>CM072150.1:697422-806399 GCA_036850595.1 Rhyacichthys aspro | reverse complement strand
ACATTCAACACAAGCAGCAGCAGAGTGAGCGTCTGCTAATGTCACTGTTTTTAAACGAGTGACATATGAATGAATGAATCACGTATGTTTTGAGTTGTTTTTTTATTTATTACTGTACTCAAAATGGGCTTGTGTTTGAGGAATCTCTCTTGAACAAAAATTTAGGATGGTTCATGGCTGTAGACTGCATAATAAAGCCTTTTCTCTAAACATTTCTGTGATTAAATTAGGACCGTGGAGGAAGTCTTTCTCTAACGTGAGCTGGGCTGATACTAAAGGCTTGTTTGTAGAGAGTGGTTTAACGTTGTGTTTCTGTGCAGTGTGTAACCAGAGCCTGTGTGAGCCGCTGCCTCCTCAGTGTAAATATGGAGAGAAGCTGGTGTCGTACTACAGACTGGACTCCTGCTGCCCTCACTACTCCTGCGGTGGGTTTAATCTGGAATAACACACAACATCTGCAGAAGAGACTAGATGGACTTTTAGGTTACAATATGTCTCCAGACCAGTTGAGTTTTTAGTTTAAACTCCACCGTAGGAGGATCTAAAGATGTTTAAAACCGAGGACACAGAGTCTAAAGTCCCGTCCTGCTGCTTCTCTTTGACTGCTTTTATTTTGAAAACTCCTCGTCATGTTTCCTTTCTCTTCTCTTTTCTCATCGTTTTTTTGGAGCCAAACATTTCTTCATCATTGACTACAGTTCTTTCCAAATCCTGCGACACAAGTCTATGTTACACACTGTTATGATTTTCTAAAACCTGGAGTCTGACCCCGTCCTGATCCGTTGCAGAGTGCGACCCGGAGCTGTGTGAGTCCGTGATCCCGTCGTGTCGAGACGATCAGACGCTCATCTCGACCAGAGCCGACGGGAGCTGCTGCCTCGCTCACATCTGCAGTCAGTGCTCTTCACTGTTAATCACCACATATTCAAATACTTCTGTGTGACTTTCTTCTTCGTATCTCTGTAAAATCACCTGTTTTATTTTCACATACAGCGTGCAGCTTTATTTTGAAATTACAGATAAAACTTTTACCTAAAAATATGAACCTGATCGTCCTCAAAACAACTGCTTTATGAATGTTTCTTTGGATTTGAACAGGTTTTAGTAAGATTTGAAGAGGTCTAGAGGGATTAGAACAGGGTCTAGAGTGGGTTTTAGATGGATTTTAATGGGTTTTAGTTGGATTTGAACAGGTTTAAAATTTTCATATTTAAAAATAACTGTTCTGGAAAAATTATTCATCAAAAAACTTGTTCTGACCTGCTTTTATTGTGTAAACCCTGCTGTCCTTCCTGTCTCTCTTCTAATGTGCTTTTATTGTGTAAACCCTGCTGTCCTTCCTGTCTCTCTTCTAATGTACTTTTATTGTGTAAACCCTGCGGTCCTTCCTGTCTGCAGTGTGCTCGTCCTGTCCTGAAGCCCCTCCTCTGTGTCGGGACGGGGAGGTCCTGACTGTGGACGGGAACACCACGGACCGCTGCTGTCCTCTGTATCAGTGCGGTCAGTGATCTTTAATAAACTTCATTTGTTGAATTAAAGTCAGACTAACGGAGTGTTTCTGTCCTCAGTCTGTGAGCCGTACCGCTGTCCCGAGCTGTCCTGTCCCGTCGGGATGTCTGCTGTGTCCACGACCGACCCGGGACACTGCTGTCCACAACAAACATGTGGTAATCACTCCATCATTTTAAAACTTTAACAGTTCTTTTCCTGTTGTAGCTGAAGTAAAACATTCTGAGTGGATGTTTGTTTTTGCAGAATGCGCCTGTGAGAAGATCGCGTCTCCGAAGTGTGGCCTGGTACCGTTCAATCATTAACACTTCATTACAAAGCTCAACTCAATACTACCTCAAAAGTTTTACAACAGTCTTCAGTCATCCATCTGAGCAATGGTTTTCTTGCTGTAACTTGAAGTATCCTCTTTACAGCTGAAACTGAGACTTTCTTAACCAGATTTAAATGGATCTGAACTGGTTTTAGTTGGATTTTAATTGGTTTTAGTTGGATTTGAACAGATTTTATTAGGATTTGAACAGATTTTAGATGGATCTGAACTGGTTTTAGATGGATTTGAGCAGGTTATTAAACTAACAGATAAAGTGTGGATGATGATGCTCGTGGGTTAAATGTGAGTCTTGTGCTGTTGTTTCAGGGCGAGACGACCCAGCTGGACCGAGCCTTTCTGTCGGACCCTCAGAACCAGTGCAACTGTAAACGATACAAGTGTGGTGAGTCTCTGCAGCTCTAATGTTATCGTTCCTTTGACTTGTTATAGTTTAGAGTTTAGCGTTAGCTTAGCTGTGACTTCAGCGTCAGGACGACAATTATCTCCTCCTCGTTAAACATTACGTGATTGAATTGACAGTATTTATCTGTGTTTTACGTTGCCTCCCTTTTCTCTGTTGATGCTTTTCTTTTTTCAGCTGTTTCTCTGTTAAAAGACATATTCAGCTGAAAATACACTTTATCTGCAGCTATTAAACTTCCTGGAACGTCATGTGACAAGTGTCGACCAATGGGAGCGCTCCTTTTTGGAGCACAAGTTAACTGTTGATTTCTTCAAATCAGATCTTTAGTGTTTTACCTTGACTGGTTTTACTGCTGAACTTCCTGCAGTCTTCCTCAAAAAACATTGGTGTGTTTATAAGAAATTAAAAGTTAAATTTTGTGGAAGACCAAATTAACGTGTTTGGATTGTCCAAGGTTTTCTGTTCCTGAATAGAGGTTCTCATCTATTACAGTCCCTTAGAATAAACAGTAGCTCCCTCTAGAGTACAGCCCATGAACAGCAGCTCTTTACTGACTCTAACCCTGTGTGTTTCTATATTTGTGTCCAGTTCGTGAGGCGGGCTGCGTCTTCTCTGAGCGCGGCGTCCTGTTACGTCCGGGACAGACTCTGGTCGAACACGGTGAAGACGGAGTGTGTTACAGCCGACAGTGCAGCCGCTCCATCGACTCCAGCACCGGCCTCCACCTGATGAGGACCACCACCTCCAACTGCACCGCCTCCTGCCTCCAGGTAACACTCACCTGCAGCTGTGTACGCCGCGGCAAAGATATTAAAGCTAATCCTGTTCTGTTTATGTCAGAATCAGATCTACGTTCCTCCCAAAGACCAGTCGACGTGCTGCGGCGTCTGTAAGAACATTTCCTGTTTGTACGAACACGAAAACGGAACGACCACGCTCTATAAGGTAACAACACGCTCTCAACTGTTTATTCAGAAAAGAGGGAAGAGAAGATGGGAAATAGTTGTTTCACATTGTTTTATGTGTAAAGCTGTTCCTGCAGCTCTGAGCACTGAACTTTAACAGACGCCTGAAAATAGCGCCACAGAAGGAGGATTAGACCCACAAAAAATGTACTTATTACATTTTTTAATAGTTATAATTTAGTTTGAAGTTTTATGTTCATCTCGTGGCCTAATGGTCCTGTCAAGGCCTAAAAATAAAAATAGTTAAAGTGTATTTTCAGCTGAATATGTCTTTTAACAGAGAAACAGCTGAAAAAAGAAAAGCATCAACAGAGAAAAGGGAGTCAACGTAAAACACAGATAAATACTGTCAATTCAATCACGTAATGTTTAACGAGGAGGAGATAATTGTCGTCCTGACGCTGAAGTCACAGCTAAGCTAACGCTAAACTCTAAACTTCAGTTTGGTCAAATGGATTAGTATTTTGGAGGAAACACTGGTCTGGTTTTATTATTTAATAAAAGAGAATCAGGAGAGGTCCCTAGACTGATTTTGGAGGAGAGTCTGAGACAGGAACAAAAAAAGAAAACCAGGGACTGGAGATTTAATTCACAATCTCCTGAAGCATATCCGTCCCATTCACCTTCTGCTCTGTGCGTCTTGTGTCCAGCCCGGACGCTCGTGGATGTCCAACTGTGTGAAATACGACTGCTCCGACACTCAGTCCGGACCCACTCTGATCTCGTACCCCATCAGCTGCCCCCCGTTCAACGAGACCGAGTGCCTCAAGGTGAACTGTAACTCCTGTCCCAGCCTTCTTCAGAGCGTCAGTTTCCTCTGTCCTTAACCCTTTATTTCATGGTTTCAGGTCGGAGGGACGGTGGTGAGTTACATGGACGGCTGCTGCAGGACGTGTGAGTATCAGCACTTAGCGCTGTTAGCATCGTTAGCGTTAGCGCCGTAGCCTCGACATGTGTCCAACATGTCGCCCTTCAGTCCAAAGCTTCTCTCACCAAATAATGTAGAGAGCCAATAGGAACGCAGCGTTATACTCTGGAGGCCACGCCCACCGGAGGGAACCAATCAGAGCCGTGGTTTACAGCGAAGGGAGGGAAATGTTTAGGAACAGACTGTTAATGGTAAAAAGGAAGAAAATTATAAAGTAAAATAACACTGTTTTAAAATAGTAGCATCCCTGACTGTTCCAGCCTAAAAATGCATAAATGTAAAAGATTCCAAACAGATTGTGAGGTAATAAAAGGCAGCAACATTTCACTTAGAGCAAGAATTAAACACAAAATGTACGATAAGCCAGATTAAAACACTTAGACTGTACCCGTGAAATTGTGAAAATGGTTTAAACCCAAATAGTTCATTCAACAGTGTTTCTGATCCATCTACTGTTTATTCTGAGGGATTGTAATAGATGAGAACCTCTAAAAGAAGAATGAGAACCACCAAAAAGGAGCGCTCCCATTGGTCGACACCTGTCACATGACGTTCCAGGAAGTTTAATAGCTGCAGATAAAGTGTATTTTCAGCTGAATATGTCTTTTAACAGAGAAACAGCTGAAAAAAGAAAAGCATCAACAGAGAAAAGGGAGGCAACGTAAAACACAGATAGTGAATATAGGCTGTGTTCTGTGGCTCTGATTGGTTCCCTCCGGTGGGCGTGGCCTCCAGAGTCTGCTGCGTTCCTATTGGCTGCTGACTGTCAGATTAGTGAGAGCTGTCAGTGTGCTTTTCAGTGAGATTTTTAGGAAAGTGATTAATGTTCTTTTTCACTGAAAAGTCGAGACTTTTGTGGTGGTTTTGTCCTTTTGAGTTTTATTTGTGCTGATGTTGGTGTCCCGGTCCATCACAGGTAACGGACTCGCTCTGTTCCCTTTCCCCGTTAGCCCCATGACTCCCACAGTTAACACTAACTGTGAACGAGGTACCACACAACAAGGCTCACTGCGCCATTGTTGATGTTCAACAATGTACTCCCTCCAAAAAAACAACAATAAAACAGGAAAACTTCCCAAAAGTCTTAAAATAACGCCCTGAAAACAGTCGTCTCAGCTGTGGCTCCGTCAGAGTTTAGACTTTTCTTCTGACTTCTCTCATAACTCTCTAAAGTGTCTCTCATAACTCTCTAAAGTGTCTCTGTTAGTGTCTCCTCTCTCATAACTCTCTAAAGTGTCTCTCTGTTAGTGTCTCCTCTCTCATAACTCTCTAAAGTGTCTCTCATAACTCTCTAAACTGTCTCTGTCGGTGTCTCCTCTCTCATAACTCTCTAAAGTGTCTCTGTCAGTGTCTCCTCTCTCATAACTCTCTAAAGTATCTCTGATGGTGTCTCCTCTCTCATAACTCTCTAAAGTGTCTCTCATAACTCTCTAAAGTGTCTCTGTCGGTGTCTCCTCTCTCATAACTCTCTAAAGTGTCTCTGTTAGTGTCTCCTCTCTCATAACTCTCTAAAGTGTCTCTCATAACTCTCTAAAGTGTCTCTCTGTTAGTGTCTCCTCTCTCATAACTCTCTAAAGTGTCTCTGTCGGTGTCTCCTCTCTCATAACTCTCTAAAGTGTCTCTCTGTTAGTGTCTCCTCTCTCATAACTCTCTAAAGTGTCTCTCTGTTAGTGTCTCCTCTCTCATAACTCTCTAAAGTGTCTCTGTTAGTGTCTCCTCTCTCATAACTCTCTAAAGTGTCTCTGTTAGTGTCTCCTCTCTCATAACTCTCTAAAGTGTCTCTGTCAGTGTCTCCTCTCTCATAACTCTCTAAAGTGTCTCTCTGTCAGTGTCTCCTCTCTCATAACTCTCTAAAGTGTCTCTGTTAGTGTCTCCTCTCTCATAACTCTCTAAAGTGTCTCTCTGTTAGTGTCTCCTCTCTCATAACTCTCTAAAGTGTCTCTGTCAGTGTCTCCTCTCTCATAACTCTCTAAAGTGTCTCTGTTAGTGTCTCCTCTCTCATAACTCTCTAAAGTGTCTCTGTAAGTGTCTCCTCTCTCATAACACTCTAAAGTGTCTCTGTCAGTGTCCCCTCTCTCATAACTCTCTAAAGTGTCTCTGTCAGTGTCTCCTCTCTCATAACTCTCTAAAGTGTCTCTGTTAGTGTCTCCTCTCTCATAACTCTCTAAAGTGTCTCTGTTGGTGTCTCCTCTCTCATAACTCTCTAAAGTGTCTCTGTTAGTGTCTCCTCTCTCATAACTCTCTAAAGTGTCTCTGTTAGTGTCTCCTCTCTCATTACTCTCTAAAGTGTCTCTGTCGGTGTCTCCTCTCTCATAACTCTCTAAAGTGTCTCTCATAACTCTCTAAAGTGTCTCTGTTGATGTCTCCTCTCTCATAACTCTCTAAAGTGTCTCTGTTTGTGTCTTCTCTCTCATTACTCTCTAAAGTGTCTCTGTTGGTGTCTCCTCTCTCATAACTCTCTAAAGTGTCTCTGTTAGTGTCTCCTCTCTCATAACTCTCTAAAGTGTCTCTCATAACTCTCTAAAGTGTCTCTCTGTTAGTGTCTCCTCTCTCATAACTCTCTAAAGTGTCTCTGTTAGTGTCTCCTCTCTCATAACTCTCTAAAGTGTCTCTGTTAGTGTCTCCTCTCTCATAACTCTCTAAAGTGTCTCTGTTAGTGTCTCCTCTCTCATAACTCTCTAAAGTGTCTCTGTTAGTGTCTCCTCTCTCATAACTCTCTAAAGTGTCTCTCATAACTCTCTAAAGTGTCTCTGTCGGTGTCTCCTCTCTTATAACTCTCTAAAGTGTCTCTGTTGGTGTCTCCTCTCTCATAACTCTCTAAAGTGTCTCTGTTAGTGTCTCCTGTCTCATAACTCTCTAAAGTGTCTCTGTTAGTGTCTCCTCTCTCATAACTCTCTAAAGTGTCTCTGTTAGTGTCTCCTCTCTCATAACTCTCTAAAGTGTCTCTGTTGGTGTCTCCTCTCTCATAACTCTCTAAAGTGTCTCTGTTAGTGTCTCCTCTCTCATAACTCTCTAAAGTGTCTCTGTTGGTGTCTCCTCTCTCATAACTCTCTAAAGTGTCTCTGTTAGTGTCTCCTCTCTCATAACTCTCTAAAGTGTCTCTGTTAGTGTCTCCTCTCTCATAACTCTCTAAAGTGTCTCTGTTAGTGTCTCCTGTCTCATAACTCTCTAAAGTGTCTCTGTTAGTGTCTCCTCTCTCATAACTCTCTAAAGTGTCTCTGGAGTGTCTCCTCTCTCATAACTCTCTAAAGTGTCTCTCATAACTCTCTAAAGTGTCTCTGGAGTGTCTCCTCTCTCATAACTCTCTAAAGTGTCTCTGTTAGTGTCACCTCTCTCATAACTCTCTAAAGTGTCTCTGTTAGTGTCTCCTCTCTCATAACTCTCTAAAGTGTCTCTGTTAGTGTCTCCTCTCTCATAACTCTCTAAAGTGTCTCTGTTAGTGTCTCCTCTCTCATAACTCTCTAAAGTGTCTCTGTTAGTGTCTCCTCTCTCATAACTCTCTAAAGTGTCTCTGGAGTGTCTCCTCTCTCATAACTCTCTAAAGTGTCTCTCATAACTCTCTAAAGTGTCTCTGTTAGTGTCACCTCTCTCATAACTCTCTAAAGTGTCTCTGTTGGTGTCTTCTCTCTCATAACTCTCTAAAGTGTCTCTCATAACTCTCTAAAGTGTCTCTGTCGATAAAAGAAAAGACCACACTGAGGAATATACTGTTATAATTCTCATTCATGAAACCCGTCCCAAACTTCCTGTCAGCCTGATGACGTCACAGCCTTAGCCCCGCCCCCTCCCTGAGAATCACATGACAGCCGGACATTAGCACTGTGTGGGCAGTGCATTGTTGATGGTCAACAATGTACTGTTGGTAGTGGCCCGTAGGGGGCGTAGACGCTGCATGTTTCCATAGCAACCACTGGGTCTAGGGGTGTAACGGTGATGGTCCACCACCAGGGGGCGTAGTCCTGCTCAGGGCTGGCAGATATGGCAAAAAATATCATTATCAGAATATTTTTTCCATATCGACTGAAATGAGTGAATATCAAGTTAAAGAAGGTCCTGATGAAGACTCAGGTTTATTTATTTATTCAAACTGTGTGATATTGGGATTTGGGATTTTTAAAACAAAAAGGGAACCACTGGATCAGAGTGCTCCACTGAGCTGTACAGTACGGTTCACTGTGATTCCACTGAGGCCTGTGGGCGTTAGCAGCGTCAGCTACAGACCAGCTGTTTCTATATAAAACATGTATTTAAATGTAGATGTGTTTCTGCTGCAGTGAACCTTTAACTAATAGCTAATAGTATCTAAACTGAAGTAACTGAATGAAAATCTGAATTTGAGAGACTCCAAAAAAAAAAGCACAAATCTAAGATTCACTTTATAGAGTTTGTTCTGAGGCTGTTGATCATAAGAACGACCGTGTCTTTAATGCAATAATTAGTCTCTGTTTCTGAATCTAGAAACTGCAGTGTATTCAGCTCCACATTTAGTTTGGGTTCACTGTGTTACTTACATTCTTCCATTTTATTAACATTGATCTTAAAGTATGATCCTCTGTCTTGTTGTAACATCACAGAGGAATATAACCCATAGTGTTTCTGATAATTACTCATGAGTATATTTATATGTGACAATGGTTGAATTATTATCAAGTATATTTATAGCACATTTAAATAAGTCCATATAGAGAAGAAATTAACTTTGGTAACTTGATTTTCTGTTGCTTCAGAGTCTACAGTTAGGAAACTCACTTCTAAAATACAAATATGATAAGTCTTTTCCATCAGAAAATACAATGTTCGCATGTTTTAATCTATTTTTGGTTTGTGTTGAGTCGATGGCTGCAGCAGTTTATGGAAACACAATCTGAGCTGTTCTGTACAACACGGTGGGAACAGGGCTTTTACTTGTTTCTTATCAAGGTTTTAAAGGTTTTCTGTTTTGATTTCACTGTTTGATGCCAGCCCTGGTTCTGCTGTGGTCCATCACTGGGAGCTGCTGACTGTGGCATTTCTACAAATAAACCTTTTCTAAACAATCCAACACAATTATATTAGATATGTTTCAAACCCGTTCTTTCATAATCAGGCCTGATTTTGTGTTTGGTGAAATGCCTCAGCAGCTCCTCAAACGTGTGAACATCTTTTTCTGCTGATATTAAATTCAAAAAGGGCTTCTTCTCTCAGTGTCTGTCTGTATTTGAGACTAACATAAAGAAATATTAGCGTCACATTTGCAGTTTTAAACAAAATGAACAAATCTCAGTTTCTGTCTAATATTACTCAGTGCTGCGTCCACAAAGCAGACGACCCTTGACTGAAACTAGAAGATCTGTCCAATGAACTGAACCTGAGTCCAACCTGCTCCGAGATGAGGTCTAACTTCTGCCGGAAATGATTCAAAAACAAATCACAGATCCCAGACATCGAGGATCTTTCAGACCAGCTCCGTTCATTCGGCCTGAAGTCTACCTTTCAGTTCAATTCTGTTTTATTTCTACAACCCAGTATCACAACTACAACTGCCTCAAAGGGCTTCACAAAAACAAAAGAGTAAATGCACAAATAGGACGAACACTGACCTTAGAGCCTCTTCAGGATCAGAGGAAAAACTCAAAAACCAAGAGAAACCTCCGAGAACCACAGAAAGATCCAGTCTCAGGACAAACAGACGAGTCCAGGACAAGCCCCAGTCTCTGATTCTTCAGTGAAAGGGTCGTTTAGGGGAAGAGTAAAGGCTCCACACTTCTTCACAGAACCAGGCTCAGAGGGGTTCGTTCTTCAGCGTAACTTATCCTTCAACACATTTCAAAATAAAGAAATAAATAAAAACAATCTCTTTAAAAAAATATAAGAAATATCACTGTCTACAAAATATTTACTTATATATAAATGCATGGTTAGGGCGTATAAACAGTGTACAATGTCTGTATGTTACAGTAAAAACTTTGCCCAATAATGATAATTCAAGACGATAAAAATCCGATGACTAATTTTAACCTAAGATTCCAAGTTCTTTCTTAAAACATGATATAATGTCTGTGTATTTCACATGAAGTACATTAAAAGCCTTGTGTTTGTTGCTCTGATGCATGTTCACCTCCGTTTGTCTCTTGTTTGTGTGTCTTTTACTTTTCTAAACACTTCAGTACTTCTCTGTTGTGTCCGAGCGTTGGATTCTGAAAAGGCTGTGTCTGACGGTTGTTTACTGCTGGGTTTTTGTGGTGAACAGGTAAAGAGGACGGGAAGTCGTGTCAAAAGGTCACCGTGAGAATGACCATCAGGAAAAACGACTGCCGCAGCAACAGACCCGTGAGTTTTTACCCACAACCCACCTCTGCAGCTTCATCACAGTCTACCAGCCGCATGAGGACGGGCTAAAGACAAATAAAACACTCTCCTTCTACAGTTTGAGTCTAGCTTTAGTCGACTATATCTACAATAGATTTAGTCAGATATCAAGAGTCATGCTTTTCCTTCAATAATAATGTCTCTCTGAGTGAATGAAACCACTATTAACCTGTTACGGCTGGTGTTGATCTGAACAGAGTTCACTCGAGTTATTCCAAACACAAATATAAAACTGAATTAATAATAATAATAATGAGGAGATGTCTGCTTTCTCTGAATAATAAACATATTTAACAAACTGAATCTTGTAAAATAAGTGTAGAATAGGTTCAACATCATCATAGTTGGTTAACATAGTTTCTATTTAAAGTGGTTCTCTTTTGGTCTCCTGTCGTCTTCCCGAGGCTCTAACAAATGTTTGTGTCTGACATCACTTCAGCGACGCTCAAAAACCTGAGTCTGATTGATCTCTTCTCAACTCCTCTCCTTTTGATAGTTTAGAATAAAAACTAAAATAACCAGAGACTAAATCCGTCGAGACATTTAGAGTTTTTGTTCTCACTACTTTTTATTTTGTTTTCGGACTCAAAAATATGTTGTTGAGGAACATTATTTATTAACAAAATAAACACTGGTGATTCCTCCATTTTGTGTTGGAGTCTGAAATGTAGTGCGCTCAACATTTCCCAAAATGTTTAATCTGTAGCCGTTACTTCCTTGTTGACGTCACAGTTGTCCAATAGGAACAGTCCTTATTCAAAAGTAAGCTGTGATTGGTTAAAGCCAGAAGGATCCGTTTGATTTGCTCCGAACTAGGTCTAATCAAACTTTCATGAAACTATGACAACATTTGGGACTCAACCTAAAAGTGACCGACCTGTTGTTTTCAGGTGAACATCGTGTCATGTGACGGGAAGTGTCCGTCTGCGAGCATCTACAACTACAACATCAACACGTACGCTCGCTTCTGTAAATGCTGCCGCGAGACGGGGCTCCAGAGACGAACGGTGCAGCTCTACTGCAGCAGCAACACCACCTGGGTCAACTACAGCATCCAGGAGCCCACCGACTGCTCCTGCCAGTGGTCCTGAGCCAACGAGAGACAGGGCTTTGGGGACACATTTACTAAAGCATTTCACAACGGCAGTGGTTTTAACTCAAGTTGATAAAGGGCTGCAGGAAGATATTGGAAAATGATGGGTTTTTAGAGAATTATTTCAAGTAGTTTTGGGCTTAAAATGAAAAAGAAAAGAAAACATATGTAAATTAACCAAATTTTTAGAGCATCTTTGTATTAAATTTATTCTCCAACCACTTCATGTTCACAAATCACATTTATTTTCAGATTCAGATGAATATTAATCCAATCAGGAGCGATTTCTTGAGCAGCAAAATAAGTTAAAAGGAAATAACAGCCCTAAATTGACAAAGAGATAAAAACTAAAAGTGATAAAACATTAAATACTTTGTGTAAAACAGCAGATTTTTTTCACTGTATTATATCCATTTTTTTTTTTTTTTGTGCTGGATTCCGCCGGAACAAGATCCGGGAATGCTTTTATTTTGACGGGGTGTGTTCCGGTAACTGTTTCTCGGGCAAAACTTTTAAGCAAAACATTAAAGTCAAACTGTTCCCTACAGAGAGATATAATTTTTAAATTTTTAATGACATTTATTTAGTTTTAAACTTCGTCAGGTCCTTTTGCTGCTGCTCTGCTGTGATTTTAAAACAGATCTGAACTTTAAGTTAATTCCTCAAACACACAGCTCTAAAAACAGGTCATCCTCTCATCTGTTTTATTTATATTCTTCTGAGACAAAAAAATAAAACAGGTTAAAGTTCAAATAGACTTTTAATTTATTCCTTTGAGGTAAATCTGGCCCCGAACTGAAAAGCCCTTCAAAAACTACATTTCCCACAGTTCCTCACTGCGTGCCTTTGGTTTGTGTAAATAAAGAGAACAGTTTCAGTGATAAAGCCGTAGATGTTTGTAGAGAATAAAGTGTATATGTTTGACGTGAGATAATATATGAGGTAGTTGTGTTAGAGTCGTCCCGCTGTTCGTCGAGCACTTTATTTATTTATTGGAGTCTGATAGAACACTGACGTTCTCATTTTATGGAAATGGTTTTACCTGAAGGCCAAGTCCACACCTGCTCCCACATTTTCACTGGAAGATCTCTGGACTGGACTCATTTAAATATTATGGGTTTTAAATGTTTATTTCATTTGTTTGGTTTGGATCCAGAGGGACATTATTATTTTAAAGAGCTTTCCTAAAAACTGCTCAGAAATCTCTGTCTGGTCCTGGTCTGGTCTGGTCTGGACTGGTCTGGTCTGGTCCTGTTCCTGGTCCTGGTCTGGACCAGACTCTGTTGTTGAAGAGGACTGTATCATACGATGTACATTTGGATTTTCAATAAATGTTTCCTTTGAACAAACTTTGAGTCGAGCTGCTTCAACATTTAAAAAAACAGACCTGGTTTAGTCCTGGTTTAGTCCTGGTTTAGTCCTGGTTTAGACCTGGTTTAGTCCTGGTTTAGTCCTGGTTTAGCATTTGTGTTGTACCTCGTCAATCTCAAGTTGTGACAGCAGTTGCCGTTTGTGGATGTTGGAACACTGAGCTACTAGTTGCTTGGCAGTTAGTGTTGAATGTGGGTTTCGAAGTAACCATTCTTCCCACATTCTCTGCATGTAACCCCTCTGACTAGGATTACTGGAGTAGTAGCATTCCAACATTTATTATTATTATTATTATTATTATTATTATTATTATTATTATTATTATTTGTTTTTAATAAATATGTAAATACACCTCAATAAAAATAAACAAGCATTAAAAAATAAAGAAATAAATGAAAATGATCTCTTAATATAAGAAATATCACTCTCTATAGAATATTTACATATGTAGCCCTGTGGTAAATATGGGCTTTACCTATATGTATTTGATAAATAAGGGGTAAATTAAAATCCTGTAATATAATAAATAAATTACAAGATAATGATAAAAGTAAACATTTATTTACTTTACTTACAATTTGTTACATTTAAAAGAGACCAAAGTTCATTTTCTTTAATAAAAGTAACTAAGAGTTTACTTTACAAATTTTAAAATGCAATTATATAACAACAAAAGTGAAGTATATTTATTTTACAAATGAGTTATTAAAAGGCTTGCAATATAATTTGAAAGGAACGGCTTACATCATTTTGTTTGTTTAAATAATTGTAATCCGCCGTTTGTCACAAGTGTGAAAGTCTCACTACCTGAGTCTCTTTGTGTCGATTGTGATTGGTTACTTGACTTGTCGATCAAGGTTATACGTTGTGATTGGCGGGAGTATGAGTGTGGGGGAGGGACGTGAGTTTAGGGGGAACACACGAAGAAGAGGGACCACACGAAGAAGAGGGAACGAAGACGACAATAGCAACAGTGAAGTTTGGTTAACATTAGCTGTGAGTCGGAACCAAGTTAACGGAGTCTGTTTTTGGACCGCGCTGGGACCCTGCTCGTCTTTTGTCCAGAGTTTGTTCGGATGTTCGCGGTAAACCTCGAGCCCGAGGCAGGTGTTAGCTGGTGTTAGCCGCGGCTCCGTAGCAGCTGCAAGGACCAGAAAATGGCGGCAGACGACTTCCACAGAGCCTTGAACTTTCCTGAGCCTAACCATGGATGTATAATAAGAACTATAGTTAAATAGTATTAGTTCTATAATATATCCATGGGCCTAACAAGTCGAAGAGGACCGTTGAGGACTTCGTATTGCATCGCACTGTGTGTGTGTGTGTGTGTGTGTGTGTGTGTGTGTCTGTGTGTGTCTGTGTGTCTGTGTCTGTGTGTGTGTCTTTAATCCCAGATATAAAGTCCTACAGACTCAGTTCAAGCTAACATGCTCACGGCCGGTAGCCGCCGCTGAAGCTATGGGACTTTTCATCGCGATTTAAACTCGATCAAACTCTACAATAAATCACAAAAACGAGTCATAAGCAATGTCAAACCCAGTCGGGACTCCTTCAGCCTCTTACCTCTCAGACTGAGCCGCTCTGGTCCGGATTAAAACCTGATTAATGACTTTAGTCCTGGAGGAGACGCTCTCTGAAGGGGAAAGGGGCGGGGCTGACGGCCGTTACCACAGCAACCGCTCCCGCCACTGGAGCAACGTCACGGTGAAATAAATAAATAAATATTACATATTTGGGGGAGAGCGGGCAAGATGTCGAACTGAGTGGACGCTCTGTGATTAGCCGGCACAAACTTTCACCATTGCTGTCTTTACAAAAGACAAGAATCAAGAAGGAAATCAGAGTAAATCCAGGCTCATGTCTCTGAAAGTACAGTCTCTCAAACTCAAACCACGGCATTACTTATGAGTTCATTATAAACAGAGGGACCGGAGATCACGTGACTCCCTCGCGCTCCTGACTGGGTTAAAGTGAAAGTGAAAGTATAAAGTTAGTCTCCATTTTGTCCTGTTCATCTGTGAAGACCTCAGAGTCATGTAAGTCCAGTTTTAACTTTATTTACATCTCGGAGTGTATCACGTGACCGTTTATAGTGAATAACAGTGAAATAAACGCCTTTTATAGTGATACATTAGGACAATAATGACATGTTTCTAACTGAGCTGAGGCTCGATGTGTCCCGACAGGCCTCTGGATCAAAAACGGAGGATTTAGTAGCTTTAGTCTTGGTTTGTGCTTTAATTTCAGGCTTCTCTATAATTCTTGATTTTGTTTTGGTTTTGTCTCCGTTAGTTATATTTTGCCTTTGCCTGTAGCTTATTTTAAATATAACTAAACCTATTAGTGCTTTTCTGCAGGACTAAACCAAAATAATATAAATAAATAAAATGACAGACAAAATTTCTCTGATCCTCAAATATATTTTATTTCACTGAAACATGTCAACACCACATGAAACGGACAGAGCCAGTGTGACGTAGTAACATCAGAGAAATGTTCCTGAAGAAACCACCAGAGGGCGACACAGACAAAGAACTGAAAGAATGTACTGTACGCATTAATAGATATGTTTTCTCTTCTGGCTTTAACAGATCTCAGAGAGTCCTGTTTCTGACTCGAGACAGCAACAAAGAAACAGAAATAATGGACAGTGTCTCTCGTCTTCTGTGAGTCCACCTTACGTTTGTTAAAATCTGAGACTCCAGACAGAACTAAAGCACAATACACTCCGTGTTTTTATCTTTTTCTCATGAATCTGATTAAACGTGACGACAGTAATAAGTGTTCTTCATGTCTCTCCAGTAGATTCTATCCGGAGAGTGTCCAGTACAGTGCTCCTCCTTTAGTCGTTAAACCTGGACCTTCAGTCAAACAGTAAGAGCCTGTTAAACTCATCTTTGTGTAAAATGAACAGCCCCTGAAGCTGTTGAACTGTGATTTTTTTATTTCTTTGTGTATTTCTCTGTGACAGACGGAGGTCGGCGTCTTCATTTCAGAGCTGTGAGTCTGTAAAGAGCTCTCAGTCCAAAGATGTGCCGCTGTGCTTCAAGAATAAACCTGGACTCTCGTGGCCAGTTCATCGTAAACGGTTGGTATTTCTGTTCGCGTTTAAAGCAGTGATCATCAGCTCTTTCCATCCGGCCTCAGCACATGATCAAAATCAGAAAATGAGGAGAAAAATAGTGTTACTGAGTCAAACAAATCTGCCTCTTATTGAACTGAAGGGTTTGTGACTTAATATACAGTGAAGAAATCTAATAAAATAAGACGTAATGTGTGAATAAAATTAAACTTGTGCTATAAAAACGGCCTTAAACCATTGGACTAGTGGAGATTTCAAGCTGTAAGAAGTTCTTGGAGAATAAATTATGACAATATTTGTGTTTATGTTGTAATGTTTTATTTTTTACAGGTTCTGGAGTGGTTCAGCTTCATCAGGAAACCTCTGTCCTGACTCTGGAAAAAGACCAAATACATTTTTTCAAACTGGACGAAGTTAGTATCTCTCTCTAACGCCATCATCGTCAAGTATCTTCATGTTTTCATCTGAAAATAGTCACTACTTTAGCTTGTCCCTAAAAGAAATACTCATCTTGATTAAATAAATTACATAAAATGTTGTTGTTTTTTTCAACATAACAACATATTTAGTTTTTTTTTTCTAATATAACCAGTAAGTGGTAAAAAAGCATGTTTCCTCTGGTTCCAGGTGAGCATAAGAGGAGTCTGCAGCAGAGATGTGAAAGTGTGTCTGAAGGAACTGAAACAGGAAGTAGAACTGCTCTGAACAGGATCTACACTGATCTGTACATCACAGAGGTCAGTGAAGAGGTCAGTACCCAACATGAGGTCAATCAGCTGGAGACTCAGTCCAAGAAGACCGTCCACGACGCTCCAATCAGGTGCCACGACATCTTTAAAGAGTTAGCGTCCGATCAGAAGCCCATCAGAACGGTGCTGACCAACGGCGTGGCCGGAGTCGGAAAGACCTTCTCGGTTCTGAAGTTCACTCTGGACTGGGCCCAGGGCTTAGAGAACCAGGAGGTGGATCTGGTGGTGCCCCTGTCGTTCAGAGAGCTGAACCTGGTCCCAGAGCAGAGCTACAGTCTGCTGACGCTGATACAGCTTTTCTATCCAACGCTCCAGGAGCTGACGGCAGAGACGCTGGCCGACAGTAAACTCCTGTTCATCTTCGACGGCCTCGACGAGAGCAGACTGCCTCTGGATTTACACTGTGAGGTCATCTCTGAGGTCACGCGGGGGTCACAGGTCGACGTGCTGTTGGTAAACCTCATCAGAGGCACGCTGCTTCCTTCCGCCCTTATATGGATCACCTCCCGACCGGCGGCGGCCAATCGGATCCCCGCGAGGTGCGTGGACAGGGTCACAGAGGTCAGGGGCTTCGTGGCTGAGGCCCAGAAGGAGGAGTACTTCAGGAAGAGGTTCACAGATGAAGAGCTGTGTGACAGAGTCCTCTCCCACATCAAGACGTCCAGGAGCCTCCACATCATGTGCCAGATCCCAGTCTTCTGCTGGATCACAGCCACAGTCCTGGACCACATGTTGGGAACCGAGCAGAGAGGACCACTGCCCCAGACCCTGACCGACATGTACGCACACTTCCTGCTGGTGCAGACTCACAGGAAGAGGCTCAAGTACCAACGTTCCACTCATCTACAGCTGACACAGGACGACTGTCGAGTCCTTCTGAAGCTGGGGAGGCTGGCCTTTGAACATCTGCAGAAAGGAAACATCATGTTTTACCAAGAAGACCTGCAGCAGGTGGGTCTGGACCTGACCGAGGCCTCGGTCTACTCAGGACTTTGTACAGAGATCTTCAAACGAGAGAAGGTCATCTTCCACAAATCAGTCTACTGCTTCGTTCATCTGAGCGTCCAGGAGTTTCTGGCTGCGGTTTATCTTCACCACTGCTTCAACACCAGGAAGAGGAAGGAACTGAGGAGGTTTCTTGGAGACAAGAATAACTGTTCATCACTTCATCACGATGTATTTCTTAGAAAAGTCATGGAGGAGTCTCTCCAAAGTCCAAACGGCCACATGGACCTGTTTGTGTGCTTCCTTCACGGCCTCTCTCTGGAGTCCAACCAGAGGCTTCTGGGAGCTCTGCTGGGTCCAACACAGACCGACTCAGAGACGAGACAAAGAGTCATCAACAACCTGAAGAAAATGAACACAGGAGATATCTCTCCTGACAGAAGCATCAACATCTTCCACTGTCTGACAGAGTTAAAGGATCATTCGGTCCATCAGCAGATCCAGGACTTCCTGAAGTCAGACTCCAGATCCGAGGAGCTCTCTGAGATCCAGTGTTCAGCTCTGGCCTACAAGCTGCAGATGTCAGAGCAGGTCCTGGAGGAGCTGGACCCGTGGAAATACAACACGTCTGAAGAAGGCCGACTGAGACTCATTCCGGCCGTGAGGAACTGCAGAAAGGCAAAGTCAGTCCTGTTCACGTAGTTGAGTCTTTTTGTTTTGTTGAAGCACATATTAAACTTTTACTCTTTCTCACAGTTTTTCTGGCTGTAAACTCTCAGATGTTCAGTATAAAGTCATGGCCTCAGCTCTGAAGTCCAGCCCGTCCCACCTCAGAGAACTGGATCTGACGGGACACAACCTGGAGGATTTTGTGATGGTCCTTTCATCTGGACTGAGGAGTCCAAACTGCAGACTAGAAACTTTGAGGTGAGTCTACATGGATCTCAAAGTGACTCAATGAAAATCTGGCCTTGTTTGAATAAAACAGGTTCTGTAGTCATTTGTTTATCTTGTCTAAACACTATGTCTTTGTTACTATTTAACATCTATACCAAAAGAATGACTAATGACTCTATCTTCAGACTGATCAGCTGCCGTTTGTCAGAGTCCAGCTGCTCTTCTCTGGCCTCAGCTCTGGAGTCCAACCCTTCACATCTGAGAGAACTGGATCTAAGCAATAACAAGCTGAAGGACTCAGGAGTGGAGCATCTGTGTGGTTTTCTGCAGAGTCCAGACTGTCGACTGGAGGTTGTCAGGTAGGTTCATTTTTACTGCAGAACAGCACCAGGATGTCTTTCCTCTGTGGAGTCTGCATGTCCTCACTGTGGATTCTCTCTGGCTCCCTCGGACTGATCAAATCCATTTAAATTACACATAGTGAATGAAGCCAACCATCTTCTGCCGGCTTCCTGGCCCGGGGTTGTCTAAGAGAGACTTCCCTCTGTCCTGACACTTTCTCCAGCTCTTCCAGGGCAATACTTTCCTGTCCCTGAACCTCCAGGTGATGTTGGAGAGGCGTGTCATCCAGCCCTTAGTCTCTGCTTCCTCTACAGACTGTCAGAGGGATAGAGGAGATCCTCAAAGTACTTCTTTTAGTGTTCGACAGTGTCCACAGTTGAGGTCAGCACCATACACTGTGTTGGTTGATGCACCAGTTCCCTCCGGAGGCTCCCAGACCCAAGAGTCTACCTCCACAGCCTTCCAGGTGCAGTCTGCTTGGCCTGTAGATACCTGCCAGCTTCCTCAGGAGACAGGCTCAAACCAGGCAGGACTCGGCAAGCATCAGAGACCTTATGACCACAGATCCAAGCAGCCACTTTGACAATGGAAGAGAACATGGTCCACTGGGGCTCAATGCCCTCAGCCCTCCTCAAGGCCCCTCCGTCCTTCCCGGAGCCACTCACAGGTTTGAAGATTTGGGAGTTAAAGACCTCTCTGACAAGGTTCTTAGCCAAACGTTACCAACCAACCCTTAAAGATTGTCCTGCCCTTTCTTCAACAAAGTGTCCAAATCTCACGAAGGAAAGTCACCACATTCACCGATGGACCTTATGCTTGAACATGGGGTTTGTTGTTGACTTACTGTGACTATCTGGGCTGTTCCTTCCAATATGGCCCCTCTCGGTGTCACTATTATTACCCTCATATAAGTCGTAAAGTTCCCCAGTAGAACGAGCCCCCATGAACACAGAAGAAGAGTCCAGTAAACCCCTCCATCACACGATGAGGCGGCAGTTCAGGGAGGAGCAGTGAATGAATGTGAAAGTAAAGGGTTGTCTGTGATTGTTCAGGCTGGTTCCACTCAAACCTCTGAGGGTTCCATGACCCATAACAACACCAGGTAGAAAATAACTGAATTTATTAACTGTCTGTATGTTTTATTAAAAGGCAAAACTTATTTGTGGAGTTTTATTGCTGAGAGAAACAGTGGAATAATGCTTCAAGGAATAAAAACCCCTGTATTTATTCTTTTTTCAGGTTGATTCACTGCAGTTTGTCCGAGTCCAGCTGCTCTTCTCTGGCCTCAGCTCTGAAGTCCAACCCTTCACGTCTGAGAGAACTAGAACTGAGCGGAAACAAACTGAAGGACTCCGGAGTGGAGCGACTCTGTGGTTTTCTGCAGAGTCCAGACTGTCGACTGGAGACTTTGCGGTGAGTGTCAGCTCGCCCTAATCACTCATGTTTTATGTTGACACTGTTTAATAAAAATCTTTGAAGAAAAATTTATTTATTGCAGTGGATTGTACCTTTTCTTTTCAAACAATGATATTTTCTCATGGCTCCCATTAAACCCAGTCTGGTGTTAAATCTGAACAGTTTGGTCTGATCCATTGAAAGCTTCTTCTGCCTTAGACTTCTGTGTGTAATAATGTAAATCCTGTTTTCTTCTGCTCTAACAGGTTGAGAGTCTGTGGTTTGTCTGAGTCCAGCAGGTTGTCTCTGGCCTCGGCTCTAAAGTCCAACCCTTCGTCTCGTCTGAGAGAACTCGACCTGAGAACGAACAACCTGAGGACAACATTTGAACTTGCTGACACTTTCAATTTTAAGTTCTTAGTTTAAAAACAGCAGCCATTATGAAGCAAATAAATGTTAAAATGTACAATAATATATCTATGTACACATTTTTACTCTCCATCTAGTGTAATAAAAAGTCCTTCTAGGGATAGCTGTTGCCAATTAGCCTTGGCTATAAACACTACTAACACTATTACACTACTAATCTACGTTTATTGTATCTGTTTCAATCAAATAAATAAATCAAACCACATCAACTCAAGGCTCCAGCTGTGGTTTACCAAAGCTATCTGTTCTGATCTGATCAGAAGAAATAATAATCAGTAAGTGTCCATCAGCTGCATTTACACAAACCTGAGCTGATTACTCGTGCAGTGGGTGTTTGGTGTAAGTTTGTGACAAATAAATCTTAACCAGACTCTACCTGATATGTGGTATTTGATATTTGATTGTCTAGTTGTGAAAATGGGTTAAACCCAAGTAAAAGCTTGTAAAGGCTTTATGATGCATCTACTGTTTATTATGAGGGATTGTACCTCCACAGTGCTGTATATAATCTGTAATAACACAGAAGAGTGAGTGGGACACAGAAACGTATATGTCTAACAGAATCATGTGCTCCAGGAATAAGGTTTAAGCTTGTTTATTGGATTTTGTCAATGTAATGTTGTTTTGTAATGATTTGTTTTTTAGTAAAATTAAATCCAAAGAAAAAAATGAATTTGAACAGGTTTTAGATGGATTTGAACAGGTTTTAGATGGATTTGAACAGGTTTCATATGGACTTGAACAGGTTTTAGATGGATTTGAACAGGTTTTAGATGGATTTGAACAGGTTTTAGATGGATTTGAACAGGTTTTATATGGATTTGAACAGGTTTTAGATGGATTTGAACAGGTTTCAGTTGGATTTGAACAGGTTTTATATGGATTTGAACAGGTTTTAGATGGATTTGAACAGGTTTTAGATGGATTTGAACAGGTTTTAGATGGATTTGAACAGGTTTTAGATGGATTTGAACAGGTTTTAGATGGATTTGAACAGGTTTTAGATGGACTTGAACAGCTGTTCGTGCTCCTGGGATCAGCAGGAGTTTTTGGAGACTGAGGGTGTTTCTGGGAAGTCACGGTGTTTCCGTCTGGTCTGGGGTCGGGGGGGGGGGGACTTTAAAATCAGAGCCCCGCCCCCTGGAGACGGTGCACTTCTGAACCGGACGGGGCCGGGCTGGACTTCACTGCCCGGGACTCTTCAGGTCAGACTTTATATTCGTCCATTACTTTATTACTATTTAAAAAGTGAAGGACTTTTTCTCCTGATGTCCCCAAAGCTTTGGAGATTTTGAAGTAATCCTGGACCATTTTATATTTAAACTTACATTAAATACATTTTCACAACTATTAACTATGTTTGATATTCTAGCCCTGGATTTATTCATGCAGATAAACAAGAATAATATCAGGATTTGTTCTTACTCAATTTGACAGAAACACAGTGAACTTAATGCTTTTAAATGTAACATAATGATGTGTGTTTTTACCAGATTTACCAGAGTGACAAAAATCTCCATAACTCCATAAGGTAAGGTTTACAAGGTGAAGTTATGAAGCAGGTGTTGCCCATAGGTTTGTTGTCCTCAATAATAATACACACCTAAGCCACAGATCATTTATCTCACAGCAGCAGCAGTTTATTTTTAGTGCAGCACATGATAAAACAGTTTAAACCGGGGTTGTGTTCCTGAGACGACTGCAGCAGGTCGGACACTATCTCCTCAACTTTGGACCATTCACAACTAACAGTTAAACAAAATAGTCACTGATCCATTTGGAAATCTCTAGTTGGATTTGACCAGGTTTACTTGGATTTGGGCAAGTTGTTGTTTAATTTGAACAGGTTTTAGTTAGATTTAAATGGGTTTAATGTGGGTTTGAACAGGTTTAGAATAAATGGTAAATGGCATGCATTTATATGGCGCTTTTCCTGCCCTTCTCTGGCATCACCCAAAACCCTTTACATCATGCTTCCATTCACCCCATTCACACACATTCATACCTGGGGCAGGTGGAGGTGGGCTGCCATACACCAGGCGCTCAGGCCTTCCCCAACCACCACCAAACTCACCTCTACAGTCACACACATTCATCACCAGTATGTGGCACTGGAGGACACAACCACAGTATGAACAGGAGGGAGCGGGAATCGAACTGCCAACCTTCTGGTTATTGGACACCCTGCTCTACTGAGCCACTGCCCCCCAGACAGGAGGAACTTTGTTGTCCACTAGTGGAAATTGTCCTGTGTGATTTGAAAGGGTTTTAGTTGGATTTGAAAGGGAAGTCTGGAGATCCCAGGGAGGCGCCACCTGACGACCTGAGCAAGAACCAGAGTGGGCACTGTGCGTCGGCGACAGTCTGACCAAGTCTGACCCACCACCCGGGCACCAAGCACCACTCGTAGTGCAGAGAACATCCATCAGGACGTCCTGTCTGGTCCAGAGTTGAACACTCCAGAACACTGATATGGGCAAATGGTAACTCCAGGTCCCGCCTACCGCGGACTGGCCAAGAGTACCACCCCATCCGTTGAGCGAAGCGTCCGTGAACACTTCCGTGTAGGACGCAGCCCAGGCTCAGCCCAGTTGGAGGTGACCCGGGAGCCAAAACTCCAGGTCGTGGGATGCAGTCGGAGGCAAACAAACCAGAGCTGGAGCCTCCTCATGTGAAGGATCCCCAAGCGCACCACCGGGTGAGCTGATGCCATCATGCCCAGTAGAGACTGGACCAGACGAGACAGAGCCACTGGGGCTGCCACTAACCTCTGGGCCAGCCTCATGAGTGCTGCCTGCATTCACGGAGAGTCGAGCACGCTTGGCCTGTGCAGCTCCAGGGCAGATACTCTCTAGGAGCTGCCTGACCGTCAACATACAGAACCTCCTGGTGGCCATAAAGCTGTTGATCGCTTTCCTCAGCCCAGTCCATCTGGGTCTGAGCAGTGGGAGGAGGGTCAGGAGGTGGGTCAGGAGGAGGGTCAGGAGGAGGGTCAGGAGGAGGGTCAGGAGGAGGGTCAGGAGGTGGGTCAGGAGGAGGGTCAGGAGGCGGGTCAGGAGGTGGGTCAGGAGGAGGGTCAGGGGGCGGGTCAGGAGGAGGGTCAGGAGGTGGGTCAGGAGGAGGGTCAGGAGGCGGGTCAGGAGGAGGGTCAGGAGGCGGGTCAGGATGAGGGTCAGGAGGTGGGTCAGGAGGAGGGTCAGGGGGCGGGTCAGGAGGAGGGTCAGGAGGAGGGTCAGGAGGAGGGTCAGGAGGAGGGTCAGGAGGTGGGTCAGGAGGAGGGTCAGGAGGCGGGTCAGGAGGAGGGTCAGGAGGCGGGTCAGGAGGAGGGTCAGGAGGCGGGTCAGGAGGTGGGTCAGGGGGCGGGTCAGGAGGAGGGTCAGGAGGAGGGTCAGGAGGAGGGTCAGGATGAGGGTCAGGAGGTAGGTCAGGAGGAGGGTCAGGAAGCGGGTCAGGAGGAGGGTCAGGAGGAGGGTCAGGAGGAGGGTCAGGAGGTGGGTCAGGAGGAGGGTCAGGAGGAGGGTCAGGAGGTGGGTCAGGAGGTGGGTCAGGAGGCGGGTCAGGAGGAGGGTCAGGAGGAGGGTCAGGAAGCGGGTCAGGAGGAGGGTCAGGAGGAGGGTCAGGAGGAGGGTCAGGAGGAGGGTCAGGAGGTGGGTCAGGAGGAGGGTCAGGAGGAGGGTCAGGAGGTGGGTCAGGAGGTGGGTCAGGAGGCGGGTCAGGAGGAGGGTCAGGAGGAGGGTCAGGAGGCAGGGGCACGATTGGAGCGGTGCCACAGAGACAACCATTAGTGAAGCTCGAAGGTGAGCGACGCACACACAAAGTAGAACCCCGGGGACTTGAAGCTGCTCTCCACTTCAAGCTCCTGGATGAACAGTGGCTGATGAGGGCTCCTTTCCTTCGTCATGTCCACTATCAGCTCCTTTGTCTTGTCCATGTGGAGGTTGTTGTGGTCATGAATCCAGACGGACCACCTCCCTCCTGTAGCCACTTTGTTAATCGTCAGTGATGCGTCCAATCACTGCGGTGTCATCCACAAACTTAAGGATGGTGTTGTCCTGGTGGGAGGAGACAGTCATGGGTGAACAGGGTGTAGAGGATGGGGCTGAGCACACAACCCTGTGGGGTCCTGATGTTTGTAGTGATGCTGGCTGAGGTCCTAATCCCAATCCTGACAGACTGAGGCACAGAGTGTGGGGTGCAGTCCAAGTGTGAACAGTTCGGGGTGAGTTTGGGGGGTGACTGTGTTGAAGGTGGAGCTGTTGTAGGAGTCTTTATTTTCCAGGTGGGAGAGGGAAATATGGAGGGCAGCAGCTGTGGTGTCTGAGGTGGACCTGTTGGAGCGGGAAGTGTACTGTAGCTGCTCTTCATTAGGACTGGACTGAGTGCCACTGGCCTGTAGTGGTTCAGGTTGGTGGGCTCTTCTTGGGAAGGTGGTTGTGGTCTTGAAGCATCAAGGGACAGTGCTGAGGGAGAGGTTGACAATGGAGATGAGAACATCTGATCAATCTGTCCCAATACCTTTCTTAACTAATCCACTCCGTATCTTTCAGTTCTCTGTAGAGCATCCTTCTTGTTCCTCGGCCGGTGGTGTTTCTGAGGAGCCATGTCGGGGTCCGCAGACCGTCTGTTGAGACTCATGTATCGCTGGATGGAGGAAGGACAGGAATGCAGCTCCAACCTGAGAGATCTGGCCCGAGAGCTGGAGTCTCTGAGGGAAAAGTGTAATGCCTCAGAGGCGGTGGGCAACAGTATGGCCGTGGTGGGGGCTGCGTGTTTGATCGGTGGAGGGTTGGCCACATTATTCACCGGAGGAGCCGCTCTTCCATTTCTGGGAGCTTTGGGAGCCGCTTACTCAGGAGTCGGAGCTGGGATCAGCGTCGTCACCAAAATAACAGAGCACTTCTCGTCCAGCAGTAAACTGGACAAAGTGAAGAAAATAGACCAGAAGTGCAACGAGATCTCTAAAGAAATCCAGGAGCTTTTTAACAAACTCAAAGCAGAAAGTCCCTCCAGAAACGCCGACGACAAGGACCAACACGTCGTCAACGAGTTTTTGAAAGCGATGGCGCGACGAAGCGGCATCAGTGATAAAATAGATTTGGATTTGGATGACTTCAGACGATTTGTAATGGATAACACTTTCGTCAAAAATCTCACCAAAAACCTGGCCTTCTCACTCATCGACGAAGTGGTCGAGGTTCTGTCGGTGTTTGCCTTCGAAATGGAAGGAAAAGTGCTCGCAAAGGTCGCCTCTAAAGGTGGAGAACAGATCGCTAAAGCTGTGGCCGTACAAGGAGCAGCCAAGGTTAGTGATTCTGTTTCCTATTTTAAATGTTTACATCCACCTGTCAAAGACTTACCTGGATTTAAACAGGTTTTTATTGGATTCTGACAGGTTTTAGTTGGATTCTGACAGGTTTTAGTTGGATTCTGACAGGGTTTAGTTGGATTTGAACAGGTTTTTAGTTGGATTCTAACAGGTTTTAGTTGGATTCTAACAGGTTTTAGTTGGATTCTGACAGGTTTTAGTTGGATTCTGACAGGTTTTAGTTGGATTTGAACAGGTTTTTATTGGATTCTGACAGGTTTTAATTGGATTCTAACAGGTTTTTATTGGATTCTGACAGGTTTTAGTTGGATTTGAACAGGTTTTAGTTGGATTCTGACAGGTTTTAATTGGATTCTGACAGGTTTTAGATGGATTTAAACAGGTTTTAGATGGATTTGAACAGGTTTTAGTTGGATTCTGACAGGTTTTTATTGGATTCTAACAGGTTTTAGTTGGATTTGAACAGGTTTTAGTTGGATTTGAACAGGTTTTAGTTGGATTTGAACAGGTTTTAGTTGGATTCTGTGAATTAGTGTTAGCTCCGCCCTCTTGTCCTAATATGGTCATGTGTTTTGTTGGTGTGCTGTGTGCAGATTCTCGGTGGTGTTGTGGGTCTGGCGTTCTCACTTCCTGAAGCCATCGACAACTGGACTAAAGCCATCGAGAAGAACCATGTGACCAAAGCCAGCCAATCACTGAGAGACACGGCCAAAAAGATCGAGGAGGCCACTGAGAAACTGTCCGACAAACTCTCTGAGATCAAGTAAGTGACTGAAACTAAAGCTGTTTATTTTGTTCAGAAGCACATGAGACATATCCTGAAAATAAATAAATATTAAATGACTAAAATGGGGACAGTTTTTCCAAGCTTTACAGATTTACATAAACTGTCGCCGGGTAAAAAGCCATATGCCCTCAGTTTTTATAATTGTTCTTTTGCCTGATGTTATGATATAATTCACAGTGTGGTTTAGCCCTTTTCCTTTTAATTCCGTTTTCATGTTCAAAAAAATGATTGTCTTGCTGTAATCTTTCTTCACTTTGTGTTATATTTAAAAGCCTCAAACCCTGCACTAGTTTTTTGAAAGTCCTGCGTAGGGCCCGGGTCATTGTGTGGCATGTTTGCTGCTGATGTGTCATGTCCTGGAGTTCTGTAAATGACTGAAGTATTGTTTACTAAAACAGACATGTTTCTTTTGTCTTCAGTCGGATTTTAAAGGAAGTGGTCAGAAACTCCAGTCTCCAGAAGGTCAGAACCAAAGAAGTCCAAAAAGTCTGCTTCAAACTGAAGAACAGAGTGAGGTGCCCTTCCAGAACCAGGTCCAGAACCAGGTCCAGAACCAGGTCCAGCAGCAGCTCCAGCAGCAGCTCTGAGGAGGAGGAGGAAGAGCTGAAGATGGCGCTGCTCAACGCTCGCTCTGTGAATAAAAGCAGCATCCGGGAAGAAAAGAAGCTTGTGAATCTAATTTCCATGAACCAACTGGACGTTTTACTAATCACAGAGACTTGGTTAAAAACAGGGGCCGCGGGGGACCACGCGCTGATGGACGTCCTGCCTCCCAGCTGCAGCTTCTTCCACAGACCTCGGTATGTTGGTCGAGGAGGGGGCGTGGCTATCGTCTGTTCTGACAACGTCCGCTGTAAACAAGTTCATTTCTGCCCGACGTCGGAATTTGAGCACGTGGCGGCTACTGTGCAAAAAAAGGGTTCCGAGAGTATCCTCGTTCTGTGCATCTACCGCCCGCCCGGTGGAACTAAAGCTGACTCATTCAACTTTCAGCTCGAGCTTGTTATGCTTTTGACAGATTGTTTTCTCCGTAACAAAAACGTCATCATCGGAGGGGACTTTAACATTGGGATGGGTAATAAAGATAACTGGGTCAAAGTGTTAAAAGACACCCTGCTTCTGAAAAACCTGGCTCAACACGTGAAAGAAGCCACTCACACAGGAGGGAATATTCTGGATCTGGTCATAAGCAGCCCCACCGTAACAATCTGTGATGTTTTAGTCCAAGAAGACAACATCTCAGACCATAAGACGGTGTACTTCACTGCAAAAGTCAAAGACGCAGCCAGTGCCATGAAGAATTTGAGTCTTGGATAAAGAAAGATAAAGGCAAGAAGAAACCATACTTGCCATTTAAGAAGAAAACACCAGTGAGAAATACAAACCAGAGCAAGTGTAGCTTTCCTTCATAATTAAATTATTGAAAATGCAGTGAGGCAAAAGACTGACTGTTACAAAATGGCTGTAGTTTGTTTTGATGGAAAAAGAGGCTGTTGTGATTTTAATTTTGAATCCATATGAATTTATATGTATGTCATATTTGTGAAACTGGTCAAACCAGAAGTACATGTTTTATTCAGTTACTGTCCTTTAATTTGTAAAAGCATGTTATTAAATTATTATTATATTTAAAGCCTTCACATAACTAAGTAATATAATGAGCTGGTGTGAAAAAAGAACATATTTTCATCTGTGTCCCTGTTCTTCTGTGAGGGTCAAAGAGAACAGTTTTCTTCAGTTACAGAGTGAGGTAGATATGTAACACAATAGTGCTAACGCTAATATATTGGAATGTCTTTCACTAAATACTGCAACCGTTTTCACAAACACAAAGACATTATTACAGAAAAGAGAGTGAAAACCAAGGAGGTAGAGATGCCAGACTAACTCTAGACAATCTAGACAACCTTCTGATGCTATCATGCTAATGCTAACTGCAAACCAATAAAGCTGATCGAATTATACGATAATATTCTGCACTTTTTTTATCACTTACTTATTAAGGAATAAATCATGCTAAAATACAACTAAACCCAGAGTGGGAGAGAATCTGGACCAAACAAAGAAATAACGTTCTTTACATGAACAGATCCATCAGTATTAGTCCTGACCCCAGAGTACAGTAGAAAATAAAGCATGAGTCAGTGTCAGCTGTTTCCTTCCTTTTTGCTCCAATAATGACTCAGCTCTGTCTGAAACTAGAAGCATGTGATTTATGTCAGACTCAGCTTTTACAAAATAAAAACAGGAAAAACCAGTCACAGTGAGTTCAACAGAAGCTGGTGAGACACAAATGACAGTCGGACTAAACTTCATTCAGAAGCACAATATTTTACTTTTACTATTTATCTACTTCAGAATATTATAAGCAATAATGTCTTGCCTTGTTTTAGTTAATAATCTAAATGTAGTTTATTTATACTTCATTACTTTCTGAAGATTGATGGGTGTTATTAATAGAAACAATTGATACAAGATGGTGGTTGGTTCACTCGACCAATTGATTTGATTTATTGACACATTATTCAAAAACCAACAAACAGAAGAATATTGATTATTTTTAACCACTAATGTCCAACAAGGTAAGATTAACAAAATTATCACTATAATGACTTTATTAGGTTTGTTTGGTTGAATTTAATTATAGTAGCCTAAGGGATATTAAGCACTCCCATCCCATTTTAGATTTTGATCAAGGGTTTTTTAAATTAATGTTAACTAGAACAAATACCTGAAATTTACACTAATTTAAAGGTTACCTTCACTAAAGCAGTTAGTCGAGTAGTGTTTCTAAACCCTAAAAAACATTGACATAGTGACATTTGTCTTTTTATGGGTTCTTCAAAATGTATTAATGACTTTAAATTAGAAGCATGGTAATTTAATAACACTATGTCTTAATATTTAAACTTTTTCACTCATCTTTAACGCACTTTTGGCGAATAAATCATCCGTTTTAAACTTTCTTTTAGAATCAATCAATACAACACTTCATTACGCTCCATTAAAACGTTATAAAAGTTAAATTGTTGTGACGAGAAAGTAAAATTAAATGTGTCTCATCTATTTAAAAATATAAATATATATATACGTTTATCTTTTAGTTACTTTTAATTTCGTTTCTGGATCGTTTTTGTTAATCTGCGGCTTCGTTTAAAACGTCCGCCATTTTGTGAGTTCTCTGCGCTTCTTCTTTTAAACAACAGGAAGTGACGCCACCATAAACCGGAAACGGCTCCTCATGTGACGCTGACGCCGCCGGTTTCGCAGTCAGCTGATGTTGGACAGGTTTTATCTGGAAGTGCTGGGTCATTGTTGTTTAGTGCTTTTCTCTTTTAATCCGCGGTGAGTTCGGAAGTGTTCAGCGGAGAAAACATGCGGCTCTCGGCGGGGTTTGTGTGCGTTTTGGCGGCGTTAGCTCTCTCCGCGGACGCCTTGGTTCGGTAAGAAACACAAGTTTTAAACGCGTTAAACTTATTCCAAACACAAACATACAATTAAATTACACTAATTTCATACACATATCCTTCTATTCGCTGCAACCGACACACCTATTCTTCTTTTTAAGCACTGAACAACTGCTATTTTCGTTGGGATTGTGTTTATTTGTTTAGCCTTGTTAGCATGTCACGTGACTTGTTAAGAAAAGCCTCTGTCCCTTTGATTGTTGTTTTGTGCAGTGGTTTGTGGCATTAAAACTAGGCCCAAGGCGTAAATCCAGGTAGAACAAACCGTGCAAATATGTAGCTGTTGCATAATAAATGAAAAAGAACATGCCTCTGAGGGAGTGGAACATGCAGGAGGTTAAACAGCTCCAGAAGAAACAAAGGGACTTTAAACAGAGCAGAATAAGACTAAAACTGAGCTGAAGTGTGATATAAAAGGAGTTAAAGGTTAAAAAAGAACAGCAGAAGTGGAATTGTGCGATATTAATACGAAATACAGGCACTAAATGGATGAGACATTAAGATTCTCTTTATATAAATGTTCTGTAGTCATGTCAGAATAAAATAAAAGTTCTACCAGTCCCAGTGGCTTTCATCATTTATGATTTTATCAAACGTCTACATGCCACTCTCGGCCAGTTTCAAACAGCGGATCAGGATTGGATTTAAACCTAGGACTCACTTAGGTTTATCTAATTTGAAAACTAGATGTAGATTTATGCTTATCCAAAATAGTAATTAAGAAAGAAAGCAAACAATCTTTGGCTTAATATTAAACTTTTTCCTCTGATTATTGCAATCTATAAATAATCAAAAGGTTTATTTTGTCTGCTGTAAGTTTCAGTTTGGTTCTTTTAGATTTATGGTAAAATAAACTGCAGTTGTGGTTCTGGTTGGAGTCATGACACTCCGCAGCAGAACAGAGCGACGGAAAACTGCTGCGGTTTTAAGCCTCTGACATTTTCAAACCACAGTTTATCTTCAAAACAGATCTTCATATTAGTACACGCTGCTTGACTCATGTGTGCAATAGTGTAGTGTCATAAAAAGCACAGGTCGGAACTATAAATTATGCAGTGAATGATTTTAATGATTATTTAAAGCAGATTTCATTGACTCTATCTGTTTTACTGAAACTCAAATAAAAGTGCATTTATAGTCGTCTTGTATAGGCCCAGTTTTCGAGTTAAATTTGTTTTTCTGACTTATTTTGACTCCAAGAATCAGAATATAACAGAATATTAACTCTGCTGCCAAGTCCTGTTTGGATCTAAAGCCCTGACACTGAGCTGAACCTGACATTTAAACCTGTTCACGCCTGAGTTAAATGTTGCTGGATGACATTTACTCAACAGCATTAGACTTTTCCTCAGATCTTTACTCATTTATCTCCTGAATGAGGCTAGGTTTACACTAATGCATTAAAAAAAACCGTAATGAAGTGAAAATTAGTCCTATCAACATGAGATAGTCTTTATTAATCCCAGAGCGTTAGAGCAGCTCATGTAAAAACATTCAAATTGAATAGTTTCAAAAGTATACATGCAAAAATGTAAGCTCCAAATGAAAAAGTAGATAAAAAGTGATAATCACCCAAATTATATAAGATTTATAATGGATAAAATGACCTTATGATTGCTCTGAATGAACATACCTGCGATCACATGACGCTGAAGTATCTGAATTGTGCATCTTTGTTTCAGCATTTTCATCAGATCAGAGCTTTATCACTAAACTGGAGCCACAGAAACTGGAAAACCCAACTTTAAAAAATTGTCCATTTAGAGCAGCTCTAGGTTTTAGATGGATTTGAATCAGATTAATTTTATTTGTTCATGAAATCTTAAGTCAGTTTTTGGTACTGAGATATATATAATTTGCTCAAATTCATCTAAAACCTGTTTAAATCCAAATAAAATATGCTCAAATCCATTAAAAACCTATTCAAATGTGTCAAAAACCAGTTTAAATCCATACAAAACCAGTTTAAATCCATCTAAAACCTATTCAAATCCAACTAAAACCTGTTTCCATAAAAGAAGGAAATTAATGTTAAAGACGACTTTTGTAGGACTCAAATAAAGATGAAACCTCACGTTCAAAATTTAATAAAAGCTTTCCAAATGTCACCATCTTCGGCTCCTGAATGATTCTTATTAAGTATCGTGGACCCTCACTTCTTTGACACCTCTGATTTGGAGCAACAGATGCTCCAAGGACCAGACTGTTGGTGACATTAGGAAATTATTATTATTGACAGGATCCACACTGTCTTCACAAAACCCTCTAAAAAGCCTCTAAAGTAGAAATATTTGTGTGGAAATGTCTAAAATCTCTTGTTTTCTGCAGAATTCCTCTGAAGAAGTTCCGTTCGGTCCGTCGGCAGCTGAGCGACTCGGGGAGATCTGCAGAGGAGCTTCTGGGCGACAGACGGACTCTGAAATACAACCTGGGCTTCCCCCTGAACGCACCCACCCCCGAGACGCTCAAGAACTACCTGGACGTAAGGAATCCCACGCAGCGAGCGCACACTAATAATACGTAGAAATCATATCAACCGACCATACGCAGAAATACTACATCTATCAATGAAGGCCAAAAAGCACAAAAATAACCTTAAAAACAAAGGAAAAAAGAAAAAATCTGAAATAATAGGCAGAAAAAACACACTAAAACAGACGAGATATGCAAAAATAGCATGGAAATAATACACAGAAGTAACCCGTGTAAACTATGCAAAAATAACACTTGAACGCATCACACGAAAAAAAAAAACCCATCGAAATTCACAGACCTGAGCTGAACAGTTTAAATGGAAAAGAGCAATAAGCATAAAAATTACACTAAAATAACAAATTAAATACAATATAAATTGTGGCCCAGGTCTGAGTTCTGGATGAATTCTTTTTTAAAAACTTAGAGAAAAGCTGAAAGGACATATTTACTTCTGTCATGTTCTTTTTTCCAGCTGCGTCTAAAGTAAACGCTGAGTTAATAATCAGTCAAACTAATCGTTTTGTGAACACATGATCAGTTCCCAGGAATAAAACTGAAACATCAGCTGACTCACCGCTGACTCCACAGAAACGGCCTCCATATTAAAAATGTTGACATAGTATTTGTTGATGTGGTTTAAATGGGACTTTGTGGCTTTGTGGAATGATTTTACAAAATAAATTTAAAGCCAAACTGTGGAAGAGAGTTTTAATCGACTCTTTTTAACCTACAGATCACCTTTCTCTCACTCTTTCTGCTCAGTTTTCTTCTGTGTTCATATGAATTAGTTCATTTTGGTTCCTTTTTTACACAAAGAGCTGTTTGACCAGAGCAGCCTTTGACCAGAACGACTCAGAGGAGTTTAAAAAGAGACTAATCCAGACTTAAACCGAACAAACACTGACTGTAACTGAGCAAATCGACTTTACCGTCCGTCCGACTCATTATGAACCTGTCTGAGGGTAAAAGTTTAATCCTGGCATCAGCAGGAGACCAAAGGGATTAAACTGGTTTGTGGCTAAATCAAAACTTACACTTCTGCATTTATTTGTCAAAAAAGGGAAGAGACTGAATAATGTGGAAATATAAGTGTCCTCAGTCACAAGGACTCGCTGTTTCTGTGGAGTCAGGGTCAGTTTCACCTCTGACCTTTAGAAAACTGTAAGAATCATGTTTTGATGCAGTTCTCAGTGACTCACTTCCTTCAGAGATTAATGTAATCTGTTTTTCTGAAGTGGCCCAGGTCAGAGTTCACACAGTTCTGGGTTAATTCCTGATGTAGTAATAGATTTATTCAGAGGATAAATACCCTTCAGAAACACACACACAATATATATTCTGCTGTTTTCTCACTGCTCCCTGGAATTGCACAGAAAATACTTGCATTATTGTAATTTTAAAAAGTCTGTTTTAGCCACATTTAAGGCTATAAAGTTTTTTTTCTCATAGTGAAATCAGTAGTTTGAAAACACTAAATTAAAATTAAATAAAAAAGTAAAATAAAATAAAAAGATGAGTCCTGCAGAAAAAAAACTCTTATTAAAAAAGAGAAAAGTTTGAGAATCCCTGCAAGTTAAGTTTAAATATGTTTTTAAATATCTGTAAAGTATTAAAGTATCTGTAAAGAAACACGTTTGATGAAATTAGAAGATATTGTTAGATGTATATTTATGTAGAGAGATGAATATCTAAACGATGAAACCCCTTTTTTGTAATTTCCTAATATTTTGATGTGAGCTCAATCAAAAGACTTTAAAATGAAAATCATTTTGAAAAATTTAAATTTATTGCATAAATATAAGCGTTGGGAAAACAAGAAGAAAATGCATTTATTCATATCTAGATCTGGATATTATAATAATAACTGCAGCTATTACACAATTATATTATATTACTTTAAGTTTATTGATCACTGCTTGATATAAATGTAAAATAAATGATTTCCAGTATTTATTTCTGAGTTATTAGCTCCACAGAGTGATTCATGTGGTGGTGTGTTTCAGGCGCAGTATTACGGAGAGATCAGTCTGGGGACCCCTCCTCAGCTCTTCACCGTGGTCTTCGACACCGGCTCCTCAAACCTGTGGGTCCCGTCCGTGCACTGCTCTCTGCTGGACGTGGCCTGCCGTGAGTCCTCCCAAATATTCACACAAATATAAAACACCGGACCTTTATTCTTTACTTTCATAATCTGATCTGTGTCTGTTCCAGTGCTGCATCACAAATATAACTCGGCCAAGTCCAGCACTTACGTGAAGAACGGCACCGCCTTCGCCATCCAGTACGGGTCGGGCAGTCTGTCGGGATACCTGAGCCAGGACACCTGCACGGTGGGTCCACATCACCTATAACTGTCTGCATCTGTTTAATGAACCTCTTTAAATCCATCGAACACTTCATAAAGGGTTTATTTTTTTAATAACTTCGACTGTAGCTTCTTGTTGTGAAACTGGTTTAAAATAATTATTTGTAAAACCAATAATTTGTTAAAAACAGTCTTTATGATCCATCTCCTGTTTATTGTAAGGGATTGTAATAGATGAGAACCTCTATTCAGGAACAGAAAACCTTGGACAATCACATGCTCCAAAAAGGAGCGCTCCCATTGGTCGACACTTGTCACATGACGTTCCAGGAAGTTTAATAGCTGCAGATAAAGTGTATTTTCAGCTGAATATGTCTTTTAACAGAGAAACAGCTCATATTGTTTCATTTTAATGTGATTTAATGTCCAAGTCTGACTGAATAATGCTTGTCTCAGATCGGGGACATCGAGGTGCAGCAGCAGCTTTTCGGAGAAGCCATAAAGCAGCCGGGAGTCGCCTTCATCGCAGCCAAGTTCGACGGGATCCTGGGAATGGCCTACCTCGGATCTCTGTGGACGGGAGTGGCTCCTGTGTTCGACAACATGATGAGCCAAAAGAAACTGGAGCAGAACGTCTTCTCCTTTTACCTCAACAGGTTCCACTCACCTTTACTCATTAAATACTGCTTTAAATATGATTTATGTGTTTATACAACCATTCAGGTCATGTTTATGAGCATTTATTCATGTTCAGGGGTTTAACTCCTGTTCAAATCCTACTATAACCTGTTCAAATCCAGCTAAAACCTGTTCAAATCCATCTAAAATCGGTTCAAATCCATCTAAAACCTGTTCAAATCCATCTAAAACCTGTTCAAATCCATCTAAAACCTGTTCAAATCCAGCTAAAACCTGTTCAAATCCATCTAAAATCTGTTCAAATCCATCTAAAACCTGTTCAAATCCAAATAAAACCCATTCAAGTCCAACTAAATCCTCTTGTCGTTGTTTTCTGGCAGGAACCCGGACACAGAACCCGGTGGAGAGCTGCTGCTCGGAGGAACAGACCCTAAATACTACGACGGGGACTTCCACTACGTCAACATCAGCAGACAGGCCTACTGGCAGGTCTCCATGGACGGGTCAGTCTCTGCACGGCTTCACAACATCTCTGTTCCTAGAGATGTTGTGAATGTGTTTGGTTTCTTTTTCTCCTTTAGTCGGACGTTTTTTGTTTGTATTTGAGGCTTTTTTGTGTGTTTTCTGCAGAATGGTGGTGGGCTCTCAGCTGAGTCTGTGTAAAGGCGGCTGCGAGGCCATCGTCGACACCGGGACGTCTCTGATCACAGGCCCCGCCGCCGAGGTCCGAGCTCTGCAGAAGGCCATCGGAGCCCTGCCTCTGATCCAGGGAGAGGTGAGAGGAACGAGTCAAAAACAGAGAAACGAGTCAAAAACAGAGAGAAACACGAGTCAAAAACAGAGAGAAACACGAGTCAAAAACAGAGAGAAGCGAGTCAAAAACAGAGAGAAGCGAGTCAAAAACAGAGAGAAACGAGTCAAAAACAGAGAGACGCGAGTCAAAAACAGAGAGAAACACGAGTCAAAACCGGAGACAGAGTTAGTTCAGTTCTAGACCAGGTCCAGACTCAGGAGACAGAGTTAGTCCGGTCTTAGACCAGGTGCAGACTCAGGAGACAGAGTTAGTCCAGTTCTAGACCAGGTTCAGACTCATGGAGACAGAGTTAGTCCAGTTCTAGACCAGGTCCAGAGTCAGGAGACAGAGTTAGTCCAGTCTTAGACCAGGTCCAGACTCAGGAGACAGAGTTAGTCCAGTCTTAGACCAGGTCCAGACTCAGGAGACAGAGTTAGTCCAGTCTTAGACCAGGTCCAGACTCAGGAGACAGAGTTAGTCCAGTCTTAGACCAGGTCCAGACTCAGGAGACAGAACTAGTCCAGTTCTAGACCAGGTCCAGACTCAGGAGACAGAACTAGTCCAGTTCTAGACCAGGTCCAGACTCAGGAGACAGAGTTAGTCCAGTTCTAGACCAGGTCCAGACTCAGGAGACAGAGTTAGTCCAGTTCTAGACCAGGTCCAGACTCAGGAGACAGAGTTAGTCCAGTTCTAGACCAGGTTCAGACTCATGGAGACAGAGTTAGTCCAGTTCTAGACCAGGTCCAGACTCATGGAGACAGAGTTAGTCCAGTTCTAGACCAGGTCCAGACTCATGGAGACAGAGTTAGTCCAGTTCTAGACCAGGTCCAGACTCATGGAGACAGAGTTAGTCCAGTTCTAGACCAGGTCCAGACTCATGGAGACAGAGTTAGTCCAGTCTTAGACCAGGTCCAGACTCAGGAGACAGAGTTAGTCCAGTTCTAGACCAGGTCCAGACTCAGGAAACAGAGTTAGTCCAGTTCTAGACCAGGTCCAGACTCATGGAGACCCTTTTCGTTGGTTTCTTTCTGAAGTGAATCTGTTTTTTCTGTTTTTGTTGCAGTACATGGTGAACTGTGATAAGATCCCGACTCTTCCTGTGATCACCTTCAACATCGGGGGACAGTCGTACTCTCTGACGGGAGAGCAGTACGTCCTCAAGGTCAGTCTGATAATGCAAATGTTCACGGACGTCTGCAGCAACATCCTTTAATGGAACTTTAATTTGGCTGCAGAAAATAACAGAGTCTGAAGTAAATTGGCCTTAAAATCAACAGGATTCTCCTCGTTTTATAAAAAAGCGGTTCTTGATGCTGAGAGCAGTGGAGCAGAACAAACAGAACAACTTCAGAGTTACATCATAAAGATTCAGACAAAGAAGAGCTGTGTGTGAATCTAACGCAGCTGAATCAAACAAAGTCTGTTTGTGTCTGCAGCCGTTTCCCACAATCCTCTCTGATTCCGCTGTAAACACTGACACACTCCACTTTGGAATAAACTGACTGTAAACTCTTCATTTGTTCAGTGAAGATAATAGTTTAAACAACAACAACCTGAATCAATGTTGTCTGACTCTTTCAGGCTTGGATAAAAAAAATGATGGGGTTATAAATTCAGGAAAATCATACATTTCTATTTTCTTAAAAGAGCTTTTTTGTCCAAGGGAACAAAATGAAGAGTTAAATTTTGAATATTTTTAAAACAAAAACAGCCACAATCCCTGCAGCAATAAGTTTCAAAGATTATTTGTCTTCCTTTAGAGAAATTTGTCTTTTTTTCCAATTTTTTTTCTTCTTTTTCTTTTTCTAGCTGATATTTCAGTATTTTGTTATATATGATCAATAAATATAAATATATAACACAAAATAACGACGTGAGACCTAATACTGCTGCTGGTTATTACACTTTAATTACATTTGTGGGTCAGAAGCAAGAAAGAAAACATTGTAAATCAAACAAATGGTAAAAAACTCACAGCTCGTCCTCCATCTTGTCTCTAACTCTTCGTAGGAGTCCCAGGCCGGAAAGACCATCTGTCTGAGCGGCTTCATGGGCCTGGACATCCCGCCTCCGGCCGGACCGCTCTGGATTCTGGGAGACGTCTTCATCGGACAGTACTACACCGTCTTCGACCGAGAAAACAACCGAGTCGGCTTCGCTAAATCCAAGTAATAATAAACCAGAGAGAGCTGAGCCACGAGGCCACAGTGCAGCGACAGACAGACAATCCACCGTTTCTCCAGTGGCTTTTGGACAAACACAAACTATATTTACTCAGTTTAAAGGCACGGTACATTCATGTCGTAGCTTTGTGTGGTGACAGATGTAAACAAATACTAGTGTCCTGTTATTTGTGCATTTAATCTGATACAAAATAGGCCAATGTGGTGATAGAGGGTCTTGTTTTAGCGATTTTAACATTTAACAGTTTTAAATACGATCATTATTTCTGTGTTTTTGCTTTTTAAACGATCAATTATGTTAATTCATCATCGCATCAAGTTTCTCATCGGTGCGTTTCTTCATATTTGGGCACTGGAAAGGCCTTTTTTTAAATTTAAGCTACATGAATTAGGACTGCTGCTTCTCATCACCCTGTTGTGGGTTTAGACCTGGTTTAGTCCTGGTTTAGTCCTGGTTTAGACCTGGTTTAGTCCTGGTTTAGTCCTGGTTTAGACCTGGTTTAGACCTGGTTCACATCCCTCTGCATCGTTGCACCTTTTAGGACAAGGCCAGGCTTAAAATAAAATACACTGCAATAAGAATAGGAGCAGAAAGAGGGGCTATTGACCTGAAAGTTTAATAAACAAGTATTATTTTATGACAAAAGTATGGCTCTTTTGAATTCAGGGGCCATTGTATCCGTTTTATTTGCATGAATTATTTCCGTAAAACACTACCATCTTGACTTTTTCTTTAAAATTCCTTCTTTTTTCATTCAGCTGTACTGTAGTGTAATGGCATTAATTTCCTCGTACTGCACTGTGGCTCTGTGGCGTAGTAGGCTATTGTTTATTAGCTCAATGATTGCACTGATGTGGGTTTAATCCGACAGAAATGTTACAGTCTGGTTTTAATGCTGTGCACAGTTTGAGTTGGATTCGGCAGTGAGTTGGTTTAATTCTCTTCAAACGTGATCCGTGATGATTGGAACTGCCCTTTTCTCAACTCTTTATTTTAAATCAGGGACCGTCTTTAAACATTGAATTAGTGGTGTGTTGAATGAAAAGATGTTGCTTTGTAACTACTGACGCTACAAGAGATCAATAAAGACTTTTTAAAAACACTTGTCATCTGTCATTTTTCATTTATAAATAATGTTTGGTTGGTTTTGTGGAATAAAAGAATATACATGAAGTGTTGTCCTGATTTTATAAAGTAAAGCTGTAAAAAATGTTCTGTAATGTCATTTTTGGCCAAAAATTATTTTTTTTTTATTTGGAAGACACCATTTCATTTGGTCAAAAATTTAAACTACACAGAAGCAAGATGGCAAAATTTGTCATTTTTGGCAAAAAATAAATTTGCCTCAAAAATGGTTAAAATGACTATTTATGCATTAATTAATGTCTCTGGGTGTATTTTATAGTGTTTTAAGACTTATTTTGAATTTTGATAAAAGTCCCCATATTTCAAATAGTAGGGCTATACTATGGCAAAATGTAATTTTTTGGCAAAAAATAAATTTGCCTCAAAAGTGGTTAAAATGACTATTTATGCATTTAATTAATGTCTCTGGGTGTATTTTATAGTGTTTTAAGACTTATTTTTGAATTTTGATAAAAGTCTCAAAATTTCAAATAGTAGGGCTATACTATGGCAAAATTTCTCATTTATGGCAAAAAATAAATTTGCCTCAAAAATGGTTAAAATGACTATTTATGCATCAATTAATGTCTCTGGGTGTATTTTATTGTGTTTTAAGAGTTATTTTTGAATTTTGATAAAAGTCCCCAAATTTCAAATGGTAGGGCTATACTATGGCAAAATTTCTCATTTTTGGCAAAAAATAAATTTGCCTCAAAAGTGGTTAAAATGACTATTAATGCATTAATTAAATTCTCTGGGTGTATTTTATAGTGTTTTAAGACTTATTTTTTAATTTTAATAAAAGTCTCAAAATTTCAAATAGTAGGGCTATACTATGGCAAAATTCCTCATTTTTGGCAAAAAAATAAATTTGCCTCAAAAGTGGTTAAAATGACTATTTATGCATTAATTAATGTCTCTGGGTGTATTTTATAGTGTTTTAAGACTTATTTTTGAATTTTGATAAAAGTCTCAAAATTTCAAATAGTAGGGCTATACTATGGCAAAATGTAATTTTTTGGCAAAAAATAAATTTGCCTCAAAAGTGGTTAAAATGACTATTTATGCATCAATTAATGTCTCTGGGTGTATTTTATTGTGTTTTAAGAGTTATTTTTGAATTTTGATAAAAGTCCCCAAATTTCAAATAGTAGGGCTATACTATGGCAAAATTTCTCATTTTTGGCAAAAAATAAATTTGCCTCAAAAGTGGTTAAAATGACTATTTATGCATTAATTAAATTCTCTGGGTGTATTTTATAGTGTTTTAAGACTTATTTTTGAATTTTGATAAAAGTCTCAAAATTTCAAATAGTCGGGCTATACTATGGCAACATTTCTCATTTTTGGCAAAAAAATAAATTTGCCTCAAAAGTGGTTTAAATGACTATTTATGCATTAATTAAATTCTCTGGGTGTGTTTTATAGTGTTTTAAGACTTATTTTTGAATTTTGATAAAAGTCTCAAAATTTCAAATAGTAGGGCTATACTATGGCAAAATTTCTCATTTTTGGCAAAAAATAAATTTGCCTCAAAAATGGTTAAAATGACTATTTATGCATTAATTAAATTCTCTGGGTGTATTTTATAGTGTTTTAAGACTTATTTTTGAATTTTGATAAAAGTCTCAAAATTTCAAATAGTAGGGCTATACTATGGCAAAATTTCTCATTTTTGGCAAAAAATAAATTTGCCTCAAAAATGGTTAAAATGACTATTTATGCATTAATTAATGTCTCTGGGTGTATTTTATAGTGTTTTAAGACTTATTTTTGAATTTTGATAAAAGTCTCAAAATTTCAAATAGTAAGGCTATACTATGGCAAAATGTAATTTTTTGGCAAAAAATAAATTTGCCTCAAAAGTGGTTAAAATGAGTATTTATGCATCAATTAATGTCTCTGGGTGTATTTTATTGTGTTTTAAGAGTTATTTTTGAATTTTGATAAAAGTCCCCAAATTTCAAATAGTAGGGCTATACTATGGCAAAATTTCTCATTTTTGGCAAAAAATAAATTTGCCTCAAAAGTGGTTAAAATGACTATTTATGCATTAATTAAATTCTCTGGGTGTATTTTATAGTGTTTTAAGACTTATTATTGAATTTTGATAAAAGTCTCAAAATTTCAAATAGTCGGGCTATACTATGGCAAAATTCCTCATTTTTGGCAAAAAAATAAATTTGCCTCAAAAGTGGTTAAAATGACTATTTATGCATCAATTAATGTCTCTGGGTGTATTTTATAGTGTTTTAAGACTTATTTTGAATTTTGATAAAAGTCTCAAAATTTCAAATAGTTAGGCTATACTATGGCAAAATTTCTAATTTTTGGCAAAAAATAAATTTGCCTCAAAAGTGGTTAAAATGACTATTTATGCATTAATTAATGTCTCTGGGTGTGTTTTATAGTGTTTTAAGACTTATTTTTGAATTTTGATAAAAGTCCCCAAATTTCAAATAGTAAGGCTATACTATGGCAAAATGTAATTTTTTGCAAAAATAAATTTGCCTCAAAAGTGGTTAAAATGACTATTTATGCATTAATTAATGTCTCTGGGTGTATTTTATTGTGTTTTAAGACTTATTTTTGAATTTTGATAAAAGTCCCCAAATTTCAAATAGTAGGGCTATACTATGGCAAAATGTAATTTTTTGGCAAAAAATAAATTTGCCTCAGAAGTGGTTACAATGACTATTTATGCATTAATTAATGTCTCTGGGTGTATTTTATAGTGTTTTAAGACTTATTTTTGAATTTTGATAAAAGTGTCAAAATTTCAAATAGTAGGGCTATACTATGGCAAAATTTCTCCATTTTTGGCAAAAATAAATTTGCCCCAAAATGGTTAAAATGACTATTTATGCATTAATTAAATTCTCTGGGTGTATTTTATAGTGTTTTAAGACTTATTTTTGAATTTTGATAAAAGTCTCAAAATTTCAAATAGTAGGGCTATACTATGGCAAAATTTCTCATTTTTGGCAAAAAATAAATTTGCCTCAAAAATGGTTAAAATGACTATTTATGCATTAATTAATGTCTCTGGGTGTATTTTATAGTGTTTAAGACTTATTTTGAATTTTGATAAAAGTCTCAAAATTTCAAATAGTAAGGCTATACTATGGCAAAATTTCACATTTTTGGGCAAAAAATAAATTTGCCTCAAAAATGGTTAAAATGACTATTTATGCATCAATTAATGTCTCTGGGTGTATTTTATAGTGTTTTAAGACTTATTTTTGAATTTTGATAAAAGTCCCCAAATTTCAAATAGTAAGGCTATACTATGGCAAAATTTAATTTTTGGCAAAAAATAAATTTGCCTCAAAAGTGGTTAAAATGACTATTAATGCATCAATTAATGTCTCTGGGTGTATTTTATAGTGTTTTAAGACTTATTTTTGAATTTTGATAAAAGTCTCAAAATTTCAAATAGTAAGGCTAAACTATGGCAAAATTTGTCATTTTTGGCAAAAAATAAATTTGGTTTAAAAGTGGTTAAAATTACAATTTATGCATAAATTAAGGTCTCTGGGTGTATTTTATAGTGTTTTAAGACTTATTTTAGATTTTATTTTAATTATCTAAAAAATGTTTAAAAATTTATTGAAGCATTAATAAAAGCCTTAGTGTTAATTTAATTGAATATTGTTATGAAGCTTGTTTTTTGAGTGAATTTAATTTCTGGTCCAGACTGAAATAATAATAGAACACTCACATTCTTTGAGACTTTATTTTCCCTGAATCACTCATAAATAAACATATTAACAGTTCAGACCAGAGTCCTTCAGAGTCCACAGTCGTCGGGTTAGTCACATCTGGACCAAAAAGTGCAAGAGTCACAAAAACACCTCAAATAAATAAAACACATGTCAATAATTTTATATAAATACATAAATACACCTCTGACCAAATGAAGTTTATCATTTATCAATAAAAGTTGTTAGAGTCAGATCTGAGCCAGGGTCTCGGTCCTGGCTCTGATCTGAGGATTAACCTGGAGTTTGTTTCTGAGGCTGGTGCGAGTCCACAGAGAGGGGCCCCGAGTCCGACCAGGGGCCAAACCAAAACAACTAAAGGGACTTTCTTTGTTAAATAAGAGTAAAACAAACACTGAAAATGTACTTGTTACGCGGTGTTTCCTGTGGTCGTACTGTAACTCCTGTAACGGGACGAACGGCAGAGCTGTACCTCCTGGAGTCTCTGGGAGGGGGCCGGAAGGGGCTCCGACTGGGGGCCTTCAGCACTCACGGAGGGAACGACGCCTGGAGGTGGAGGGGCGATACTGGGAGACCTGCCCCTCCATCTGAACCCGAGGGGAGTTCTGTTATTGGACGTCTGTGCTCACAGTCTGTAACAAACCCATCTAGGTTCATGAGCTCTGGGTCAGGACCAAAAGAACACGATACAAGCGTCTGAACTGAGCTGAGGTCCTCGAGAGGAGACCCCAGACCCAGACTCACCGGAGGGTCTCAGACTCAAGATGAGACTAGTGTTGAATGTTGTGGACGCATGAACCAGTCTGGACCGGACTTGATTTAAGGATCAAGACCGAGTAAAACTGTTTGAGTCCAAGACGAGACCGAGATCACAATAAAAGGAGTTAAAGTTATTTTAGTAAAAACAAACCCAGCTCCGTTTCAAGTCTTCAGCTCAGTAAAAAGCACCAGGGTTAACTCGAGGCACAGTCCTTCTTCTGAGAAAGTGTTAGACGACGTTTAAAAGATCCAACTCTGTAAAAACAGTAAAAGTCTGTGTTTTCTCTGAGTAAAAAAGCTCTGTGTTTTTCATGAGAGTTCAAAGTCTTTCTGGAGCTTTTCAAAAGTGGTCCCTTGATCCCAGACTCTGCTGAGAACAACTCTTTTTAATTGGGTTTAAGCTTTTATAGATTTGAACAGGTTTTGTTGGAACCGGTTTTAGTTGGACTTGCGCAGATTTTAAGGGTTTTTATTTGGATTTGAACAGATTTTGTTTGGATTTGCTCAGGGTATATTTGGACTTGAGCAGGTTTTAGAGGGATTTTAAGAGGTTTTATATGGATTCTAACAGGTTTAGTGGGATTTAAACAGGTTTTAGAGGGATTTTAAGAGGTTTTATATGGATTCTAACAGGTTTAGTGGGATTTAAACAGGTTTTAGAGGGATTTGATCAGGTTTTGGTTGGTTTTCTCAGTAGAGTCTGGTTCTTGTTTCCTCTCAGTCGTTCCTCTCTGAACCGTGGTTCTCCGGGTCCGTCGGGTTCGTCTGGTTCTCGTCTCTCTGAGGGGCCTTAGGGTCTCGTACCACTTCCTGTTCCACTTCCTGTTTGTCCTCCTCCGTTTCCTGTTCGTCCAAGATGGAAGTGTCTGGGATGATCTCGACCTCGATGTCCGAAGAGTCCTCACTTTCTTTGAACCAGACCGACTTCTGTCCCTCTTTTCTCTTCGGACGATTCGACCCGGAGCCGTTTCTGGAAACAACACAAAGAGTTAAAATACTTCATCAAAATATACGTGGATTTTTACGAGTTTTACGCCCAGAAATGTCTCTCTCAGGTAAACAAAAGGGGAAAATGAATGAATAAATACAATTCATCACATTATCAACGGATTGATTTGGATTTGAACAGGTTTTATTCAGATTTGAACAGTTTTTATTCAGATTTGAACAGGTTTTAGTTTGATTTGAACAGTTTTTCATCAAATTTGAACAGGTTTTATTCAGATTTGAAGTTTTTAATCAGATTTGATCAGGTTTTATTCAGATTTGAAGTTTTTAATCAGATTTGATCAGGTTTTTTTTAGATTTGAACAGTTTTTCATCAAATTTGAACAGGTTTTATTCAGATTTGAACAGTTTTTAATCAGATTTGAACAGGTTTTATTCAGATTTGAACAGGTTTTAATCAGATTTGAACAGGTTTTATTCAGATTTGAACAGGTTTTATTCAGATTTGAACAGGTTTTAATCAGATTTGAACAGGTTTTATTCAGATTTGAACAGTTTTTAATCAGATTTGAACAGTTTTTAATCAGATTTGAACAGTTTTTCGTCAGATTTGAACAGGTTTTATTTAGATTTGAACAGGTTTTATTCAGATTTGAACAGGTTTTATTCAGATTTGAACAGGTTTTATTCAGATTTGAACAGTTTTATTCAGATTTGAACAGGTTTTATTCAGATTTGAACAGGTTTTATTCAGATTTGAACAGTTTTATTCAGATTTGAACAGTTTTTAATCAGATTTGAACAGTTTTTATTCAGATTTGAACAGTTTTATTCAGATTTGAACAGTTTTTATTCAGATTTGAACAGTTTTATTCAGATTTAAACAGTTTTTCGTCAGATTTGAACAGGTTTTATTTAGATTTGAACAGGTTTTAATCAGATTTGAACAGTTTTTATTCAGATTTGAACAGTTTTATTCAGATTTGAACAGGTTTTATTCAGATTTGAACAGTTTTATTCGGATTTGAACAGGTTTTATTCAGATTTGAACAGGTTTTATTCAGATTTGAACAGTTTTATTCAGATTTGAACAGGTTTTATTCAGATTTGAACAGTTTTATTCAGATTTGAACAGGTTTTATTCAGATTTGAACAGTTTTATTCAGATTTGAACAGGTTTTATTCAGATTTGAACAGGTTTTATTCAGATTTGAACAGTTTTATTCAGATTTGAACAGTTTTTAATCAGATTTGAACAGTTTTTATTCAGATTTGAACAGTTTTTAATCAGATTTGAACAGGTTTTATTCAGATTTGAACAGGTTTTAATCAGATTTGAACAGGTTTTATTCAGATTTGAACAGGTTTTATTCAGATTTGAACAGTTTTATTCAGATTTGAACAGGTTTTATTCAGATTTGAACAGGTTTTATTCAGATTTGAACAGGTTTTAATCAGATTTGAACAGTTTTTAATCAGATTTAAACAGTTTTTCGTCAGATTTGAACAGGTTTTATTTAGATTTGAACAGGTTTTAATCAGATTTGAACAGTTTTATTCGGATTTGAACAGGTTTTATTCAGATTTGAACAGGTTTTATTCAGATTTGAACAGTTTTATTCAGATTTGAACAGGTTTTATTCAGATTTGAACAGGTTTTATTCAGATTTGAACAGGTTTTATTCAGATTTGAACAGGTTTTATTCAGATTTGAACAGGTTTTATTCAGATTTGAACAGTTTTATTCGGATTTGAACAGGTTTTAATCAGATTTGAACAGTTTTATTCGGATTTGAACAGGTTTTATTCAGATTTGAACAGGTTTTATTCAGATTTGAACAGTTTTATTCGGATTTGAACAGGTTTTATTCAGATTTGAACAGGTTTTATTCAGATTTGAACAGTTTTATTCAGATTTGAACAGGTTTTATTCAGATTTGAACAGTTTTATTCAGATTTGAACAGGTTTTTATTCAGATTTGAACAGTTTTAGTCAGATTTGAACAGGTTTTAGGTGGATTTGAACAGTTTTAGTCAGATTTGAACAGGTTTTAGGTGGATTTGAACAGGTTTTAGGTGGATTTGAACAGGGGCCTGACCTGGGCTCGTGGCTCCGTCGGGACATGGGGCTGGCCTTGGTGACGTGGTTGGTGTAGACTCCACACGAGGAGCAGTGCCGGCTCCGTTTGCCCAGAGGCAGGACCCTGCTCCGGGGGAAGACCGCGCTCCACCGGCCCCTGGACTCCGCCTCCGTCTGGAACCCGTCGTTAGTGAACTGCAGCGAGTCCCTGTGTCCAGAGTGAGACTGAGAGGCCTTAAAACAGGGGCCCAGGCACTGCTCAGGGGCCACAGGACCACCACCACAACACAGAGACAACAGGATTAAACCAGGACTAAACCAGGTCTAAACCAGGGCTAAACCGGGTCTAAACCAGGACTAAACCAGGGCTAAACCGGGTCTAAACCAGGACTAAACCAGGACTAAACCAGGGCTAAACCAGGTCTAAACCAGGGCTAAACCGGGTCTAAACCAGGACTAAACCAGGACTAAACCAGGGCTAAACCAGGTCTAAACCAGGGCTAAACCGGGTCTAAACCAGGACTAAACCAGGACTAAACCAGGGCTAAACCAGGACTAAACCAGGGCTAAACCAGGACTAAACCAGGTCTAAACCAGGGCTAAACCGGGTCTAAACCAGGACTAAACCAGGACTAAACCAGGGCTAAACCAGGACTAAACCAGGTCTAAACCAGGACTAAACCAGGTCTAAACCAGGACTAAACCAGGACTAAACCAGGACTAAACCAGGTCTAAACCAGGACTAAACCAGGTCTAAACCAGGTCTAAACCAGGACTAAACCAGGACTAAACCAGGACTAAACCAGGTCTAAACCAGGACTAAACCAGGACTAAACAAGGTCTAAACCAGGACTAAACCAGGACTAAACCAGGGCTAAACCAGGTCTAAACCAGGACTAAACCAGGTCTAAACCAGGTCTAAACCAGGACTAAACCAGGTCTAAACCAGGACTAAACCAGGTCTAAACCAGGACTAAACCAGGACTAAACCAGGACTAAACCAGGACTAAACCAGGACTAAACCAGGACTAAACCAGGACTAAACCAGGGCTAAACCGGGTCTAAACCGGGTCTAAACCAGGGCTAAACCAGGGCTAAACCAGGGCTAAACCAGGTCTAAACCAGGACTAAACCAGGACTAAACCAGGTCTAAACCAGGACTAAACCAGGTCTAAACCAGGACTAAACCAGGACTAAACCAGGACTAAACCAGGTCTAAACCAGGACTAAACCAGGACTAAACCAGGACTAAACCAGGACTAAACCAGGACTAAACCCGGTCTAAACCAGGCTAAACCAGGTCTAAACCAGGACTAAACCAGGTCTAAACCAGGACTAAACCAGGACTAAACCAGGTCTAAACCAGGACTAAACCAGGTCTAAACCAGGACTAAACCAGGGCTAAACCAGGACTAAACCAGGTCTAAACCAGGACTAAACCAGGACTAAACCAGGTCTAAACCAGGACTAAACCAGGGCTAAACCAGGTCTAAACCAGGTCTAAACCTGGACTAAACCAGGGCTAAACCAGGGCTAAACCCGGTCTAAACCAGGGCTAAACCAGGTCTAAACCAGGACTAAACCAGGGCTAAACCAGGGCTAAACCAGGGCTAAACCAGGTCTAAACAGGACTAAACCAGGGCTAAACCGGGTCTAAACCGGGACTAAACCAGGGCTAAACCAGGCCTAAACCAGGACTAAACCAGGGCTAAACCAGGGCTAAACCGGGTCTAAACCCGGTCTAACTCAATCTAAACCCAGTCTAACCCGGTCTAACCCAGTCTAAACCCGGTTTAACCCAGTCTAAACCCGGTCTAACCCGGTCTAACCCGGTCTGACCCTGGTCTAACCCAGTCTAAACCCGGTCTAACCCAGTCTAACCTGGTCTGACCCAGTCTAACCCGGTATAACCCAGTCTAAACCCGGTCTAACCCGGTCTGACCCAGTCTAACCCAGTCTAAACCCGGTCTAACCCGGTCTGACCCAGTCTAACCCAGTCTAAACCCGGTCTAACCCGGTCTAACCCAGTCTAAACCCGGTCTAACCCAATCTAAACCCGGTCTAACTCGGTCTGACCCTGGTCTAACCCAGTCTAAACCCAGTCTAACCCCTGACCTCTGACCTGGCAGATCTTGCTGCAGTGCTCGGTTCCCTTCAGGATCCTGGAGAGAAGGAACCCGATGACGATGAGACACAGAACCAACAGCGCCGCCATCACCAGACCCAGCAGCGCCATGTCCCCGGGACGGTACCCCCCGCTGGAGGGGGACGGGATCGCCACCGCTGGAACCAGACCAGGACAGGACCAGGACCAGGACCAGACCAGGACAGGACCAGGACCAGACCAGGACCAGGACCAGGACCAGGACAGGACCAGAGCGTTAAATAGAACCAGAACTAAACTAAACTAAACCCAACAAGCGTACTTAAAAGAACCACTGTGAACACCCAGTTCAGAATAAAAAAGACCCTAAACCAGACCAGACCCGGGCCAGACCCGGACCAGACCCGGACCAGACCCAGACCAGAACACGGTGTTTGTACCTGGGATGACCTGCACGGACAGAGCGGCGGTTCCGAACTCTCCGGTGCTGGAGTCCACGGCTCGGAGCTGCACAGACACAACACAAACTGTAGAACAAACACCTGAGAACCTGAGGAGACCAGAACCTGAGGAGACCAGAACCTGAGGACCACGGACCTGGAGAGCGAAGGACTCGGTCTTCACCACACGCTTCAGAATCACAAACCCGTCACTGGTCACGTTCACGTAGCTGCTGTACTGCACCTCGTACTTCACGTCCGGGTTCAGCCCCTGGATCAGAACGGGTTTAGATCGGTTCAAAAGTACAGTTCTTTACAAATCAGAACAAAAACCCCCTCAAAGAACCAAACGTCCAAATCTAACGATGGTCTTTGAACCTGTCACCGTCGTTTTATCACCAGCTCAGATCCTGAACCTTGAGCTGGATTCTCTTGAGATTTGAGAGTTTACAAACTCACGAAAATCCATCTTGAACTGCTCCAAGTCAAGTCTGAACCCGGTGAGTCCATGTGGGTCTGGGGTCTGACAGGTCTGGGCAGGGTTTAGGTTGTGTTTATGGAATAAAGATATGTAAGAATTTACACAAAAACAATAAAGATGTAGTGGTTTTACTGTCACTAAAGTAAACGACACGGAGCGGCTCTGATTGGATAAAACTCACAGATAATGAACCAAGAGTAGGGTCAGAGTAGGGTCAGAGTAGGGTCAGAGGAGGGTCAGAGTAGGGTCAGAGTAGAGTCAGAGGAGGGTCAGAGGAGGGTCAGAGTAGAGTCAGAGTAGAGTCAGAGTAGGGTCAGAGGAGGGTCAGAGTAGGGTCAGAGTAGGGTCAGAGTAGGGTCAGAGGAGGGTCAGAGTAGGGTCAGAGTAGGGTCAGAGGAGGGTCAGAGGAGTCAGGAGTAGGGTCAGAGTAGGGTCAGAGTAGGGTCAGAGTAGGGTCAGAGTAGGGTCAGAGTAGGGTCAGAGGAGGGTCAGAGTAGGGTCAGAGTAGGGTCAGAGTAGGGTCAGAGTAGGGTCAGAGGAGGGTCAGAGTAGGGTCAGAGTAGGGTCAGAGTAGGGTCAGAGGAGGGTCAGAGTAGGGTCAGAGTAGGGTCAGAGGAGGGTCAGAGTAGGGTCAGAGTAGGGTCAGAGTAGGGTCAGAGGAGGGTCAGAGTAGGGTCAGAGTAGGGTCAGAGGAGGGTCAGAGTAGGGTCAGAGTAGGGTCAGAGGAGGGTCAGAGTAGGGTCAGAGTAGAGTCAGAGTAGGGTCAGAGTAGGGTCAGAGTAGGGTCAGAGTAAGGTCAGAGTAGGGTCAGAGTAGGGTCAGAGTAGGGTCAGAGTAGGGTCAGAGTAGGGTCAGAGGAGGGTCAGAGTAGGGTCAGAGTAGGGTCAGAGGAGGGTCAGAGTAGGGTCAGAGTAGGGTCAGAGGAGGGTCAGAGTAGGGTCAGAGTAGGGTCAGAGTAGGGTCAGAGTAGGGTCAGAGGAGGGTCAGAGTAGGGTCAGAGTAGGGTCAGAGTAGGGTCAGAGTAGGGTCAGAGGAGGGTCAGAGTAGGGTCAGAGTAGGGTCAGAGTAGGGTCAGAGGAGGGTCAGAGTAGGGTCAGAGTAGGGTCAGAGGAGGGTCAGAGTAGGGTCAGAGTAGGGTCAGAGTAGGGTCAGAGGAGGGTCAGAGTAGGGTCAGAGTAGGGTCAGAGGAGGGTCAGAGTAGGGTCAGAGTAGGGTCAGAGGAGGGTCAGAGTAGGGTCAGAGTAGAGTCAGAGTAGGGTCAGAGTAGGGTCAGAGTAGGGTCAGAGTAAGGTCAGAGTAGGGTCAGAGTAGGGTCAGAGTAGGGTCAGAGTAAGGTCAGAGTAAGGTCAGAGGAGGGTCAGAGGAGGGTCAGAGGAGGGTCAGAGTAGGGTCAGAGTAAGGTCAGAGTAGGGTCAGAGTAAGGTCAGAGTAGGGTCAGAGGAGGGTCAGAGTAGGGTCAGAGTAGGGTCAGAGGAGGGTCAGAGGAGGGTCAGAGTAAGGTCAGAGTAGGGTCAGAGTAGGGTCAGAGTAAGGTCAGAGTAGGGTCAGAGTAAGGTCAGAGTAGGGTCAGAGTAGGGTCAGAGTAGGGTCAGAGTAAGGTCAGAGTAGAGTCAGAGGAGGGTCAGAGGAGGGTCAGAGGAGGGTCAGAGTAGGGTCAGAGTAAGGTCAGAGGAGGGTCAGAGGAGGGTCAGAGGAGGGTCAGAGGAGGGTCAGAGTAGGGTCAGAGTAGGGTCAGAGGAGGGTCAGAGGAGGGTCAGAGTAAGGTCAGAGTAGGGTCAGAGTAGGGTCAGAGTAAGGTCAGAGTAGGGTCAGAGTAAGGTCAGAGTAGGGTCAGAGTAGGGTCAGAGTAGGGTCAGAGTAAGGTCAGAGTAGAGTCAGAGGAGGGTCAGAGGAGGGTCAGAGGAGGGTCAGAGTAGGGTCAGAGTAAGGTCAGAGGAGGGTCAGAGGAGGGTCAGAGGAGGGTCAGAGGAGGGTCAGAGGAGGGTCAGAGTAGGGTCCCGTACGTCGACAGCCCTCAGCCTCAACACCGGCTCCCCACAGGGCTGTGTGCTGAGCCTCCTACTCTACACCCTCTACACCCACGACTGCACCCACTCCAGCAACACCATCATCAAGTTCACTGATGACACCACTGTGGTGGGGCTCATCTCTGGGGGATGAGTCTGTCTAGCGGGACGAGGTGGAGCGGGGACAACAACCTGGTCCTCAACACCTCCAAGACCAAGGAGCTGGTAGTGGACTACAGGAGGAAAAAAACGTACATTCAGCCCCTGGACATCGGCGGGGACTGTGTGGAGAGGGTGGCTGCCTTCAAGTTCCTGGGCGTTACCATCGAGGAGGACCTGACCTGGAGCTCCAACACCACTGCTCTGGTGAAGAAGGTCCAGCAGAGACTGTACTTCCTCAGACTTCTCAAGAAGAACAACCTGAGGGAGAAACTGCTGGTGTCCTTCTACCGCTGCTCCATAGAGAGCATCTTAACGTACTGTGTCTGTGTTTGGTTTTCCAGCTGCACAGCTACAGACAGAAAAGACCTCCAGAGGGTCACCACCACAGCCCAGAAGATCACAGGCTGCCCTCTCCCATCACTGGAACAACTGTACAGTTCCCGCTGCCTCAATAAAGCAAGAAATATTATACAGGACTCACCCCGGACATTCTCTGTTTGAACTGCTGCCTTCGGGCAGAAGATACAGGACAATCAAAACAAGGACAAACAGTTTTTACCCAAGAGCCATTGTCACATTTAATGCTGCTTTGTCTTTTTAAGTGCAATATCTTTTACTTTCTTCAATTTTAAGGAGCCGTGCAACAGCTGCATGTGATGGATGTGTGTGTTTTAACTTATAGTCTTAAACTTTTTACCTTTTTAAACAGTACTTTTATTTATTTATTTAGTTTTATCTGCACCGATGGTTTGCACTTTCAATTTCGTTGTACAATATACAATGACAATAAAGTTATTCTATTCTATTCTAAACCAGGACTAAGGTCTAAACTAGGACTAAACTAGGACTAAACTAGGACTAAACCAGGACTAAACCAGGTCTAAACTAGGACTAAACCAGGACTAAACCAGGTCTAAACCAGGTCTAAACCAGGACTAAACCAGGACTAAACCAAGACTAAACCAGGTCTAAACCAGGTCTAAACCAGGACTAAACCAGGTCTAAACTAGGACTAAACCAGGAATAAACCAAGACTAAACCAGGTCTAAACCAGGACTAAACCAGGACTAAACCAGGTCTAAACCAGGTCTACACTAGGACTAAACCAGGTCTAAACCAGGTCTAAACCAGGTCTAAACCAGGTCTAAACCAGGACTAGACCAGGTCTAAACCAGGACTAAACCAGGTCTAAACCAGGTCTAAACCAGGACTAGACCAGGTCTAAACCAGGACTAAACCAGGTCTAAACCAGGTCTAAACTAGGACTAAACCAGGTCTAAACCAGGTCTAAACCAGGTCTAGACCAGGTCTAGACCAGGTCTAGAGAGGACTGACCGTGGCGAAGTCCTCGTCCCGGGCCCGGACTCTGAAAGGCCGGTTGGTGCTGCGGTCTCTCAGGACCATACTCTCAGGGACAGAGTTGCTGTAGATGAAGCCTTCGTATCGTTCTTTCTCAAAACGAGGAGGGTTCCTGCTCTTCTTCATCACCTCGAAGGTCACCAGGGTCACGGCGAACTGGTCCCGGTTCTGGACCTGAGACGCCTGGAGCAAAAACACACTTCAGGTGGTTTTACGTGGACCACAGAGAAAACAAGTGCATTTGGATTCATGGAGAAACCAGCTGCATGGGTTCTTTGTGAAGAAGTGTCACTCACGATGACGGTGAGAGTGATGGGTCCGAGGACGTCTGCAGCTTTAGTCATCGTGATGTTCCCCGAGTCCTCGTCGATCTGGAACAGGTTTCCATCATTTCCTGCAGAAAAACAACCAAAGTCGACTTTAATCAAAGGTAACGGACAAGCAAAGGTTTTTAATGATGAAGGTTTAATAATAAAGGTAAAGAAAGAAATCTGATCTTCACGATGAATAACCAGAGAACGATAATAAAGACAGTTTGACTCAGAGATAAAGACATTTCTACATTTTCAGTCGGTCTTTGTTGCTTAAAACCAACTCTGTTTCAGATCACAGCTGGTTTATTATTTATTCAAGGTCCACATCTTTTGAATGAAAACACAAACACAGGATTTAAAACAAACTCAGGTCCAGAAGTCAAGAATTTGGAGGAAATCATTGCTGTTCATTCACAAAAGATCATCTAAGTCTGGTTTGAGTTGGATTAACGAGAAATATTTGATAAAATCTCAGAGAAAATGGAGAAATATCCTGAGGTCTGGACCTACGAGACCTCAGAACTGGACTTGGACTGGGACTGTTCCCTGGGATCATACACTGGTCTGGGTCTAGACTCGAGTCAGTCTTGGTCTGTGTCTCAAACCTCGGAGGATCTTGTAGCTGATCTGTTCGCTCCGGTTCCTGTCTCCGTCTTTGGCGAAAACCGGTCCCGGCTCCAGAACCAGGGGCCCGTCCTGTGGGTTTGAAACAGGGTGAGGACCTGATCTGGGAGGTTTTGGGAGAATCCAGATGTGTTTACCTCCTTCTCGGTGAGGTTGACCCTGCCCTTGTACCCGGCGCTCACACACAGTTTACTGAGGCCCAGACTGGTCCTGGTGCAGGGCTGGAACCAGGGCGGCCTGTTGTCCACGTCTTTAACGTTGACGGTGATGGTGGCCACCGACGTGAAGAAGGGTTTGTTGGAGGCGGAGCCGTTGAACGTGTCCTGAAAACGTCACCAAAGAGTTTCTGTACAAACCCTGTCCCCAGAGCCTCCTCAGAGTAATACACTACTGTTTGAGTCATTAGAGAGTGGTCTACGAGGGTCTCCAGCGCCCTCTTGTGGTTGTTTAGTAAAGTGTCTTTAATATTCACAGAAAAACCAAGATGGCCGACCGCGCTCTCATTCATTGTGCCTTGTTTTCTTTAACCTTGTCGCCTGGTTTGATGCGAGTGTTGAATTTAAACACTTTCCTCTCATTTAGACTCAATATTTGAGTTTGTACAGGTTCTGTTTGTGTTTAATGCAGTGGAGACGATAAATACAATGATTAAATTCATGAAGTGAGAGCCGTACGACACTGACCACGTTTAAAACCACAAACACTAGCATTTACCGTGTTTTCTGTTTGAATTTGACGTTTATCACAAAAATAAGGACGACTTTATCTGGAAATATTTCTGTTTAATGTTTTTACTTTCTTTTCTTGTTTTCTATAAAGTGAGGATTACCTCTCGTCCAATCAGCCGACTGCAGAGTTTAGCTCTAACTTTTCTAAAGCGGACCACAACTGTAAAATCACTTTATCATTTTTACATTTTTGCTGAAACAAGTTTGGCAAAAAAGATTAAAAGAAAGTAAATCTGGTCTAAGGCCCTTTTACAGCATTTCAAACATTTCTTTTACTTTTCTTCCTTGGACTAAACATACAAACATTTGGTCGTGTCAATAATATTTATAATATTTAAAGGTGAGGTGCACTGGCCACAGATTTAATGCGTTTTTTACCTGAACGTGTAAAACCAGAGAGATCTTCTGCACAGAGTCATAGTCGATGATGCTTTTCACCAGGATCTTTGGGCTGTTGATGTTGTCCAGACGGAAATACTTGTCCTGTTTCGACACCAGTTTAACCAGTTTAACCAGTTTAACTCCAGAGTGCTTTAACATGAAGTAACAGAGGTTTTATTTGTTGTATTTTTACCGTGGCAGGTTCCAGTCGATAAAACAGCGGCTCAGAGTCGACGTCTGTGGCCTCGATGAGTCCGACGCTGGAGTTCACTGGAGTCAACTGTGAAAACAAAACAGAACATAGAACCTTCCACAAGAGACGCAGGAGGAAAATAAAACATCAAACTGACTAAAGTTTTAGAGAAAGGAGAACAACAGAACAAACTGAAGGATACATTAGCACAGAAACACCTGAGCTAACGATGCTGGGTTTTTCCCTGAATAAAAAACAAACAAAACAAAACAAGTGCTTAATATGGAGCCAGTCTCTGATGTTCGTTGAGGCTCTGACATTAATCACAAAACTATTTTGTTGATGCACAATTTGCAATTTGTTTTGTTTATTTGTGAAATGTTTGTGGTGAATTTAACTGACAGCACAAAAAAGTCTGATGCATTTTTGACATGACGTTGTGGTATTTGTCAGGGACTCGCTGTTCATTTATTAATGAGCCTTCTGCTACTGATAAAACATATTATATTCACACAATCAAAAACATTTACCTTCAGTGTAAACTCAGTTATGGGACTCACTTCAACGCCAGTGTTTAGCCAAACAATATTAACTTTAATCGCAACAAATAGTTTATTAAGTTCATCTCTGTGTTGTTACTGTTACAGCGGCTTGTCACATGACGTTCCAGGAAGTTTAATAGCTGCAGATAAAGTGTATTTTCAGCTGAATATGTCTTTTAACAGAGAAACAGCTGAAAAAAGAAAAGCATCAACAGAGAAAAGGGAGACAACGTAAAACACAGATAAATACTGTCAATTCAATCACGTAATGTTTAACGAGGAGGAGATAATTGTCGTCCTGACGCTGAAGTCACAGCTAAGCTAACGCTAAACTCTAAACTTCAGTTTGGTCAAATGGATTAGTATTTTGTGGTTTTATTTTTTAATAAAAGAGAAGCAGGAGAGGTCCCTAGGCTGATTTTGGAGGAGAGTGGAGTCTGAGACAAAAAAAGAAAATCAGGAAGTGGAGATTTAAAATGTTTTGTAAAATACATCGAGTGGATGTACTTTTTGTCCCAGTGGTGTTGCCGTATCGATTTGGTGGATGGTTTCTCACCTCGTTGACGTCCAGGACGTAGTGGTTCTGGGCGAAGTTGGGAGGGTTGTCGTTGACGTTCTCGATGAAAACCTCGACCGACTCGTTGAGCTGAAACATGAGGAGGGTTATTGGCACAAACGGCTCTCCGTACATTTCTATACGTTTCCATAGAAACCATACTCACTGAACTGGACTCGGTTCTGCACTGGACCCACACCATCAGAGTCGGACTGGACAGGCTCTGGAACCAGACCGGGTTAGTCCTGGGCTAGACCTGGTTTAGACCTGGTTTAATCCTGGTTTAGTCCTGGTCAAGTCCTGGTTTGGTCCTGGTTCAGTCCTGGTCTAGTCCTGGTCAAGTCCTGGTCTGGTTCTGGTCAAGTCCTGGTGTAGTCCTGGTCCTCACCTCGTAGTCCAGTCCTCGTTTGATCATCAGGGCGTTGCCGTGGAGATAGAACAGGTCGTCAGGATTAACGAGGATCTCCAGGTCCAGGTCTGGACTCTGACCGGTCTCGATCTGGACCACTTCTACATCCGCCGTGTTGTTCTCTGGGACTAGGACCGGACCGGCTGGAACCACACAGACTGGGGAGAGACCAAAACCAGATCTGAACCAGGACTAAACCAGGACTCAACAGGACTTGAAAAGTTAATAAAAACAGAAAAATAAAACAGACATAAATCAAATTAATACAAATTCAATCAAATAACCAAGTTTGACCTGGTTCAGACCTGGTTTAGACCTAGTTTGGTCCCGGTTTAGTCCTGGTTTAGTCCTGGTCTTAAATATGACAAGAATGCTCCATTTAAATAAAGAAACCAAGACCAGACTAAACCAGGACCAGACTAAACCCAGTTTCCTGTGACTGAGTCTGACTCACAATGAACCTGTTTCAACTGAAATCACAAAAACAGTGAATCAGACTTAATTTAGTCCAAATAATGAGGCTCACTTCATTAGAACAGTTCAAAAACATGAACAAAAACAGAATAATGAGCAAAACAGACGACAATCTTTAAATCAAATAAGTCTCTATCAATTTATAAAAGTAAAGATTAAAACAAGATGGTTTAGTCCTGGTTTAGACCTGGTTTTACTTTCGGTCCAACCCTGGTTTAGACCTTGTTTCCTCCATGTTCGGTCCTGGTTCAGAACAGGTCTAGTCCTGGTTTAATCCACTTTTAGTCCAGGTTCAGTCCAGGTTCAGTTGTAGTTTAATCTAATCCTGGTTTAGTTCTGTTTTTAGTCTGGTCTAACTGAGGTTTAGTCCTGTTTTTATTGAAAAGGTATTAATCCCGGTCTGGTCCCGGTCCCGGTCCGGTCCCGGTCCCGGTCCGGTCCCGGTCTGGTCCCGGTCTTACTCACGTCTCTGCGGCCGACAGTCGCTGATGAAGACGATGAAGAAGCTGAGAGTCAGGACTAAAGCTGCTGTTTGTCTGACGGCCATCTTCTTCTCCACAAACAGACTCTGGAGGGACGGTCCTGCCTGGTACTGACCCTCACTCACTCTCAGGGGCGTGCACGGAGCCAGGGGCGTGCACGGGGCCAGGGGCGTGCACGTGCACAGCTGTGTCTGGTCTCTGTGTCTTCATGAGGACTTTCATTCATGGCTCTAGTTCTGTTCATAATCGTTGAACTGAATCAGCAGCCAATGGTTAAAGAGCGACTCCAAACGCCGTCCAATCAGACTTCACCAAAACTACACAAACATAATTAACTACAATAATATTTACATTAATATTTGTTCAAATTGTGGCAAAAAATGCTTCTTCTTCGCATGTTTTTCAGTGAGTCGTGCAAAGTGTGATTTTAATACAATATATTAATTAATATATCATCAAATATCGCAATATCATCAAATATCGCAATATCATCAAATATCGCAATATCATCAAATATCGCAATATCATCAAATATCGCAATATCATCAAATATCGCAATATCATCAAATATCACAATATCATCAAATATCACAATATCATCAAATATCGCAATATCATCAAATATCCGTATCGCTTTAGGGTTTTCCATTTGATGAACAGTTTCCTTTTACCTCAAAACCAACATTCACAGGCTACTATGGTGCATTTAAATAAATCCAAGTTCAGGTACTGGTTTAGACCTGGTCTAGTCCTGGTTTAGTCCTGGTTCAGTCCTGGTCTAGTCTTGGTCTAGTCCTGGTTTAGTCCTGGTTCAGTCTTTAAAACTGATTTAGCTCCTGTTTTGTCAAGTCAGTCCAGAGCCTTGCATTTCTTTATATATTTTTTATATTTTAACATTTTTTAACTGGGTCAAAGACGTTCATATAATTATCGCGATATTCAGTTCAGTTCAGTTTTTCATTTTATTCAGACATTTATTTGTTGAACATGTGGAAAAAACAGTATAAATATAGTAAATGTAGTGAAAGGAATGGGCTGAAGCCTAACCCTGATATAGGATCATGTGATGATGTAAAGCTATGGTTTTTAAGTTGTTTGTAACAAAAAATAATACTTTTACTTGAAATGTGGGGTGTCCCAAAAAAAAAAGTCCTGGTGTTGACCCTTTATTTAATTTCTACATTGATTATTATAATTAAATGTTTGACCTGTTTAGTTTTGATTTAGTCCTGGTTTAGACTTTATAAAGGATCTAGCTCATGTTTTGTTGAGTGGAAATTAGTCCAAAGCCATGTGTTTAGTTTTATTTTCTACATCTGTGTCTAATATCACAGCTCATATTATTATTGCGATATTTAATGTAATTATTGCATTATCACTTTTTTCTGATAACACCAGCTGCTTTTATATCTCTAAATGTCAGTAAAAATCTATATAAACATGTACATTTTTGTAAATTTATGGTTTTAAATTGAGTTTTGTATCAAAGTACAGAGCCCAGGAAAACTGATAACTTGGGATTTCTTTAGTAACGGTTAATACAAAAAGGAGCTTTAAACATGTGCTTTTAGAGAGCAGGACTGATCTGGACCAGGACGGATCTGGACCAGGACGGATCTGGACCAGGACGGATCTGGACCAGGACGGATCTGGACCATACCCTACAGACTACCGGCACACCACAGAAGACCGATACCAGAATGGACCAGGACAGATCTGGACCAGGACTGATCTGGACCAGGACTGATCTGAAGATAATTCTGAAGAAAATATAGAATCCCAATTAAACGTTCTAAAAGTCCTCGCTTTGCTGTGTTAAACTCACACACACACACACACACACAGGGGCATGTGCGTGCACGTGCCACCGGGAGCGTGCACGTGCGTCCATGAGTGTGCACGTACGTCCATGAGCGTGCACGTGGGGCAGTGGGAGAGACACAGAGCAGCGTTGTGACTTCACTCCCACTCACTTCACATAACTGCATCTCAACGACCGCACACAACGGGCTCATACAGCAGCAGTGCATCATGGGAAACAGGGAGGAGGAGGCCACGGGGCAGAGGGGCATCATGGGAAACAGGGAGGAGGGGGGCACGGGGCAGAGGGGTATCATGGGAAACCAGGACTCACTTTATAAACACTGCAGAAGAAAGTGGACATGCCTTTTGTTTCCAGCAGAGGGCAGCAGAGAAGAACCGAGTGTTTTTAGCTTTGGGTAGAATCTTTTTTTTTTTTTTACCTTTTTAAACAGTACTTTTATTTATTTATACCTGCACCAGTGGATTTTAAAATAGTTCTGGTTTAGAAATAAAGAGAACAAAGCCTAGAGCTCAAACTGAAGTCATACAAGACACTGCCACATTACAGTTTGTTTTAAACTACTAAACTAAATAAACTTACTACAGTTTGGCACCAGATAAATTGATTTTTCCTAAATGATTCTGTTACATATGAAATAAAACTCACATTAACTCATAAAGACAAATTTAAATTGGATTTTGGTGTTTTTTAGGCGATTTCCACTTCACTTCATAATAATACCTCTACAAAGGTTTCAGACGGGATTACATGGTCTGGTTTAGTCCAGTCTGGTCTGGTTTTGTCTGGGATTACATGGTCTGGTTTAGTCCAGTCTGGTCTGGTTTTGTCTGGGATTACATGGTCTGGTTTAGTCCAGTCTGGTCTGGTTTTGTCTGGGATTACATGGTCTGGTTTAGTCCAGTCTGGTCTGGTTTTGTCTGGGATTACATGGTCTGGTTTAGTCCAGTCTGGTCTGGTTTTGTCTGGGATTACATGGTCTGGTTTAGTCCAGTCTGGTCTGGTTTTGTCTGGGATTACATGGTCTGGTTTAGTCCAGTCTGGTCTGGTTTTGTCTGGGATTACATGGTCTGGTTTAGTCCAGTCTGGTCTGGTTTGTCTGGGATTACATGGTCTGGTTTAGTCCAGTCTGGTCTGGTTTTGTCTGGGATTACATGGTCTGGTTTAGTCCAGTCTGGTCTGGTTTAGTCTGGGATTACATGGTCTGGTTTAGTCCAGTCTGGTCTGGTTTTGTCTGGGATTACATGGTCTGGTTTAGTCCAGTCTGGTCTGGTTTTGTCTGGGATTACATGGTCTGGTTTAGTCCAGTCTGGTCTGGTCCTGTCTGGGATTACATGGTCTGGTTTAGTCCAGTCTGGTCTGGTTTTGTCTGGGATTACATGGTCTGGTTTAGTCCAGTTTGGTCTGGTTTAGTCTGGGATTACATGGTCTGGTTTAGTCCAGTCTGGTCTGGTTTTGTCTGGGATTACATGGTCTGGTTTAGTCCAGTCTGGTCTGGTTTTGTCTGGGATTACATGGTCTGGTTTAGTCCAGTCTGGTCTGGTTTTGTCTGGGATTACATGGTCTGGTTTAGTCCAGTCTGGTCTGGTCCTGTCTGGGATTACATGGTCTGGTTTAGTCCAGTCTGGTCTGGTCCTGTCTGGGATTACATGGTCTGGTTTAGTCCAGTCTGGTCTGGTTTAGTCTGGGATTACATGGTCTGGTTTAGTCCAGTCTGGTCTGGTTTTGTCTGGGATTACATGGTCTGGTTTAGTCCAGTCTGGTCTGGTTTTGTCTGGGATTACATGGTCTGGTTTAGTCCAGTCTGGTCTGGTTTTGTCTGGGATTACATGGTCTGGTTTAGTCCAGTCTGGTCTGGTTTTGTCTGGGATTACATGGTCTGGTTTAGTCCAGTCTGGTCTGGTTTTGTCTGGGATTACATGGTCTGGTTTAGTCCAGTCTGGTCTGGTTTTGTCTGGGATTACATGGTCTGGTTTAGTCCAGTCTGGTCTGGTTTTGTCTGGGATTACATGGTCTGGTTTAGTCCAGTCTGGTCTGGTTTTGTCTGGGATTACATGGTCTGGTTTAGTCCAGTCTGGTCTGGTTTTGTCTGGGATTACATGGTCTGGTTTAGTCCAGTCTGGTCTGGTTTTGTCTGGGATTACATGGTCTGGTTTAGTCCAGTCTGGTCTGGTTTAGTCTGGGATTACATGGTCTGGTTTAGTCCAGTCTGGTCTGGTTTTGTCTGGGATTACATGGTCTGGTTTAGTCCAGTCTGGTCTGGTTTTGTCTGGGATTACATGGTCTGGTTTAGTCCAGTCTGGTCTGGTTTTGTCTGGGATTACATGGTCTGGTTTAGTCCAGTCTGGTCTGGTTTTGTCTGGGATTACATGGTCTGGTTTAGTCCAGTCTGGTCTGGTTTTGTCTGGGATTACATGGTCTGGTTTAGTCCAGTCTGGTCTGGTTTTGTCTGGGATTACATGGTCTGGTTTAGTCCAGTCTGGTCTGGTTTTGTCTGGGATTACATGGTCTGGTTTAGTCCAGTCTGGTCTGGTTTTGTCTGGGATTACATGGTCTGGTTTAGTCCAGTCTGGTCTGGTTTTGTCTGGGATTACATGGTCTGGTTTAGTCCAGTCTGGTCTGGTTTAGTCTGGGATTACATGGTCTGGTTTAGTCCAGTCTGGTCTGGTCCTGTCTGGGATTACATGGTCTGGTTTAGTCCAGTCTGGTCTGGTTTTGTCTGGGATTACATGGTCTGGTTTAGTCCAGTCTGGTCTGGTTTAGTCTGGGATTACATGGTCTGGTTTAGTCAGCGGTTGGGTCTGGGATTACATGGTCTGGTTTAGTCCAGTCTGGTCTGGTTTTGTCTGGGATTACATGGTCTGGTTTAGTCCAGTTTGGTCTGGTTTAGTCTGGGATTACATGGTCTGGTTTAGTCCAGTCTGGTCTGGTTTTGTCTGGGATTACATGGTCTGGTTTAGTCCAGTCTGGTCTGGTTTTGTCTGGGATTACATGGTCTGGTTTAGTCCAGTCTGGTCTGGTTTTGTCTGGGATTACATGGTCTGGTTTAGTCCAGTTTGGGAGGAACCAGGAAGGGTGCCAGGAACTGAGCAGGAATGGACGGTGAGTACTTTTAACTTCAGTTGGTACCAAGTGGTCACAGGGAGATGTGAGGTAGGACGGTTGGTAGAAGGGCTTGGACTGGGTAGGTAAGGGTGGGTAGGTAAGGGTGGGTCGGTAAGGGTGGGTAGGTAAGGGTGGGTCGGTAAGGGTGGGTCGGTAAGGGTGGGTAGGTAAGGGTGGGTAGGTAAGGGTGGGTCGGTAAGGGTGGGTAGGTAAGGGTGGGTCGGTAAGGGTGGCTGGTACGGGGCAGTTACTTGGACTTTAGGAGGAGGCACTGCCGGCAGAGAAGGTTGGTAGGAACTGTTCTCTTGTGGATTGGTGGCAAGGGGTAAAGGTCAGGCAGGAGGATAGGTAGGGCTCACTTGGGAAATAGGGGTAGGGGCAAAGTTAAGGCTGGTTGGTAGGACGTCATCACTCGGGGATATTGGGTAGAAGCAACTGGGAATGAACTGTTCACATGGAGGACTGTAGTGTTTTCAGCAATGATGAAACACCGAGTTAAACCATCAATGAAGAGCCTGTAGTGTAGTTTGTAGCATTTAATTCTCCTCACAAGACGGTGAAAACTGTAACACAAATATGTGCTCTCAATACACAAAGTAGTCATAGATACAAAAATAAAGTGCATCATCTTTCTACAAACATAGCACTCTTAGTGAATTAACATCAACATTTCCCAGCTTATACACATTAACTATTGTCATAATACACTTACACATTCCCTGCCCAATGCTTCACCGTGGATGGCGACAGATTCAAGCATTCATTCCACTGTCTACGTAAACCGGAACCGGAAGTAACGCACCGAAACCAGAAGTAGTATTTAGCGAAGACAGTTTTTTAACAAACTGTATAAAACCATGAAATATTAATACAAACTATTTTTAAACAATTATTTAGCAACATTGAACATTTTAATACAACTTGAATTTATAACTTATTTATTAAAGAAGACAAGTGCCCCAAGGGCATCACAAGGACTGTGGTTGAGGGAACAGGTTAAAAAGTTGACAGGAGGCCGTCAATTGGAAGAGACAAGGAAGACTGAAGGTTAATAGTAAGAGATAAAATATGCGAAAGTATGAATTACTGGAATAAGCTGTGTGTAGTGATGATGGTTGAGCTGCTGACGGTTTGTTGTGGTGATTTCTGACAACCTCCAACAACATCCGCCTAAAAACGAGAACATATCTGAGTCAGAAGACCAGAAGTGTAAATAATGATCGTTTTTAATTTACTTTTTAAACAAAATCAAACAGGACAGAGGCAATGAAAAAGGCCGTGTGTATTCATTCTTTTTAACGTCTGACAGGGTCGTCTTACTTTTTATAAAAATTGGTGCCATCCAGACTTTGTCCCAATTATTCATGTTGAACAGCTGTAGCCATTGAATCTTTTGACCAGTGTTTATCTGAAGAACTTGGCCATGTACATGACTAAAAACTGGACGCAATGATTTTCAAATCCCATAAAACTATATGAAATTCACAATAGAACATAAACAACATAGAGATTTGTACCATTTAAAAAAAAAATTGCTCATTTTGAATTTGATGGCGAGAGAGAGACAAAATCCTTATAAACTGCTCTGGGTTTAACAAAGAATTGAAGAAGTCTAACGTCGTGTGGAAGGCTATGCCACATTATTGCTGCAAGAAACTGGAACAGGGCTGCACCAGGTTTAGTTCTGACTCTTGGACGAGCAGGAGATTCATTTAGACGGTCCTGAGGGTCCAGTAGAGATCAGGCCATTAAGCAGTGTCTACATTCAACTCTGTGATTGAGCAGAAGCCAGTGTAGAGACAAGAGTAAGATAAACAGCTCCAGCTTCTGAATATAGTGAAGCTGAGCCCAGTGAGAGGCCTTCACAGGCCTTCACTTTTAGACACTATCCTCTGGTTTAAGATAAGAAGCTCTGGTAATACAGTTAACGGCTTTTTGGAAACAACATCAGCAGCAATGATGGCCCCTAGATTTCTATCTTGACTTTTAGGTTTTCTGAAATAATGTCCCAACAAACTTATGTTTTAACAGCTGTATGCATTAAATTTCAGCAAACATTCTTAATGTTGTGTGTTTTTCACTCGTCCTTTCGTCTGATTCGTTTCTTCTTGCCTTTGTCTTTTTTCTTCTTCTTCAGACTTAAATTCCTCATTGTTCAAACCTTATTGTGAAGTAAACCGTGCTATGGTCTGAGATGCCGTCGTCTTGGACCAACAGGTTTCTGATCCTCACATTGGTTCCGACTCTGGTAATGACCAGGTCTAAGACAGATCCTGCTCTCTGAGTCGCTCGAGTCACGTGTTGAACCAGATTCTCGTCACGCAAGAAGATCTCAAACGCTTGTGTGAGCCACTCATGAGAACCAATCCTAACATTAAAATCTCCTGCAATGACTACATCTGTGTAACAGACAGAAACCTGAGACAAAAGTGAAGTCAACTCATTGACAAAGTCTCTAAACTCAGAGAAACTGTAGCGAGGAGGGCGGTAGATGTTCAGAACTAGAACAGTATCCAAAGAGCCGGGGCGTCTGACGGCAGCTGCCACATATTCAAATGATGATGTGTGCCTGAAGTGAATTTGTTCACAGAGAACTGAGTCTGAGAAGACAATAGCCACTCCACCTCCTCGACCGAAAACACGTGGACGGTGAATAAAACTGAAGTTTGGAGGCAGGACGTTGGTCAATGCTTGGTCTCCTTCGTCTCCTGTTTTTAACCAAGTCTCTGTGATTAGAAAAACATCCAGTTGATTCTCCAGAATGAGTTGAATCAGAGTGTTTTCTTTCTGAATGCTGCGTTTATTTACAGAGCGAACATTGAGCAGCGCCATTTTCAAGTCTTCTTCGTCTTCATCACTGTCACTGCTGCTTTCAGTGTCACTGCTGCTTTCACCGTTATCTCCGTTTCCATTCGGAGGCCGAGGAGGGTCAGGGGGCAACGGGGCGCAGTCACCTCGGCTTTTTGGACGAACAGCCGGCAAGAACAGAGGACGGTAGTTATTATTCTGTTCGCGGGAAGAAGTAGGTGCACTGGGCTTGGAAGTGGAATTAGTGGACAAGTAGCTGGGAAAGGGATTGTCCACTTGTTGAGGAGGGGTAAGGGGCTGGAACAAGGAGCTGGGAAAGGGATTGACCACTTGCTGAGGAGGGGTAAGGGGCTGGAACAAGGAGCTGGACAAGGGATTGACCACTTGCTGAGGAGGGGTAAGGGGCTGGAACAAGGAGCTGGGAAAGGGATTGACCACTTGCTGAGGAGGGGTAAGGGGCTGGAACAAGGAGCTGGACAAGGGATTGACCACTTGCTGAGGAGGGGTAAGGGGCTGGAACAAGGAGCTGGACAAGGGATTGACCACTTGCTGAGGAGGGGTAAGGGGCTGGAACAAGGAGCTGGGAAAGGGATTGTCCACTTGCTGAGGAGGGGTAAGGGGCTGGAACAAGGAGCTGGACAAGGGATTGTCCACTTGCTGAGGAGGGGTAAGGGGCTGGAACAAGGAGCTGGACAAGGGATTGACCACTTGCTGAGGAGGGGTAAGGGGCTGGAACAAGGAACTGGACAAGGGATTGTCCACTTGCTGAGGAGGGGTAAGGGGCTTGAGGAAGGAGAGACGGGGAAAGGGATTGTCCACTTGTTGAGGAGGGGTAAGGGGCTGGAACAAGGAGCTGGACAAGGGACGGACCACTTGCTGAGGAGGGGTAAGGGGCTGGAACAAGGAGCTGGACAAGGGATTGACCACTTGCTGAGGAGGGGTAAGGGGCTGGAACAAGGAGCTGGGAAAGGGATTGTCCACTTGCTGAGGAGGGGTAAGGGGCTGGAACAAGGAGCTGGACAAGGGATTGACCACTTGTTGAGGAGGGGTAAGGGGCTGGAACAAGGAGCTGGGAAAGGGATTGTCCACTTGCTGAGGAGGGGTAAGGGGCTGGAACAAGGAGCTGGACAAGGGATTGACCACTTGCTGAGGAGGGGTAAGGGGCTGGAACAAGGAGCTGGACAAGGGACGGACCACTTGTTGAGGAGGGGAAAGGGGGTTGGGGGGGGGGGGAGGGGGAGGGGGGGTTTCCTTTTTTTTTGGGGGGGGGGGGGGGGGGGGGGGGGGGGGGGGGGGGGGGTTTCCTTTTTTTTGGGGGGGGGGGGGGGGGGGGGGGAGGAGCTGGGAAAGGGATTGACCACTTGCTGAGGAGGGGTAAGGGGCTGGAACAAGGAGCTGGACAAGGGATTGACCACTTGCTGAGGAGGGGTAAGGGGCTGGAACGATGAGTGGAGAGGGATACTGTTCAGGTAGATGGAAGCAGCGGTGGTAAATGGCTGAGGAGGGGTAGGGGGCAAAAGTGGAGGGGTAGGTCTTGGTGGGGTCTTGGGGCGGTTGTGATTTCTGACCACTTCCATCAACATGTTCCTGGAGATGAGAACAAGCGCTTTTTTAATAATATGGAATAAAAATTGGGCTCAAATTCAATGCCTGTTTAAGGTCAAAATGATGAAGGTTGATGATGTGGGGAAGGGGTGCATGTCTAAAAAACCCTCACTGTCTAAGTTGTAAAGACATCTTTAACTTTGAGGCACTCTTCCCCTCACTGATCAAAAGAAGATCCGTGAAAGTTGTGCTAAAACAGGGTCTGTACATGTCCCACAAAGATGAGACACCAACCATTTCATGTTTTCACAGGTGACATTCATAAGCTCTGCAGTGGTACAAGAAACCCCAACAGAGTCAAAGTTATAAAGGATCAGCAGAGCAGTAAAAGTGAATAAAACGGCTGCCATTTTGTGACAGGAAGAAGCAACAAGTGTGAATTTATTGAACGATGAAGGTCCTGGTTTGATGAAGCCAACAGGACAACATCATCTGTAACAAGCAGAGATGATCCTGTGGTTCCAGACTCCCTCCGGCCTCTGGCTGCACCTACAAACTCTATCCATAAAAATAATGAACAGAACTGGTGACTAAGGGCAGCCCCAGAGGCCAGACCCCTTACTCAAAGAAACTATACAGAGGAGGGGGGTAGATGCTTAAAACTCGGCCTCCTCGACCAAAAACAGGAGCCACAAGGGACAGGGTCTAATGGCTTCTCCAGATCCACAAAGACCATGTGGACCGTCGGCAAACTCCCACGAACCCTCCAGCACCTAAAGAGGGTCTAAACCTGGTCCAGTGTAGCATCCTCCTGGATCCTTACATAGACTGTGGTCCCCCCCACCACCTCGAGCCTTCACAGTGTTTTAGACACTATCCTCTGGTTTAAGATAAGAAGCTCTGGTAATACAGTTAACGGCTTTTTGGAAACAACATCAGCAGCAATGATGGCCCCTAGATTTCTATCTTGACTTTTAGGTTTTCTGAAATAATGTCCCAACAAACTTATGTTTTAACAGCTGTATGCATTAAATTTCAGCAAACATTCTTAATGTTGTGTGTTTTTCACTCGTCCTTTCGTCTGATTCGTTTCTTCTTGCCTTTGTCTTTTTTCTTCTTCTTCAGACTTAAATTCCTCATTGTTCAAACCTTATTGTGAAGTAAACCGTGCTATGGTCTGAGATGCCGTCATCTTGGACCAACAGGTTTCTGATCCTCACATTGGTTCCGACTCTGGTAATGACCAGGTCTAAGACAGATCCTGCTCTCTGAGTCGCTCGAGTCACGTGTTGAACCAGATTCTCATCACGCAAGAAGATCTCAAACGCTTGTGTGAGCCACTCATGAGAACCAATCCTAACATTAAAATCTCCTGCAATGACTACATCTGTGTAACAGACAGAAACCTGAGACAAAAGTGAAGTCAACTCATTGACAAAGTCTCTAAACTCAGAGAAACTGTAGCGAGGAGGGCGGTAGATGTTCAGAACTAGAACAGTATCCAAAGAGCCGGGGCGTCTGATGGCAGCTGCCACATATTCAAATGATGATGTGTGCCTGAAGTGAATTTGTTCACAGAGAACTGAGTCTGAGAAGACAATAGCCACTCCACCTCCTCGACCGAAAACACGTGGACGGTGAATAAAACTGAAGTTTGGAGGCAGGATGTTGGTCAATGCTTGGTCTCCTTCTTCTCCTGTTTTTAACCAAGTCTCTGTGATTAGAAAAACATCCAGTTGATTCTCCAGAATGAGTTGAATCAGAGTGTTTTCTTTCTGAATGCTGCGTTTATTTACAGAGCGAACATTGAGCAGCGCCATTTTCAAGTCTTCTTCGTCTTCATCACTGTCACTGCTGCTTTCAGTGTCACTGCTGCTTTCACCGTTATCTCCGTTTCCATTCGGAGGCCGAGGAGGGTCAGGGGGCAACGGGGCGCAGTCACCTCGGCTTTTTGGACGAACAGCCGGCAAGAACAGAGGACGGTAGTTATTATTCTGTTCGCGGGAAGAAGTAGGTGCACTGGGCTTGGAAGTGGAATTAGTGGACAAGAAGCTGGGAAAGGGATTGTCCACTTGTTGAGGAGGGGTAAGGGGCTGGAACAAGGAGCTGGACAAGGGATTGACCACTTGCTGAGGAGGGGTAAGGGGCTGGAACAAGGAGCTGGACAAGGGATTGACCACTTGCTGAGGAGGGGTAAGGGGCTTGAGGAAGGAGCGACGGGGAGAGGGATTGTCCACTTGTTGAGGAGGGGTAAGGGGCTTGAGGAAGGAGAGACGGGGAAAGGGATTGTCCACTTGTTGAGGAGGGGTAAGGGGCTTGAGGAAGGAGAGACGGGGAAAGGGACTGTCCACTTGTTGAGGAGGGGTAAGGGGCTTGAGGAAGGAGCGACGGGGAAAGGGATTGTCCACTTGTTGAGGAGGGGAAGGGGGCTTGAGGAAGGAGCGACGGGGAAAGGGACTGTCCACTTGTTGAGGAGGGGAAGGGGGCTTGAGGAAGGAGCGACGGGGAAAGGGATTGTCCACTTGTTGAGGAGGGGTAAGGGGCTTGAGGAAGGAGAGACGGGGAAAGGGATTGTCCACTTGTTGAGGAGGGGTAAGGGGCTTGAGGAAGGAGAGACGGGGAAAGGGATTGTCCACTTGTTGAGGAGGGGTAAGGGGCTTGAGGAAGGAGCGACGGGGAAAGGGATTGACCACTTGTTGAGGAGGGGAAGGGGGCAAAAGCGGAGGCGTAGGTCTTGGTGGGGTCTTGGGGCGGTTGTGATTTCTAACGACTTCCATCAACATGTTCCTGGAGATGAGAACAAGAGCTGCTTTAATAATATGGAATACAAATTGGGCTCAAATTCAATGCTTGTTTGTGGTCAAAATAATGGATGTTGATGATGTGGGGAAGGGGTGCATGGTGACATTCATAAGCTCTGCAGTGGCACAAGAAACCCCAACAGAGTCAAAGTTAAAAAGGATCAGCAGTAAAAGTGAATAAAACGGCTGCCATTTTGTGACAGGAAGAAGCAACAGGTATGAATTTATTTGAATGATGAAGGTCCTGGTTTGATGAAGCCAACAGGACAACATCATCTGTAACAAGCAGAGATGATCCTGTGGTTCCAGACTCCCTCCAGCCTCTGGCTGCACCTACAAACTCTGTCCATAAAAATAATGAACAGAACTGGTGACTAAGGGCAGCCCCAGAGGCCAGACCCCTTACTCAAAGAAACTCAAAGAAACTATACCAAGGAGGGGGGTAGACCAAATAACAATCTTCTATGGTAGGCTATTTAAGGTAGGTATTCAACAACATGACTTGCCTTAACGCAGCGGATGCAGTGGAAATGCTCTCATTGAAAACAACGGATGCGTATTTGCTGCAGAGCCGCAACGCATGCAGTGAAATCTGGGAGTCCGTCTTTGACACCTCGAAAAACCGCCAGACCGGAGAAGCCGTTTTGAGTTAAACCCATCCATCCATCTTCTTCTGCTTATCGCGGAGGCAGCAGTCTAAGCAGAGAAGCCCAGACTTCCCTCTCCCCAGACACTTCTTCCAGCTCCTCTGGGGGAATACCGAGGTGTTCCCAGGCCAGCCAAGAGACATAGTCCCTCCAGCGTGTCCTAGGTCTTCCCCGGGGCCTCCTCCCAGTGGGACATGCCCGGGACACCTCCCCAGGAAGGCGTCCAGGAGGCATCCGGAACAGATGCCCGAGCCACCTCAGCTGGCTCCTCTCGATGTGGAGGAGCAGCGGCTCTACTCTGAGCTCCTCTCGAGTGACTGAACTCCTCACCCTATCTCTAAGGGAGCGTCCAGCCACCCTGTGGAGGAAACTCATTTCAGCCGCTTGAATCCGGGATCTTGTCCTTTCGGTCATGACCCAGAGCTCATGACCATAGGTGAGAGTAGGAATGAAGATTGACTGGTAAATCGAGAGCTTTGCCTTGCAGCTCAGCTCCAACATCGACCGAATTACTGCAGAAGCTGCATCGATCCTTCTGTCAATCTCCCATTCCATCCTTCCCTCACTCGTGAACAAGACCCCAAGATACTTGAACTCCTCCACTTGAGGCAGGTACTCTCCACCAACCTGAAGGGGGCAAGCCACCCTTTTCCGGCTTAGAACCATGGCCTCGGACTTGGAGGTGCTGATTCTCATCCAGCCGCTTCACACTCGGTTGCAAACCGTCCCAGTGCACGCTGAAGGTCCTGGTCTGATGGAGCCAACAGGACCACATCATCTGCAAAAAGCAGAGATGAGACCTCCATGCGATGTTGCAGAGGCGTGTCAGCCAAGACAGCCCTACAACATCCAGAGACTTGAGCTCAGGGCGGATTTCATATACAGGGGCCTCCACCGAGAAGCTTCTTAACTACTTCGGTGACTTCAGCTTGGGTGATGGACGAGTCCACCTCTGAGCCCCCAGCCTCTGCTTCCTCAGAGGAAGACGTGTCAGTAGGGTTGAGGAGATCCTCAAAGTATTCCTTCCACCGTCCGACAATGTCCCCAGTCGAAGTCAACAACTGTCCACCTCCACTGTAGACAGACCCCCTCCTGAGGCGCCAAACGGTTTGCCAGAATCTCTTCGAGGCCGACCGCCTTTCTCCATGGCCTCACCAAACTCCTCCCAGACCCAAGTTTTTGCCTGCACAACCACCCGGGCTGCAGTCCGCTTGGCCTGCCGGTATCCATCAGTTGCCTCAGGAGTCCCACAGGCCAACCAGGCCCGATAGGACTCCTTCTTCAGCTTGACGGCATCCCTTACTTCCGGTGTCCACTACCGGGTTCGGGGATTGCTGCCACGACAGGCACCGGAGACCTTACGGCCACAGCTCCGAGCAGCTGCATTGGCAATGGAGGTGGAGAACATGGTCCACTCGGACTCAATGTCTCCAACCTCCCTCGGGATCCGGTCGAAGTTCTGCCGGAGGTGGGAGTTGAAGACCTCTCTGAGGGGACTCAGCCCAGCAGACCCTCACAATATGTTTGGGTCTGCCAAGTCTTTCAGACTTCCTCCCCCGCCATCGGATCCAACTCACCACCAGGTGGTGATCGGTTGACAGCTCCGCCCATCTCTTCACCCGAGTGTCCAAGACATACGGCCAAAGGTCAGATGAAACAACTACAAAGTCGTTATGGACAAACTGTGACTAGCACAGAAGTCGAATAACAGAACACCACTCGGGTCTTCTGTGTCCGGGGATTGGGTCGCCAAGGTCCCTGCCTTCGGCTGCCACCCAGTCCACATTGCACCGGCCCCTTATGGTTCCCCCTGCAGGTGGTGGGCCCACGGGAGGTTGGCCCACGTCACTCGTTCGGGCAGAGCCCGGCCAGGCCCCGTGGGGTAAGGTCCGGCCACCAGGCCTGACTCCAGGGTGGGGCCCCGGCTGTGCCATACCGGGCGACATCACGGGCCTCGACGTTTTGAGTTAAACGCTATGGATAAACATTAAGGACAAATCTCGCTTGTTCTGCGCATACGCATGATTGGTTTTTCTGATCGGCCATTTTGCCGAGCACCGATCACACTATTTATAGCCGTGATCGGCCGATCATGATCGGTGACCCATCGATCGGCGCACCTTTACTTGTAAATGTTTAAATGGTCTCGCTTTGATCGGATCCATCCTGACGTCTGACACTCTCAGCTCAGAGCAGATCAGTCACATCGAACAGTCCCCAAAACAAAACGAACACTGTGAGACCACAGGACGGAGCTCCAAAGAATCCTTAAATCTCTGCAGGTTGTGGAGGTCAGAGGTCAGAGGTCAGAGACAGTACTCCACCCACTCCCTGATTCTACCCAGAAGAGTCACTCTAGTAAAACGTTCCTGTCTTTCAGTCACTTACTTGATCTCAGAGAGTTTGTCGGACAGTTTCTCAGTGGCCTCCTCGATCTTTTTGGCCGTGTCTCTCAGTGATTGGCTGGCTTTGGTCACATGGTTCTTCTCGATGGCTTTAGTCCAGTTGTCGATGGCTTCAGGAAGTGAGAACGCCAGACCCACAACACCACCGAGAATCTGCACACAGCACACCAACAAAACACATGACCATATTAGGACAAGAGGGCGGAGCTAACACTAATTCACAGAATCCAACTAAAACCTGTTCAAATCCAACTAAAACCTGTCAGAATCCAACTAAAACCTGTTCAAATCCACCTAAAACCTGTTAGAATCCAATAAAAACCTGTCAGAATCTAACTAAAACCTGTTCAAATCCATCTAAAATCTGTTTAAATCCATCTAAAACCTGTTCAAATCCATCTAAAACCTGTTTAAATCCATCTAAAACCTGTTCAAATCCATCTAAAACCTGTTTAAATCCATCTAAAACCTGTTCAAATCCATCTAAAACCTGTTTAAATCCATCTAAAACCTGTTCAAATCCATCTAAAACCAGTTCAAATCCATCTAAAACCTGTTCAAATCCATATAAAACCAGTTCAAATCCATCTACAACCAGTTTAAATCCAATTAAACCTGTCAGAATCCAACTAAAACCTTTTCAAATCCAACTAAACCCTGTCAGAATCCAACTAAAACCTGTTCAAATCCAATTAAACCTGTCAGAATCCAACTAAAACCTGTCAGAATCCAACTAAAACCTGTTAGAATCCAACTAAAAACCTGTTCAAATCCAACTAAACCCTGTCAGAATCCAACTAAAACCTGTCAGAATCCAACTAAAACCTGTCAGAATCCAACTAAAACCTGTTCAAATCCATGTAAGTCTTTGAGAGGTGGATGTAAACATTTAAAATAAGAAACAGAATCACTAACCTTGGCTGCTCCTTGGACGGCCACAGCTTTAGCGATCTGTTCTCCACCTTTAGAGGCGACCTTTGCGAGCACTTTTCCTTCCATTTCGAAGGCAAACACCGACAGAACCTCGACCACTTCGTCGATGAGTGAGAAGGCCAGGTTTTTGGTGAGATTTTTGACGAAAGTGTTATCCATTACAAATCGTCTGAAGTCATCCAAATCCTTTATATCTATTTTATCACTGATGCCGCTTCGTCGCGCCATCGCTTTCAAAAACTCGTTGACGACGTGTTGGTCCTTGTCGTCGGCGTTTCTGGAGGGACTTTCTGCTTTGAGTTTGTTAAAAAGCTCCTGGATTTCTTTAGAGATCTCGTTGCACTTCTGGTCTATTTCCTTCACTTTGTCCAGTTTACTGCTGGACGAGAAGTGCTCTGTTATTTTGGTGACGACGCTGATCCCAGCTCCGACTCCTGAGTAAGCGGCTCCCAAAGCTCCCAGAAATGGAAGAGCGGCTCCTCCGGTGAATAATGTGGCCAACCCTCCACCGATCAAACACGCAGCCCCCACCACGGCCATACTGTTGCCCACCGCCTCTGAGGCATTACACTTTTCCCTCAGAGACTCCAGCTCTCGGGCCAGATCTCTCAGGTTGGAGCTGCATTCCTGTCCTTCCTCCATCCAGCGATACATGAGTCTCAACAGACGGTCTGCGGACCCCGACATGGCTCCTCAGAAACACCACCGGCCGAGGAACAAGAAGGATGCTCTACAGAGAACTGAAAGATACGGACAATACTTAATTTAATTACATAATATATAAAAATAATCATGGCTCTGAAATGTTTATATGATTCACTATGATTCAGATCAGTTCTCTAATCCAACTAAAACCTGTTCAAATCTTACTAAAACTTGTTCAAATCCAAGTAAAACCTGTTTGAATCCATCTAAAACCAGTTCAAATCCATCTAAAACCAGTTCAAATCCATCTAAAACCTGTTCAAATCCATCTAAAACCAGTTTAAATCCATCTAAAACCAGTTCAAATCCATATAGAACCAGTTCAAATCCATCTAAAACGAGTTTAAATCCATCTAAAACCTGTTCAAATCCATATAGAACCAGTTCAAATCCATCTAAAACCAGTTTAAATCCATCTAAAACCTGTTCAAATCCATATAGAACCAGTTCAAATCCATCTAAAACCAGTTTAAATCCATCTAAAACCTGTTCAAATCCATCTAAAACCAGTTCAAATCCATCTAAAACCTGTTCAAATCCATCTAAAACCAGTTTAAATCCACCTAAAACCTGTTCAAATCCATCTAAAACCAGTTCAAATCCATCTAAAACCTGTTCAAATCCATCTAAAACCTGTTCAAATCCACTAAAGTATTTGCTTGTTTCCAGTAAATGTGAGAACCCAGTGAACCAGGTCAAAGGTCACTGTGTCTGGAATAAGCAGACAGTCTGTTATCAGTGAGTAACACCAGCGTTGAGAATAAACACATACTTCCACGGCTCTGGAGGAAACAGTTTAGAGCCTTTAGACTCTGCTGAAGAGAGGAGAGGAAAATGGCCGACCTGTTGCTGCATAGGTCACTCTACAAAACTGTAAAAATAAACTGCTGCACTGTAAAAAACAGAGCTAAGTCCCACCTCTTTCTGCAGCTTCAGATAATTAACTTTTCATTGACTGATTATTAATATTATCACAGTATAAATAAAATGACTGTGATGAACTCTGAAAAACTGTAAAACCTGTTCAAGTCCAACTAAAACCTGTTCAAATCCATCTAAAACCTGCTCTAATCCATCTAAAACCTGTTCAAATCCATCTAAAACCTGCTCTAATCCATCTAAAACCTGTTCAAATCCATCCAAAACCTGTTCAAATCCATCTAAAACCTGTTTAAACCCCACACCATTTGGTTTCAACCAATTTTCAACCCTAGCAAACCTCCCTAACCCTCCCCCACCCACCCCCTTTTTTTTTCTTAAAATTTTCCCCCCCCTTAAAATCCTACAATCTACATTTACATATTTTGCTAGTTTCCCAAAACAAAATCCTAAACTTCTTGGACCAAAACATAAATAACAGCAGAAAAGTGATTTTAAAGAATAATGACAAAAGTCAGCTCCCACTGAAGACCCACAGACCCGGCTCCGTTAAGACCCCTCTCTTTAAGAAATAAAGTTCAACTCTGACCTGTTTAGTCCCAGCGCACTTCAGACCGTGTCGTCCTGTTACCGTCGCCGTCCCGTTCCCGTCCCGTCTGAGGGGGTCCCGTCTGAGGGGGTCCCGTCTGAGGGGGTCCCGTTTGAGGGGGTCCCGTCTGAGGGGGTCCCGTCGGAGGAGTGCAGTAAACTCGCTCCAAACGAAACTGAAAGTGCGCTGCTCATAAAGACCCTCCACTTCCCAGAAACAGGACTGAACTGAGTCTGAGACCGAGCCACGTGACTCTGTCCCGAGACAAACACAGCCCACTGCCATTAAAGGACATTTACTGCTCAGATCAACGAGAGATGAGGCTAAAACCTGTCAAATCCAACTAAAACCTGCTCAAATCCAACTAAAACCTGCTCAAATCCAACTAAAACCTGTTCAACTTGTCAAAAAGTCCAGTTTTGACAAATGCTCTCGTCCTATTTTTATTACACTTGGATAATAACAGTTCATACATGTTTTCTTTTTAATTATGGTTACTAACTATTATTATTGTGATTATTATTATTACTATTATTATTATTACTTTTGATAAACTGGAGTAAACGTCACTAAATGTTAAAGAGTGAAAGTGTTTTGTTGGAATACAGACTTCTATTAATACGACCCGGATCAGTTTCATTTACTGCTGACTCATCAACTGTTTGTTTTCATTACAACACTGCCCTCTGCTGGCGGCTCATGTGTCACTGCAACAAACCAACATTTCTCAGTTTATTTCTTTAGATCAAGATCATGACAAAGATAACAAAACACTAAAATATAAGTTATGAACAAGCTGTTTCTAAAATCCTTGAGTTTGAGCTTCTGTGTGGAACATGGAGAACTGAGAGAGACTGCTCCGCTGCTGAACTTTGACCCCGAGCCTAAAACCAGTGGATTTTACTAAAATAATAATCGCTTTAAGACATTCCTCCAGAAACAGCTCTTCCACCATTGGCTGGTTCTGGTCACGTGACTCATTTAAATATGACTGGAGTCAGTGACTTTACAGAGTTCACACAAGACCAGGTTAAACCAGGTCCAGACCGGGTCCAGACCAGGTCCAGACTCATGGAGGCCAGGGTTAGTCCAGATCTAGACCAGGTCCAGACTCATGGAGGCCAGGGTTAGTCCAGATCTAGACCAGGTCCAGACTCATGGAGGCCAGGGTTAGTCCAGATCTACACCAGGTCCTGACCAGCTCCAGACCAGGTCCAGACTCAAGGAGGCCAGGGTTAGTCTAGATCTAGACCAGGTCCAGACTCAAGGAGGTCACGGTTAGTCCAGATCTAGACCAGGTCCAGACTCATGGAGGTCAGTCAAGGAGAGTCACTGGCCTCAATAAAGACCTACTGATCAAGACTAAACTTGTTTAAATCCAACTAAAACCTGTTCAAAACTAAATAAAACTTTTATAAATCCATCTAAAACCTGTTCAAATCCAAACAAAACTTTTATAAATCCATCTAAAACCTGTTCAAAACCAAATAAAACTTTTCTAAATCCATCTAAAAACCTGTTCAAAACCAAATAAAACTGTTCTAAATCCATCTAAAAACCTGTTCAAAACCAAATAAAACTGTTCTAAATCCATCTAAAAACCTGTTCAAAACCAAATAAAACTGTTCTAAATCCATGTAAAACCTGTAAAACCTCTCCTTGTGGACACTCTGGTTATTATGGGACAGGTTTTTGTGGGAAACCTTAAATCTCTTTTAAAGTCAGTCATAATTCTTTCAGACTGAAGCGTGAAACTGATTTAAAGCCTGTCGTTAAATCCCAGTAAAGCCTGTTCTAAACCACTGAGTCCCTGTGATCCCAGTGAAGACCTGAGTCCTGTCTGCCTCAGGGACAGACTCACACCTGTGGACGGTCTCACCTTTACCTGTTTTTATGTGTTTGCTTCAGGCGCAAATAAAAGAAAATGCAATTCTGTTGAGTTTTCTGCAACACACTCACAATAAATGCCTTTTTTGTAACTCGGACCTTTCACCTCGGTCTGGACCAAACTGAACCAAAGGAAGGACTATTTTCAGACTTTTACTCCACTTTTAAACCAACATAAACCAGCCTGTCAGCTCATAATTCTGGGACAAAAAACGGACTTAACTGGACTAAAACAGGGACTAGACCAGGACTAAATACAGGACTAAACTAAAGGACCACACTATGAACCAGAACAATGATTACATTTGAAAATGGACATGTTTGGCTTAGTAAAAAGAGTTTTTAAAATTTAATTTAATTTAATTTGCAAAAACTTCCCTGAGGTTCACTGTAAACTTTTGTCACTGCTGCAGAGACAGGACCTCCACCCAGACCCTCCACTGGGACAGGACCACCACCAGGACAGGACCACCACCCAGACCCTCCACTGGGACAGGACCACCACCAGGACAGGACCTCCACCCAGACCCTCCTCCGGGACAGGACCACCACCAGGACAGGACCACCACCCAGACCCTCCACCAGGACAGGACCACCACCCAGACCCTCCACTGGGACAGGACCTCCACCCAGACCCTCCACTGGGACAGGACCACCACCAGGACAGGACCTCCACCCAGACCCTCCACTGGGACAGGACCTCCACCCAGACCCTCCACTGGGACAGGACCACCACCAGGACAGGACCTCCACCCAGACCCTCCTCCGGGACAGGACCACCACCCAGACCCTCCACTGGGACAGGACTCTGATGTTTTTAGTTTTTAAACTATTTCTTATATTTATGAAAATAAATAAACACAACTGAAAATGAGTATCACAGTTTTTTTTTTATTATCCATTGTTTGCATGAAGGACTGAAGTGATGTCAAACAGCACTAAAGTGGACTAAAGTCGGTTAAAAGTGGACTAATGTGGACTAAAACTGGACCAAAGTGGACTAAAACTGAAGTAAACTGGACCAAAGTGGACTAATGTGGACTAAAACTGGGGCCAAGACGGAAAAAAGGAAGTAAAAAGGCCCCAAAAGGGCTCAAAGGGGGAAAAAGGGCTCCCACACCCCTCAAAAGGGCAAAAAACCCCCCAAGTGGGCCCAAACACCACTAAAAAGGGACTAATCCCCCCCAATTTGGCCCAAAAACCGCCCACCCATTTAAAAAGGGCCAAAACCCCACAGGGCCCCCCCCCCCCCAGAGGGGGGAAAAAGGGCGAAAGGGGGCCCCCCCCCCCCCAAAAAGGGAAAAAAACCCAATAAAAAGGCCCCCACGGGGTTAAAAAAGGACGAAAGGGGGGGGCAAAACCCCCCCAAAAGACCACAAACCCAAAAAAAAACACCCCCCAAAAAGCCCCCCCCCCCAAAAAAAAGGGGGGGGGGGACAACTGGACTAAAGTGGACTAATGTGGACTCAAACTGGACTAAAGCAGAGGTCTGCACAGATGTAAGACAACTGGACTAAAGTGGACTAATAACTGGGACTAAAACTGGACTAAAGATGGAGTAAAGCAGCTCAAAAGCTTAGGTTAAACTGGACTAAAACAGGTGCAGGTTTTTATAAATGTTTTCTTTGATCTCATTTGTCTTTCTCTTCATCCATTCTTTGTTTGTTTGGATCCATTTTTCTGAATAAATAAAAGCTTGTTGTGGACACGTCCCTGATGCGGTCCGCGGCCCACCTCCTGAACCCCTCAGCGTGGACGCGGACACAGCCCATAATCAGCTTTAGCCCTGAGGCGCGTGCGTGTGAGAGCCGTGCCCGAGCCAGGCCGCGCGCCGCTCAGAGCCGTGTCCGGTCCGCGCGAGCCATGTCCGGGAACAGCAGCTCTTCCGCGGCGCTCGAGGACCCCTCCGTCACCTCCGCGCGACCCCACAACATCCCCGCGCTCGTGCTCGGGGTCGCGCTCATCGTGGTCATCACCGGAGGGAACGTGCTGGTGTGCGCGAGCGTGTACCTGGAGAAGGCGCTGAAGACCACCACCAACTACTTCATCGTGAGTCTGGCCTTCGCGGATCTGCTGCTGGCGCTGCTGGTGCTGCCGCTGTTCGTGTTCGCGGAGGTGAGGGGTTCAAGTGGGTTCAAGTGGGCCCAAGTGGGCTTTAATGGAGGTAAAAGGAACTAGAACATGGCTAAAGGGGACTATAATGGGGCTAAAGTGGACTAAAGTGGGATTAAAGCAGAGGTAAAAGTGCTGCCGCTGTTCGTGTTCATGGAGGTGAGGGGTTTAGACCGGGATAAAGTGGGCTCAAGTGGGCTACAACAGGGATAAAGTGGACTATAATGGAGGTAAAAGGAACTAGAAATGGTAAAGGGACGTGGGGAAGGGGAGGTAGCTTGGGGCTAAAGTGGACTAAAGTGGACTATGATGGGGCTAAAGTGGACTAAAGTGGACTATAATGGGGCTAAAGTGGGATAGAGTAGACTATTATGGGGCTAAAGTGGGCTGGAACAGTGCTAAAGTGAGCCAAAGTGGACTGTAATGGGGCTCACACAGGCTAAAGTGGACTAAAGTGGAGTAAACTGGGACTAAAGCAGAGGTTAAACTGCTGCTGTTTGTGGATGCAGAGATGATGGGACCAAACTGGACCAAACTGGACTAAAGTGGACTAAAACTGGACTAAAACTCAACCAAAGTGGGATTAAAAAAGGGAGGAAAAAAAGGGGAACCCCCCCCCCCCCCCCCCATTAGGAAAAAAAACGGGCAAAAAACGGGGAAAAAAAAGGGGGAAGGGGGGGGAAAAGGGGGGGGGGGACGGGCCCCACTGAAAAGCTGGACTAGAACTGGACTAGAACTGGACTAAAGCCGAGTGAAAACTGCTGCTGCTGTTTGTTTCTGCAGAAGTAAATAAATACAGGAATAAGACTAAACCTGGACTAGACCTGGACTAGACCTGGACATCAGAGATGTTCAGAGACGCTCAGACGTTCAGGACTAGAGACTTTCGAGGTTCAGAGACCTCAGAGACTTCAGAGAGACTCAGGGTTAAAGAGAGTTAAAGTGGGTTCAGAGACGCTCAGAGACTTTCAGAGACGCTCAGAGACGTTCAGAGACGTTCAGAGACATTCAGAGACGTTCAGAGACGTTCAGAGACGTTCAGAGACGTTCAGAGACGTTCAGAGACTTTCAGAGACGTTCAGAGACGTTCAGAGACTTTCAGAGACGTTCAGAGACTTTCAGAGACGCTCAGAGACGCTCAGAGACGTTCAGAGACGTTCAGAGATGCTCAGAGACATTCAGAGACGCTGAGAGACATTCAGAGACTTTCAGAGACGTTCAGAGACGTTCAGAGACGTTCAGAGATGTTCAGAGACGTTCAGAGACGTTCAGAGACGTTCAGAGACGCTCAGAGACGCTCAGAGACGTTCAGAGACGTTCAGAGATGCTCAGAGACATTCAGAGACGCTGAGAGACATTCAGAGACTTTCAGAGACGTTCAGAGACGTTCAGAGACGTTCAGAGACATTCAGAGACGTTCAGAGACGTTCAGAGACATTCAGAGACGTTCAGAGACGTTCAGAGACGTTCAGAGACATTCAGAGACGCTCAGAGACTTTCAGAGACGTTCAGAGACGCTCAGGTTCGGTTTAAATCGTCAGAGATTAGCCTCGTTGTGTTTGATCCTGTTACTGTTAATCTGCTGCTCACGCTCCGTCCTCGAGACGCTGCCAACGCCGTCTTTAACGAGTTCATCATCAGAGAAACTCACAGGATCAAACACCTACCTACAGGGCTGTGAAAAAGTATCTGCCCCCTTCCTGATTTCTTATTTTTTCACACATTTGTCAAACTTAAATACTTCAGATCAAACACATTTAAATATTAGACAAAGATAACTCAAATAAACACAAAATGTCGTCATGATTTTATTTATTTTGGGGGAAAAAGCTACAAAACTCCAACCCTACCTAGCCCTGTGTGATAAAGTAATTGCCCCCTAAACCTAAGAGTCTTTCTCGTCTCTGGAGGAACCTGGTCACTCTTCTTCAGAACTGTTTTAACTCAGACATCACACTACCACCACCATATTTGTCTGTTGGTATCAGGTTCTTTTTCTGTTTTTGTCTCGTCACAAAAGTCTTGAGGATCATAAAGATGTTTTTTTTTTAAAGTGAGACGATCCTTTATGTTCTTTTTGGTCAGTGGTGGTTTTTGCCTCGTCTCTTTCTTATGTTTAAGTCGTGAACTCTGACCTTAACTGAGACGAGTGAGGCCTGCAGGTCTTTAGATGTTGTTGTGGTTCTTTTGTGACTCTTGGGTGAGTCTTGGGGTCATTGTGGTCGGGGTCACTCCTGGAAGGGTCCATATTGTCTCTCTCTGTGGTTCTCTGGCAGTGATCAAAACTGAAACTGAACTCAGCTCCAAAAATGTGATTTACAACAGATAATTATGGATTTAAGAAGGGGGCAATTACTTTTACTTACTTTTTCACACAGGGGTAGGTAGGTTTGTTTACCCCTTTTCCCATAATACATAAAATAATTACTTACAAACTCCATTTTGTGTTTACTTGAGTTGTCTTTGTCGACCTCAGTTTCCAGTCAGTCTTATTTTAAAGGCTCAGTGAATAATTTGACTCTGATTGCAGCAGTTTGTTGCGATAAGGAGACTCTGAGGGACCTTTTAGCCTGATATTTATTGTATCCATGTGTTTTTGTGAAGGTTTGTTGCTCTGTGTGTTTTGTTTACCTCCAGGGGTTTAATAAAGTGATCTGAAGTGGGTTAAAGATGTGTGACACTGACCTGAGATCAGTTTGAAGCCTCTGTGTCTCAGTTTCAGGGAGGAGTGTGGTCTCTGGACACAGCGGCCTGTGACTTTCTGATGACGATGGACGTGATGCTGTGCACGGCGTCCATCTTTAACCTGTGTGCCATCAGCGTCGACAGGTGTCACACACACAACACAAACCTGGACTAAACCTGGACTAACCTGGACTAACCTGGACTAAACCTGGACTAACCTGGACTAACCTGGACTAACCTGGACTAAACCTGGACTAACCTGGACTAAACCTGGACTAAACCTGGACTAACCTGGACTAAACCTGGACTAACCTGGACTAACCTGGACTAAACCTGGACTAACCTGGACTAAACCTGGACTAAAACTGGACTAAACCTGGACTAAACCTGGACTAACCTGGACTAAACCTGGACTAACCTGGACTAAACCTGGACTAACCTGGACTAAACCTGGACTAACCTGGACTAACCTGGACTAAACCTGGACTAACCTGGACTAAACCTGGACTAAACCTGGACTAACCTGGTCTAAACCCAGACTAACCTGGTCCAAACCCAGACTAACCTGGACTAAACCTGGACTAACCTGGACTAAAACTGGACTAACCTGGATTAACCTGGACTAAAGATGGACTAAACCTGGACTAAACCTGGACTAAACCTGGACTAACCTGGACTAAACCTGGATTAACCTGGACTAACCTGGACTAAAACTGGACTAAAACTGGACTAAAGCTGGACTAAAACTGGACTAAAACTGGACTAAAGCTGGACTAAAACTGGACTAAACCTGGACTAACCTGGACTAACCTGGACTAACCTGGACTAAAACTGGACTAACCTGGACTAAACCTGGACTAAAACTGGACTAAAACTGGACTAAAGATGGACTAAAACTGGACTAAACCTGGACTAACCTGGACTAACCTGGACTAAACCTGGACTAACCTGGACTAACCTGGACTAACCTGGACTAAACCTGGTCTAAACCCAGACTAACCTGGTCTAAACCCAGACTAACCTGGTCCAAACCCAGACTAACCTGGTCTAAACCCAGACTAACCTGGTCCAAACCCAGACTAACCTGGTCTAAACCCAGTCTAACCTGGTCTAACCTGGTCTAAACCCGGTCTAACCCGGTCTAACCTGGTCTAAACCCGTTCTAACCCGGTCTAAACCCGTTCTAACCCGGTCTAAACCCAGACTAACCTGGTCTAAACCCGGTCTAACCTGGTCTAAACCAGACTAACCCGGTCTAACCCAGACTAACCTGGTCCAAACCCAGACTAACCTGGTCTAAACCTGGTCTAACCTGGTCTAAACCCGGTCTAACCCGGTCTAACCTGGTCTAAACCCGGTCTAACCTGGTCTAAACCCGGTCTAACCCGGTCTAACCTGGTCTAAACCCGTTCTAACCTGGTCTAACCTCGGTCTAACCTGGTCTAAACCTGGACTAAACCTGGTCTAACCTGGTCTAACCTGGTCTAAACCCGGTCTAACCTGGTCTAAACCTGGTCTAACCTGGTCTAACCTGGTCTAAACCTGGTCTAACCTGGTCTAACCTGGTCTAAACCCGGTCTAACCCGGTCTAACCTGGTCTAAACCCGGTCTAACCCGGTCTAACCTGGTCTAAACCCGTTCTAACCTGGTCTAACCTGGTCTAAACCCGGTCTGACCTGGTCTAAACCTGGTCTAACCTGGTCTAACCTGGTCTAAACCTGGTCTAACCTGGTCTAAACCCGGTCTAACCCGGTCTAACCTGGTCTAAACCCGTTCTAACCTGGTCTAAACCCGTTCTAACCCGGTCTAAACCCAGACTAACCCGGTCTAACCTGGTCTAAACCCGTTCTAACCCGGTCTAACCCGGTCTAACCCAGACTAACCTGGTCCAAACCCGGTCTAACCCAGACTAACCCAGACTAACCTGGTCTAAACCCATTCTAACCCGGTCTAACCCAGACTAACCTGGTCTTCTTCAGGTTCATCGCCGTGTCCATTCCTCTCAACTACAACCGGAGACACGTGGACCAGCGGCAGCGCGTGCTCCTGAGCGCCACCTGGCTGCTGGCCCTGGCCGTGGCGTGCCCGATCATGTTCGGCATCAATGACGTGTCTGAGCGGGACCCGAGCGAGTGTAAACTGGAGGATAATAACTACGTGGTGTACTCGTCCGTGTGCTCCTTCTTCCTGCCGTGTCCCGTCATGTTGCTGCTGTACTGGGGCGTGTTCCGGGGCCTGCGCCGCTGGGAGGAGTCCCGCCGGAAAAAACTCAAACTGAGCATCGAGGCCTGTCGCAAACTGCAGCACGCCACCGCGCCGCTACACACAGGTAAATATACAGGTAAATACAGGTAAATACAGGTAAATACAGGTAAATATAGGTAAATACAGGTAAATACAGGTAAATACAGGTAAATACAGGTAAATATACAGGTAAATATACAGGTAAATATACAGGTAAATATACAGGTAAATATACAGGTAAATACAGGTAAATACAGGTAAATACAGGTAAACACAGGTAAATACAGGTAAATACAGGTAAATACAGGTAAATACAGGAAAACAGGTAATACAGGTAAATATACAGGTAAATATACAGGTAAACAGGTACACAGTAAACATAAGATAAATACAGGTAAACACAGGTAAATACAGGTAAATATACAGGTAAATACAGGTAAATACAGGTAAATATACAGGTAAACACAGGTAAATACAGGTAAATATACAGGTAAATACAGGTAAATATACAGGTAAATACAGGTAAATACAGGTAAACACAGGTAAATACAGGTAAATACAGGTAAACACAGGTAAATACAGGTAAATATACAGGTAAATACAGGTAAATACAGGTAAATATACAGGTAAACACAGGTAAATACAGGTAAATATACAGGTAAACACAGGTAAATACAGGTAAATACAGGTAAATACAGGTAAATATACAGGTAAATACAGGTAAACACAGGTAAATACAGGTAAATACAGGTAAACACAGGTAAATACAGGTAAATACAGGTAAATACAGGTAAACACAGGTAAACACAGGTAAATACAGGTAAACACAGGTAAATACAGGTAAATATACAGGTAAATACACAGGTAAATACAGGTAAATACACAGGTAAATACAGGTAAACACAGGTAAATACAGGTAAATACAGGTAAATACAGGTAAATACAGGTAAATATACAGGTAAATACAGGTAAATATACAGGTAAACACAGGTAAACACAGGTAAATACACAGGTAAATACACAGGTAAATACAGGTAAACACAGGTAAATACAGGTAAATACAGGTAAATACAGGTAAATATACAGGTAAATACACAGGTAAATACACAGGTAAATACAGGTAAATACACAGGTAAATACACAGGTAAATACAGGTAAACACAGGTAAATACAGGTAAATACAGGTAAATACAGGTAAATACAGGTAAATATACAGGTAAATACAGGTAAATACAGGTAAATATACAGGTAAACACAGGTAAACACAGGTAAATACAGGTAAATACAGGTAAACACAGGTAAACACAGGTAAATACAGGTAAATATACAGGTAAATACAGGTAAACACAGGTAAATACAGGTAAACACAGGTAAACACAGGTAAATACAGGTAAATACAGGTAAATACAGGTAAATATACAGGTAAATACAGGTAAACACAGGTAAATACAGGTAAATACAGGTAAACACAGGTAAATACAGGTAAATACAGGTAAATACAGGTAAATATACAGGTAAATACAGGTAAATACAGGTAAATATACAGGTAAACACAGGTAAATACAGGTAAATACAGGTAAATACAGGTAAATATACAGGTAAATACAGGTAAACACAGGTAAATACAGGTAAATACAGGTAAACACAGGTAAATACAGGTAAATACAGGTAAATACAGGTAAACACAGGTAAACACAGGTAAATACAGGTAAACACAGGTAAATACAGGTAAATATACAGGTAAATACACAGGTAAATACACAGGTAAATACACAGGTAAATACAGGTAAATACACAGGTAAATACAGGTAAACACAGGTAAATACAGGTAAATACAGGTAAATACAGGTAAATACAGGTAAATATACAGGTAAATACAGGTAAATACAGGTAAACACAGGTAAACACAGGTAAATACAGGTAAATACAGGTAAACACAGGTAAACACAGGTAAATACAGGTAAATATACAGGTGAATACAGGTAAATACAGGTAAATATACAGGTAAACACAGGTAAACACAGGTAAATATACAGGTAAACACAGGTAAATACAGGTAAATATACAGGTAAATACAGGTAAACACAGGTAAATAGAGGTAAATACAGGTAAATACAGGTAAACACAGGTAAATATACAGGTAAATACAGGTAAACACAGGTAAATACAGGTAAACACAGGTAAATACAGGTAAACACAGGTAAATACAGGTAAATACAGATAAACACAGGTAAACACAGGTAAATACAGGTAAATATACAGGTAAATACAGGTAAATATACAGGTAAATATACAGGTAAATACAGGTAAACACAGGTAAACACAGGTAAACACAGAGAGCCAGGTGTAGTTTCTTGGATGAAGCTCAGTCTTGCAGCATTTTCCTCTGAGTTTAAATTAGTTCAAACTGATCCTGGTTTAATTCTCATTTAGGTCCAGTTTAGTCCAGTTTTGGTCCTGGTCTGTTCTTACTTTGGGCTGGTTTTAGTTGGATTTGAACAGGTTTAGACCAGGTGTGGTCTTGGTTCTATCCTGGGTTTAGTCCAGTTCTAGTCCCGGTTTAGACCTTTCTTTTTCACTTTATTCAGTAACTGTTTGAGTTGAGAAGAATGTGCAGTTTTGTGTGAATGAAAATAAACCCACTGCTGTTATTTTGAACACAACTTTATCTGGACGAGCTCTAACCTGAGACTAAATGAAGCCTGTGTGTCGTCCTCCAGGCGGGACCATCCCAGGGACCATCCCAGGGACCATCCCCGGACCCCTGCCCCTGCCCCTGCCCCGGATCATCGAGCGGGACCTGGCCCAGTGCCGGATGGACGACTCCGGGGACTACACCCAGAGGGAGCTGCCGTACCCCCGACAGTACCGCGAGAACTCCGTCCCTCAGGTGGAGTTCAGCCCCGTCCGGAAACGAGCCAAAATCAACAACCGCGAGAGAAAGGCCATGAGGGTCCTGCCCGTGGTCGTCGGTACGTCTCTGGGGGTTTTATCAACGTTTAAAATATGAATCTGGGTTAAACACACAGGGGCTGTTAGTTCTCAGGGCGTTTTCACGTTAAAGACCATTCCTCCATTAGGTTTGTTTTGTCCATAATCTTTGGTTTGACTCTGACGCTGCGTTCGCTGTCGTCCTGACGCTGCGTTCGCTGTCGTCCTGACGCTGCGTTCGCTGTCGTCCTGACGCTGCGTTCACTGTCGTCCTGAAGCTGCGTTCACTGTCCTCCTGAAGCTGCGTTCGCTGTCGTCCTGAAGCTGCGTTCACTGTCCTCCTGACGCTGCGTTCACTGTCGTCCTGATGCTGCGTTCGCTGTCGTCCTGACGCTGCGTTCACTGTCCTCCTGAAGCTGCGTTCGCTGTCGTCCTGAAGCTGCGTTCACTGTCCTCCTGACGCTGCGTTCACTGTCGTCCTGATGCTGCGTTCGCTGTCGTCCTGACGCTGCGTTCACTGTCCTCCTGACGCTGCGTTCACTGTCGTCCTGAAGCTGCGTTCACTGTCGTCCTGATGCTGCGTTCACTGTCCTCCTGACGCTGCGTTCGCTGTCGTCCTGACGCTGCGTTCGCTGTCCTCCTGACGCTGCGTTCGCTGTCGTCCTGACGCTGCGTTCGCTGTCGTCCTGACGCTGCGTTCGCTGTCGTCCTGACGCTGCGTTCGCTGTCGTCCTGACGCTGCGTTCGCTGTCGTCCTGACGCTGCGTTCGCTGTCCTCCTGGCGCTGCGTTCGCTGTCGTCCTGACGCTGCGTTCGCTGTCGTCCTGACGCTGCGTTCGCTGTCATCCTGACGCTGCGTTCGCTGTCCTCCTGACGCTGCGTTCGCTGTCGTCCTGACGCTGCGTTCGCTGTCGTCCTGACGCTGCGTTCACTGTCCTCCTGACGCTGCGTTCACTGTCGTCCTGACGCTGCGTTCACTGTCCTCCTGACGCTGCGTTCACTGTCCTCCTGACGCTGCGTTCACTGTCGTCCTGACGCTGCGTTCACTGTCCTCCTGACGCTGCGTTCGCTGTCCTCCTGACGCTGCGTTCGCTGTCCTCCTGACGCTGCGTTCGCTGTCGTCCTGACGCTGCGTTCACTGTCGTCCTGAAGCTGCGTTCACTGTCGTCCTGACGCTGCGTTCGCTGTCATCCTGACGCTGCGTTCGCTGTCCTCCTGACGCTGCGTTCGCTGTCCTCCTGACGCTGCGTTCGCTGTCGTCCTGACGCTGCGTTCGCTGTCGTCCTGACGCTGCGTTCGCTGTCTTCCTGACGCTGCGTTCGCTGTCGTCCTGACGCTGCGTTCGCTGTCGTCCTGACGCTGCGTTCGCTGTCCTCCTGACGCTGCGTTCGCTGTCCTCCTGACGCTGCGTTCGCTGTCCTCCTGACGCTGCGTTCGCTGTCCTCCTGACGCTGCGTTCGCTGTCGACCTGACGCTGCGTTCGCTGTCCTCATGACGCTGCGTTCACTGTCGTCCTGACGCTGCGTTCGCTGTCGTCCTGACGCTGCGTTCGCTGTCGTCCTGACGCTGCGTTCACTGTCCTCCTGACGCTGCGTTCACTGTCGTCCTGACGCTGCGTTCACTGTCCTCCTGACGCTGCGTTCACTGTCGTCCTGATGCTGCGTTCACTGTCCTCCTGAAGCTGCGTTCACTGTCGTCCTGACGCTGCGTTCACTGTCATCCTGACGCTGCGTTCGCTGTCCTCCTGACGCTGCGTTCGCTGTCCTCCTGACGCTGCGTTCGCTGTCGTCCTGACGCTGCGTTCGCTGTCGTCCTGACGCTGCGTTCGCTGTCTTCCTGACGCTGCGTTCGCTGTCGTCCTGACGCTGCGTTCGCTGTCGTCCTGACGCTGCGTTCACTGTCCTCCTGACGCTGCGTTCGCTGTCCTCCTGACGCTGCGTTCGCTGTCCTCATGACGCTGCGTTCGCTGTCCTCCTGACGCTGCGTTCGCTGTCGACCTGACGCTGCGTTCGCTGTCCTCATGACGCTGCGTTCACTGTCGTCCTGACGCTGCGTTCGCTGTCGTCCTGACGCTGCGTTCGCTGTCGTCCTGACGCTGCGTTCACTGTCCTCCTGACGCTGCGTTCACTGTCGTCCTGATGCTGCGTTCACTGTCCTCCTGACGCTGCGTTCACTGTCGTCCTGATGCTGCGTTCACTGTCCTCCTGAAGCTGCGTTCACTGTCGTCCTGACGCTGCGTTCACTGTCATCCTGACGCTGCGTTCGCTGTCCTCCTGACGCTGCGTTCGCTGTCCTCCTGACGCTGCGTTCGCTGTCGTCCTGACGCTGCGTTCGCTGTCGTCCTGACGCTGCGTTCGCTGTCTTCCTGACGCTGCGTTCGCTGTCGTCCTGACGCTGCGTTCGCTGTCGTCCTGACGCTGCGTTCGCTGTCCTCCTGACGCTGCGTTCGCTGTCCTCATGACGCTGCGTTCGCTGTCCTCCTGACGCTGCGTTCGCTGTCGACCTGACGCTGCGTTCGCTGTCCTCATGACGCTGCGTTCACTGTCGTCCTGACGCTGCGTTCGCTGTCGTCCTGACGCTGCGTTCGCTGTCGTCCTGACGCTGCGTTCACTGTCCTCCTGACGCTGCGTTCACTGTCGTCCTGATGCTGCGTTCACTGTCCTCCTGACGCTGCGTTCACTGTCGTCCTGATGCTGCGTTCACTGTCCTCCTGTCTCCTGTAGATTCTTTTTCTGTGGTGAATGTGTCTCATGTTACAGTTGAACTGGAGAAATACACTAATCAGACTGGAGCGGGACTATAGAGACATGTTATTAATATAGAGTTAATATAAATGATTTAAATCACTGTAAACTCTTTAGGAAACGTTCAGAGACGTCTGTCGAAGAGAAACAAGAAAAACAGAAACTAAACAGAAACAGTGTAATCCTCGTGTTTTGTTTGTTGAGCAGCTTTAGGGTTTTTCTGAGGTTAGTCTGGCTTTAGTTTTATGTTTAAAGTCTGGAGGAGACGTCATTTCATTCAGTTTGGGTTCAGTCTTTTATTTTATTATTTTTTTATTTGTTAAACAGCTCCAGATCGTGTCTCATGTGGACGGAGCCGTTTTTCCGTTTCTGTTTAAAACCTCTCAGTGACGTCGTTCGATCGAGTCTCGAGTTAAAAGTGTCTGAGAGCGACGCCGGTTTAGACCCAGAGCCTCTGAGCCAATTATTACCGAACGCCTGGAGTGTGAACGGCGGGGTTAACGAGGACAGTAGTGACATCACAACGTAACGAGCTCCATTCACAACAACACTCTTACTAACGAGCACCGAACTGAACCCGCCTCACGTGATCCTCACAAACTGAACTGTGTCAGAAACACACCAGGAGACGGTTATTTAGAAGTGTTCTCTTTAAAAAGAATCGATGTAAATCCATGAATCAAACGTCCGTGTTGTTTCTGTTTCTGTCGCGAGGCTTTTTAGACGAAGCTGGTCCTGGACAGTTCTGAATTTTATTTTTGTAAAGTTTTGTCCAGGTGTTTTTTGGGGTGAGTTTAAATTAATTCCTGTGGCTTTAAAAAAAGTGTCACCTGTTTCCCTTCGGCATTTTTTGGAGCCATTGACTCCCATTAAAATATGATTCTGTTTTTGTACTTTAGTTTTAAGAAAAGCTTAGAGTTTAAAATCTAGGTTTAAATCTGTGCAATAAAATAATCAGTATTATGTGTTTTTACACTTTTACTATGATTTTTCATTAATGTAATTCTCTCTCCTCTCTCCTACCTCCTCTCCTACCTCCTCCCTCCTACCTCCTCTCCTACCTCCTCCCTCCTACCTCCTCTCCTACCTCCTCCCTCCTACCTCCTCTCTCCCACCTCCTCTCCTACCTCCTCCCTCCTACCTCCTCTCTCCTCCCTCCTACCTCCTCTCTCCTACCCCCTACCCCTTACCTCCTACCTCCTCCCTCCTCTCCTACCTCCTCCCTCCTACCCCCTACCTCCTCTCCTACCTCCTACCCCCTACCTCCTCTCCTACCTCCTCCCTCCTACCCCTTACCTCCTCTTCTACCTCCTCCTCCCTCCTCTTCTCCTACCTCCTCCCTCCTACCCCCTACCTCCTCTCCTCCCTCCTACCCCCTACCTCCTACCCCCTACCTCCTCTCCTCCCTCCTACCCCCTACCTCCTACCCCCTACCTCCTCTCCTCTCTCCTCATCTCCTACCTCCTCCTCTCCTACCTCCTCCTCTCTCCTACCTCCTACCTCCTACCCCCTACCTCCTCTCCTCTCTCCTCCTCTCCTACCTCCTCTCCTACCTCCTACCCCCTACCCCTTACCTCCTACCCCCTACCTCCTCTCCTCCCTCCTACCCCTTACCTCCTACCTCCTACCCCCTACCCCCTACCCCCTCCTACCTCCTCTCCTACCTCCTACCTCCTACCCCCTACCTCCTACCTCCTCCAGGATGCTTCCTGTTCTGCTGGACACCGTTCTTCGTGGTGCACACGACCCGAGCCGTGTGCTTGGCGTGTTCCGTGCCCCAGAGCGTGACGAGCACCGTGACGTGGCTCGGTTACGTCAACAGCGCCTTGAACCCCATCATCTACACCATCTTCAACCAAGAGTTCAAGAAGTTCTTCAAGAAGTGCTTCAGGAGCTGCTGCTGAGAAAACACTGGACTCTGGAGACTTTTACAGAGATTTATGACAAACTCTCGTAAAATCACACTTTGTGGTTCTTCAATAACTTATGTTCTTCTGAAGGTTTCATATTTCATTTATGAGTATTTGATGAATCTGTTCTCAGCTCTGTTTGCCTTCACCGTGTTCCCAGGACCAGACCAGTGCTGCCCTCTGGTGGCTCCTGTCACTCACTACAACACTTTATAATAACTCACAATAAAACACTATTAAACAACTAATTAACTATTTATAAACACTTAAATATCATTTATATGTATACATGGGTGCTTATTGAGTGATTATTAATGTTGGATTGATTCTTTGTAAATGATGAATTAAGGATTAATAACGTTGTTAAAAATACTCAACTAATGCTTATTGTTATTAGTGTGAGTTATTCTAAAGTGTTTTTGACTGAAATCAGACACGTTTCTACTGTTTTTATCTGAATCTAGGGCTTGGTTCAGTCTTGAACTATAAAAATAATCAATCATGAAATATGGACAAAGTTAAGGTTAAAGCTTAATTCTATAAAACATTTCCTGCAAAAAACATTGAATTATTCACTCATTTTGTTGTATTTGTAAAAGTGTGGATTAATGTTATTTGTTGATGCCATTTTTCACGTTTTATGTGAAAAATCTATAAAAAATACAGAATCTGTGTTTTGTGTTTTTTTGTTTTTAGTCCTGGTTTAGTCCTGGTTTAGACCTGGTTTAGACCTGGTTTAGTCCTGGTTTAGTCCTGGTTTAGACCTGGTTTAGTCCTGGTTTAGTCCTGGTTTAGACCTGGTTTAGACCTGGTTTAGTCCTGGTTTAGACCTGGTTTAGTCCTGGTTTAGACCTGGTTTAGTCCTGGTTTAGTCCTGGTTTAGACCTGGTTTAGTCCTGGTTTAGTCCTGGTTTAGTCCTGGTTTAGACCTGGTTTAGACCTGGTTTAGTCCTGGTTTAGACCTGGTTTAGTCCTGGTTTAGACCTGGTTTAGTCCTGGTTTAGACCTGGTTTAGTCCTGGTTTAGTCCTGGTTTAGACCTGGTTTAGTCCTGGTTTAGTCACAGTTTAGTCCTGGTTTAGACCTGGTTTAGTCCTGGTTTAGTCCTGGCTTAGACCTGGTTTAGTCCTGGTTTAGTCACAGTTTAGTCCTGGTTTAGTCCTGGTTTAGTCACAGTTTAGTCCTGGTTTAGTCCTGGTTTAGTCCTGGTTTAGTCTTGGTCTTTATTAAAACAAAAACCATTATCCATTTCTGGAGTTTATTGTTTTGTCCAAACCTTTTGCACAAAAACATTAATATTAAAGATACAGTCTTTAACATTTCACTAAATTCTCTTCAGATAAACTCTGCTCTTTGGAAGAAACACCTCACTTTGGTTTTACATTTGGTTTAGAAGATAAAAAAAAACAATTATGCCACTTTTGTTCATGAAGCCTATTAATTTAAATGATCTATTCAGCAAAACTGAAGAAAAAAAAAGATTTAATTTATGATTTTTCCAAAGATTTAAAATGAAAAACTCACTTCTAACTCAGGTGCATTAAGGTTTCTTTAAATGTTACTAAAAGAAAAGTAAAGTGTTTCCCGTTTTTCATCGTTAGATAAATTACAAATAAAAGTAAAAATGCTAAAAAAAAAATTTAAAAAAAAGTGATGTAAATAATAACTGTTCATTGGATTATCACAGCTATTAAAAATTAACAAAATGGTTTGTGGCTAAAACCTAAAACAGAAGCTTTAGTCCAATCAGAGCGCTGCGTTTAAATGTGTGTAATGTGTGGATACAGACAGAAGGGGGCGCTGTGCTCTTCACTGAGGCACTGACACGTTTCTAAAGACATTATTTCATTAAAATGTCTCAAAATAATGACTTCTTTATCATCAGTTTGTGTTTCTGGTGCAGTTCAAATGAGTTTTAAGTCTTAAGTTGCTTTTTTTTTTTAATGCTGCATTCATGCATCATCGAAAAAGTTGGAAATTTGATTTATTTGATTATATTTCACTGACAAAACAAGCAAATTTATAATTATATTTTTTTATATTCCACTGGCCAAATGGCAAAAATAGTGTATTTCCTTTTTAAATATGTTATTTTATTTTAAAAATTGGAAATATTTTATTTTGATCAAAACGCAAGCAAAACAAAAGTACTGATATTTTACTGTAAATCTGAAAAAAAGTTTTGTCTCTTTTAAGCTGAAATTTTGACAACCATCACTGTCAGTTTTTTATTATAAATAAGATGTAAATGTAATTTATGAAAAGTAATTTTTGAAAATATGAAAATATCTTTATAATTAACCATAATTATTACCTAATTACCTCATTATTTCCATGCTATTATTCAGCTGAAATAAAAATTGCAACCATTTTGTCTTTAATCGGTGAGCTAAAATGTAAAAAAAAAAAATGTTTTTAATGGTTAATATTCAGCTTAAAATAAAACTCTGTACATTTGTCTTTGTTGGAAAAATATTTTAAAGAATGGTACAACAAAGAATTTAGTCATTATTTTGAGACATTCTGAACTAAATGTAAATTTTGAAGATCCATTTAAATCTTATTAATAAAAGTTAAAGGAGGAGTCTCTCAAAAACACAACTGAAAACAGCTGAAGTGGAAAAAAATGTTAAAAAATCACTTTGTTGAACAGAAAACCGATCACTTCCTGGTGTGAGTCACATGATCAGAACCGCAGCTTCTGATTGGTCTTGGCCTTTTTCTGTTGGCTGTGGACAGTTTTGTGTAAAGAATGGGCGGGGTTATGGCCGACGGGGGCGGGGCTATGGTCGGAGGGGGCGTGTCTTCAGGAGGGGACCACCTGGACGTAGTTTGCCGGATACAGACCGATCCGACCGTTACTGAGCTGACCTCTGCACCAGCCCTGTTCATCCTCCTCACTGAGCTTCAGCAGCTGCTCACCTGGACAGAAAATAAACATTATTACATATATTACACCAGAGTCATGTGACTAATGATGAAAACATCTAAAGTCTCATTTCCACATCATCGAACAGAAAAAAAATATCTCCAAAACCAGAGAGACACAGATCCACTGAACTCACCTGAAACCATTCACAGTCCAGTTCTTTTAAAATGTGAGTTTGTGACAAAATAAACCCAAAGAAACAGTCTGTATTTCTTTGATGTCAATAAAATCACAGCCATATTTCAGTTATTTCAAAATAAAAGCTAGTTTTAGTCGACTGCATCTACAATAGATTCAGTCTAAAATATAAAGAGTAATGCAGTAGTAATAATGTCTCTAATTAAAGTAAACTAGTCCTAACCTGTTCCTGGTATTCAGGTTCCAAGTGTTAACATAGTTTCTATTTAAAGTGGTTCTCTTTTGGTCTCCTGTCGTCTTCCCGAGGCTCTAACAAATGTTTGTGTCTGACATCACTTCAGCGACGCTCAAAAACCTGAGTCTGATTGATCTCTTCTTAACTCCTCTCCTTTTGATGGATTTACTCTCTGTTCATTTTAGTTTTTATTCTAAACTGTCGATACATTTAGAGTTTTTGTTCTCATTAACTACTTTTTATTTAGTTTTCGTTTCATTTTTAGAAAGACACAAAAATATGTTGTTTATTCTTCAACGAAATAAACACTGTTGGGAACGACAAAATAATGAGGGAGACAAGATTAATTGTAACATATCGGGTCACAACCTGTTCCGCTTGTGATCAGTTAGCGTAGCGTTAGGGTGTTGTGACAGAGTTAGTTCCTGCGCTGAACCTGACCCGTTAGCGCAGCGGTGTTGTGACAGAGTTAGCACCTGCGCTGAACCTGACCCGTTAGCGCAGCGGTGTTGTGACAGAGTTAGCACCTGCGCTGAACCTGACCCGTTAGCGCAGCGGTGTTTTTGACAGAGTTAGCACCTGCGCTGAACCTGACCCGTTAGCGCAGCGGTGTTGTGACAGAGTTAGCACCTGCCCTGAACCTGACCCGTTAGCGCAGCGGTGTTGTGACAGAGTTAGCACCTGCGCTGAACCTGACCCGTTAGCGCAGCGGTGTTGTGACAGAGTTAGCACCTGCGCTGAACCTGACCCGTTAGCGCAGCGGTGTTTTTGACAGAGTTAGCACTTGCTCTGAACCTGACCCGTTAGCGCAGCGGTGTTGTGACAGAGTTAGCACTTGCTCTGAACCTGACCCGTTAGCACAGCGGTGTTGTGACAGAGTTAGCACCTGCGCTGAACCTGACCCGTTAGCGCAGCGGTGTTGTGACAGAGTTAGCACCTGCGCTGAACCTGACCCGTTAGCGCAGCGGTGTTGTGACAGAGTTAGCACCTGCGCTGAACCTGACCCGTTAGCGCAGCGGTGTTGTGAGAGAGTTAGTACCTGCGCTGAAGCTCAGCTCGTCTGCTTCCTGTCCTGTGTAATCATACAGCGCTCGTACGTGCACGCCCTCTACCTGCTGCTGCTCGTGCACGTCGCCCTCGTGCACACCGTTCACCTGCAGCACCTTCTTAGGGCTGTCCTCATCCGACCAATCAGACGAGTCCTCCTTCACCCTGCAACAGGAAACAGGAAGTACACGTTTAACTCAAGAAGCAAAGATGGCTGCCGTTTGTTTACAATAAAAGCTGCTTTAATAGTTTCCAGACTTTATTTTACAAAAGAGATGTCATTGTGTGGGAGGGGTCCGGGTGAGTGTTACCTGAGGGAGGGAGGGGTCCAGGTGAGTGTTACCTGAGGGAGGGAGGGGTCCGGGTGAGTGTTACCTGAGGGAGGGAGGGGTCCGGGTGAGTGTTACCTGAGGGAGGGAGGGGTCCGGGTGAGTGTTACCTGAGGGAGGGAGGGGTCCGGGTGAGTGTTACCTGAGGGAGGGAGGGGTCCAGGTGAGTGTTACCTGAGGGAGGGGTCCGGGGCGGGGCTCGGGGGGATGTCTCCAGACGACACGATGTTGGTCAGAGTCACTACGTTCTCCTCAGAGCTGCCTCCTCTCTCCTTCCTACTGATGGACCTGCTCAGCTCTGGACTCCACTCCTTTAACACAAAAACTGGGTTAGTCCTGGTTTAGACCTGGATTAGACCTGGTTTAGACCTGGTTTAGACCTGGTTTAGTCCTGGTTTAGTCCTGGTTTAGACCTGGTTTAGACCTGGTTTAGTCCTGGTTTAGTCCTGGTTTAGACCTGGTTTAGACCTGGTTTAGTCCTGGTTTAGACCTGGTTTAGACCTGGTTTAGTCCTGGTTTAGTCCTGGTTTAGACCTGGTTTAGACCTGGTTTAGTCCTGGTTTAGACCTGGTTTAGACCTGGTTTAGTCCTGGTTTAGACCTGGTTTAGTCCTGGTTTAGACCTGGTTTAGACCTGGTTTAGACCTGGTTTAGTCCTGGTTTAGACCTGGTTTAGACCTGGTTTAGACCTGGTTTAGTCCTGGTTTAGACCTGGTTTAGTCCTGGTTTAGACCTGGTTTAGTCCTGGTTTAGTCCTGGTTTAGTCCTGGTTTAGACCTGGTTTAGTCCTGGTTTAGACCTGGTTTAGACCTGGTTTAGACCTGGTTTAGTCCTGGTTTAGACCTGGTTTAGTCCTGGTTTAGTCCTGGTTTAGACCTGGTTTAGACCTGGTTTAGTCCTGGTTTAGTCCTGGTTTAGACCTGGTTTAGACCTGGTTTAGACCTGGTTTAGTCCTGGTTTAGTCCTGGTTTAGTCCTGGTTTAGACCTGGTTTAGACCTGGTTTAGACCTGGTTTAGTCCTGGTTTAGACCTGGTTTAGTCCTGGTTTAGACCTGGTTTAGACCTGGTTTAGACCTGGTTTAGTCCTGGTTTAGACCTGGTTTAGACCTGGTTTAGACCTGGTTTAGTCCTGGTTTAGACCTGGTTTAGTCCTGGTTTAGACCTGGTTTAGTCCTGGTTTAGTCCTGGTTTAGTCCTGGTTTAGACCTGGTTTAGTCCTGGTTTAGACCTGGTTTAGACCTGGTTTAGACCTGGTTTAGTCCTGGTTTAGACCTGGTTTAGTCCTGGTTTAGTCCTGGTTTAGACCTGGTTTAGACCTGGTTTAGTCCTGGTTTAGACCTGGTTTAGACCTGGTTTAGTCCTGGTTTAGTCCTGGTTTAGTCCTGGTTTAGACCTGGTTTAGACCTGGTTTAGAAACACAGATCTGCAGCAGAAACACTCGGTCTCTGTCTGTAGTTTATTTCAGACAAAGAGTCAGTGTTTGGAGCAGATTCCTCGGAGGACACTGGCTCCGTTCACACTGGCTCCGTTCACACTGGCTCCGTTCACACTCTGCTCTGAGACTCACTCTTTAACACATTCAGACTCAACAAGAAACAAATAATGAAGTATTCTTATCTGTGTCTCTTCTGTATTTTTTGTGTCATTGACTCTCATTCAAAATGCATTTTTTAAATACGCTACAATTGAAATGTGATTTCTGTTTTAATTTTTTATTCTTTGGTGTTTAAATCCCTCAATGTTTCCATGGCAACCATTAAAACATTTTTGTGTCCGAAGAACCCAGGAGAAATTTATTTACAAACAACTTTGCACAAAAAATAAAAATCAGATCAATGTTTTTTGACACAGACTCAGAAAAAATTCAAATGAAAATGTGAGATGGAAAAAAATGTACCTTTTATGTTTAAAAAAAAAACCCAACAACACAAACAAAGAGACTTTAATCACTTAAACTGGCATTTACGGGGTTTAAAAATTCAGAATATTTATTTATTTGTTTATTTCTGTGGGAATCTTTAAATTAGCATTTTTTTTGTCAAAGGAACCTCCAGGGGTTAAAGTTCAGCTAAATCCAGGTTCATAGTTTTATTTAAAGATATCATCCTTTATCATCTGTCTTTTACTTATTTTTCACTAAATTCAGATTAAACTCAGACTAAACTCAGATTAAATTCAGATTAAACTCAGATTAAACTCAGACTAAACTCAGACTAAACTCAGACTAAACTCAGACTAAACTCAGACTAAACTCAGACTAAACTCAGACTAAACTCAGATTAAACTCAGATTAAACTCAGATTAAACTCAGATTAAACTCAGACTAAACTCAGATTAAACTCAGATTAAACTCTGATTAAACTCAGACTAAACTCAGATTAAACTCAGATTAAACTCTGATTAAACTCTGATTAAACTCAGACTAAACTCAGATTAAACTCTGATTAAACTCTGATTAAACTCAGATAAACTCAGATTAAACTCTGATTAAACTCTGATTAAACTCTGATTAAACTCAGATAAACTCAGACTAAACTCAGACTAAACTCAGATTAAACTCTGATTAAACTCTGATTAAACTCTGATTAAACTCTGATTAAACTCAGACTAAACTCAGATTAAACTCAGACTAAACTCAGACTAAACTCAGATTAAACTCAGACTAAACTCAGATTAAACTCAGACTAAACTCAGACTAAACTCAGATTAAACTCAGATTAAACTCAGATTAAACTCAGACTAAACTCAGATTAAACTCAGACTAAACTCAGATTAAACTCAGATTAAACTCAGACTAAACTCAGATTAAACTCAGACTAAACTCAGATTAAACTCAGATTAAACTCAGATTAAACCCAGCTCTTTTCTAACTCCAGTCTTGTGTTCTAGTAAATATCAGGTGACTCTTCCGCCTCCGCCCTCAGCTCTGGGGTCATGTGGACCTCATTGTTGTGCTGCTCAGGCTTTTGTCTGAAGAGAACACAGATCCAATCAGAGGCTTTTATTTTGAAGAGAACAGAAACAGGAGAGTTCAGTTTCAGGACAATGGCCTCAGACAAAAAAGTGAAATTTAATCCACAACAACAAAGACCTAAAGTATTTCACACATTGTTCCTTTAAGAACTTCAATAAAATCTACTGAGTCATGCTCCACTTATTTTAACAATAATCTACAGTAAACCAGTCGAGTTGCACAAAATAAAACTGGTTTTGTAAATAAAAACTATACTATATGCATTTGTGTATCTGTATTTATAACTTAGGGTCAGATGTAATAATGTCTTTATGAAAACATTTAATAAAGAGATATATTTTAGTCATTAATCCAGTAAACCCTGTTGGACTCTGGGAACAACTCTTTTATTTTTATTATTTTTTGGCCTTTTTGCCTTTTACTTAATATTCTCAGGGAGAGCTCTTTATTTATATTTAAGTATATTTCACTAAAGCAGGTCTGTTCTGTGATTCACACTAAAGCTCTAAAAAGGTCAGAAATAGAAATAAAAAGTAATTTTGGTCAATTATTAAACTAAACTAAACTATTGCATGGAGCATGGTTCAGGTTGGTTTATTTTATTTTTCTGTGATCTTTCATAAATAAAACCTTGGTCGTTTTCCAGCCACAGTGTCCTCCCTCGACGCAGGCTCAGTTTTCACAACAGAACTCTTTGTATTTGGGGACAATAATGTTATTTATATTAAACACCTCCAAAGGGAAATAAATGAAATATAATCCAGTGTAAAAGTGATGTGTGGAGTGGGTCTGCTGCATTCCTCTCCCACTCACCGTCCTCACACTTTCACTGAGTCAGAGGAACATTCACACTGCACTGACGGAAAAGACTGGAATAAAACTGGGCTAAACCAGAGGAAAACCAGCGCTGAACCGGTCTGGGACTGGACTCATCAGGATTATGTGAGTTGAGTTCAAAAAAACAAAAAAACAAACGCTAAGAAATAAATCAAAACTTTTCCCCCCATTTACAGCATGTCTCTGTAATAAAATAAAATAAAATAAAATAAAATAAAATAAAATAAAATAAAATAAAATAAAATAAAATAAAATAAAATAAAATAAAATAAAATAAAATAAAATAAAATAAAATAAAATAAAATAAAATAAAATAAAATAAAATAAATAAAATAAAATAAAATAAAATAAAATAAAATAAAATAAAATGAAGTGGATCTGAGTTCAAATGTAAACACTGTCCATTTGAATCATCTACAACTAAATACTCCCAACTCTGGAGTGAGAGAGTCTCCTGGACTCACCTGGAACTGGGGCCAGTTCATGCTCATGCCGGGGCCGTGGGTGTTCCTCCACCAGCGCAGGTCCTCGCTGTCGTTGGATGCTCTGATGGACTGACCCAGGTCTCGGTACAGAGCTGAGAACCTGACAGAACCCACAGGGACAGACCAGTCAGAACCGTTCAGAAACCAGTCTGGACTTTTGAGGCATCTTTGAAAACCTTTTACTGCACAGTCCTCAATACATCTGCTTAAATACAATAAGCAGATGTCATTTACGAATTATAATGCAGTATTTTATTATATCATAGACTTATCAAGACCAGAGAGAGTCAAAACTGGGACGAGGCCAAGACTCAGCGATTGAAGCAAACAAAACCAGTTTATTATACACTGTAATAGATACAAGGAACAGTAATAAAATCCAGACAGACCAGACCTAGACCGGGTCCAGACTCAGGAGACAGAGTTAGTCCAGTCTTAGACCAGGTCCAGACTCATGGAGACAGAGTTAGTCCAGTCTTAGACCAGGTCCAGACTCATGGAGACAGAGTTAGTCCAGTCTTAGACCAGGTCCAGACTCATGGAGACAGAGTTAGTCCAGTCTTAGACCGGGTCCAGACTCATGGAGACAGAGTTAGTCCAGTCTTAGACCGGGTCCAGACTCATGGAGACAGAGTTAGTCCAGTCTTAGACCAGGTCCAGACTCATGGAGACAGAGTTAGTCCAGTCTTAGACCAGGTCCAGACTCATGGAGACAGAGTTAGTCCAGTCTTAGACCAGGTCCAGACTCAGGAGACAGAGTTAGTCCGGTCTTAGACCAGGTCAAAGTGAAATAAAATGATTATTGTTTTGATTCAGTCTCAAAAAGAGTCCAGTCTTAGACAAGGTAACGATAACATCTGTGGTTGGTCTGAGAGACAACGTAAAACACAGATAAATACTGTCAATTCAATCACGTAATGTTTAACGAGGAGGAGATAATTGTCGTCCTGACGCTGAAGTCACAGCTAAGCTAACGCTAAACTCTAAACTTCAGTTTGGTCAAATGGATTAGTATTTTATGGTTTTATTTTTTAATAAAAGAGAAGCAGGAGAGGTCTCTAGACTGATTTTGGAGGAGAGTCTGAGACAGGGACAAAAAAAGAACATCAAATAATATTTTATGCTTCTGAAATTGCACTATATGTCATTACTATTGTACTAAAAGATAGCAGTATTATTTGTAATATTAAACATATATTTAAGTATGTATGAAGGAGTCCAGATATGATCTCTGCATTTCTTTTATCCATAAAATGTGCTTTTTCCCAAAACTGTGAGTGGTTTGAAACCTGTTCACTTCAAGAGTCATGAGCTGAGGATATTATTTCTGCCTGAATCCTGACAATACGCCTTAAAAAGACTTTTGTTTTTCAAATAAACGCCTCAGATTCCTTCAGAGGCAGGTCTGAGATAAAAAGTGTACATTCCTCTGTTGTTTGCTCTGCTTCTGTATTTACTCTGGCTTTATTTCACTTATCTGTAAAAGACAAAGCTCCAGGAAATGAAACACAACGCCCTGGAGGTCAGTGAACGCAACACGGGAGAAAAGAAATGGACTACTTCTGTTTAGGAATGTGTCATCAAAAGACAAACACTACAATAAAAAAATAAAACATTAATTAAAAATATAAAAAGGAGGCTAACACTGAGCTGCTGGAGTTTGTTTCAGTCGAAGCAGAAGGTTAAATCTGGTTAATGCTCCACAGAGAGTTGGGTATTAACTGCAGAGTAAACACACACTGGAGTTCAAACAGTGGGTCAGGGCCCAGAGGAGGGACGCGGCAGGTTAAGGTCGGGTCAAAGGAGAAAAGAAGAGAAAAATCCTGGAGAGAATCAGGCTTGGTTCAGTGGTTTTGGATAAAGGTCTGAAACTAAAGGTGAAAGGGACATTTTTGGTAAAATTTAGATTAAATAAAAGCTTCTGATGAGCTCTGTGTGTCGTAACGTTGATTAAAACTGTCAAATAAAGAATCAAAAATACAGTGTATTCATTATTTAAACCAAAGTGGAATCTGTTTTACACTTTTCTTTCTCTATTTGCTCTTGGTTTGTTTTATTGTTGATGACTCTGTGATTTAACTCAGACTTTAACTGGACTTTAACTGGTTTAACTCAGACTTTAACTGGACTTTAACTGGTTTAACTCAGACTTTAACTGGTTTAACTCAGACTTTAACTGGTTTTAAGTGGATTTTTTGGTTATGGATAGATATGGATGGGAAGTAGTGCTGATTTTGACAGCACATTTTAATTTAGTCTTAGTCTTTTCACTAAAATGCCTGAGTCTGATTGATCTCTTCTCAACTAGCTCCTTTTCATTGGATTTAGTCTCTGTTTATTTTAGTTTTTATTCAAAACTGTCGATACATTTGGTCTGGTTTTCGTTCTCACTAATAACTTTCTATTTAGTTTTCTATTTAGAACTCAAAAACATGTTGAAGACTGGTTTGAAGCAGTGTGAGACCTGGTTAGACCTGGTTCAGACGGGTTTCTGTCCCGGTTCTTACCCGTCCTTGGAGCTCAGGTCCAGGTGAGCGTGGATCTCCAGCAGAACCTCTTTGAAGAACCTGAGGCGGTTCCTCTCGGCGTCCTGCGTCTGCTCGAACACCGTCTCCATGTCCTCCATGTAGCGCGGGTTACAGCGGTTCAGCTCGTCCAGCGCCTTCACGTACCGCTCCTTAGCCTGAAACCCACCACAGGACCGTCCTCAGACCCCGACCAGACCAGACCCAGACCCTGAACCAGACCCAGACCCAGATCCAGCAGGAACCACCGTCCAGACAAAAGACCAACGAGTGTTTCTGAGCGACGCCGAGTTAAATAAATGTAAAGTATGACACAGATTCAGACAGAATCAGAGACAGAACCAACTCCTGAACTTCAGAAGATTTAAAGACCGTCTGAATAAACCCTGAACTACACTGAACTGTTGAGCTCACAGTCGGCTGTAGTTCTGAAATCACTGCGTTATTTCCCATAATTCCCTGTGTTTGCAGGTCTGTGGTGAGAGCTGGGTTCAGAGGAGAACAGTGGGACAGGTTCGGTCTTGTCTCTGTTTTTGTGGAGCTGTTTCTCACAGAATCAGACTCAGAACTGCTCTGGAGCAAAGAGAGCTCCATAGGGTTTAAAACACTATAAAACAATACTTTAATAGTAATATAGACAGAAGGATGGAGTATTACAGGGAACAACTTTAAAATTAAAATAACACTCATCAGTTTCTATTGGTTTAGTTATTCTACTTAACGGTTTAGGACATTTATGAACTAATTTGACTCTTTTAGTGCCTTATTGTCCCTGCGGTGTGGAATTAAAATTTTGCAACTGGACGTCACCAAAAGAACCAAAAAAAATGACACAAACCAAACAGAGCCGGTACCTTCTCGGCGTCGGTTCCACAGCGTTCCACTCGAGACGAGTATTTACGGACCTCCTCCTGAGACTTACTGGGGTCTGCTTTAGCGTGAGTCTCTCTGGTCACGGCCGTCCACTCGTCTTTACGACACTGATGATAACTCTTCTTACACACCTCCACCTGCACGGGCCCCAGAACATGAATAACACATACACACGGGCCCCGGGCTTGAAAAAACACACACAACGGCCCCCAACAAAAGGGAGACAAACCCCAGACAACCCCCACCACGGCAACCCACCCACAAGCCCCCCCCAGCCGGGGGGCACACACACACCCCCCCCCCCCCACCCATTTAAATCCCCACGGGTTCCAGAACATAAATAACACTAACACACATGCCCCGGAACGTGAATAACACATACAAACGGGCCCCGGAACATGAGTAACACATACAAACGGGCCCCGGAACATGAGTAACACATACACACAGGCCCACACAGTCCAGTCTGTCTCCAGTCCTAGTCCAGTCCCCATCCAGTCCTGGTTTTAGCCCCGCTCCAGTCCTGGTCTAGACATGGTTTTAGCCGCGCTCCAGTCCCGGTCTAGTCTGTCTCCAGTCCCAGTCCAGTCCGGTCTGGTCCTACTTTTAGCCCTGGTCCAGTCCCAGTCCAGTCTGTCTCTAGTCTGGTCCTGACCTCTCGGAGCTTGCGGACCCAGGGTTTCTGGGCCTTGTGGAACCCGTCCTGGGTGTCTCTGGTCTCCTTGAAGCCCCCCATGAGCTGTTTGTGGAAGGCGTCCTTCTGCCAGAGCCGGACCCTCTCGCAGTCCTCCGTCAGCAGCCCCTCCCTCAGCTCCAGGTGCAGCTCACTCAGACGCTCCGCCGCCAACATGAAGGAGTGCCAGGCCTTCTCCAGGGTCCCGTACTGAGGACCTGAGGGGACAGGACGGGGGTCTCAGACTCCACTCTCCAAAATACTAATCCATTTGACCAAACTGAAGTTTAGAGTTTAGCGTTAGCTTAGCTGTGACTTCAGCGTCAGGACGACAATTATCTCCTCCTCGTTAAACATTACGTGATTGAATTGACAGTATTTATCTGTGTTTTACGTTGTCTCCCTTTTCTCTGTTGATGCTTTTCTTTTTTCAGCTGTTTCTCTGTTAAAAGACATATTCAGCTGAAAATACACTTTATCTGCAGCTATTAAACTTCCTGGAACGTCATGTGACAAGTGTCGACCAATGGGAGCGCTCCTTTTTGGAGCATGTGATTGTCCAGGGTTTTCTGTGCCTGAATAGAGGTTCTCATCTATTACAATCCCTCAGAATAAACAGTAGATGGATCAGAAAGACTGTTTTTACACAAATTATTGATTTACAATAAACTATTTGGGTTTAATCCATTTTCACAACGAGAAGAATAAATATGAGTTATATTGTGTTCAAAGTGAGCAGCAGGACCTTTCTCGATGGTGTTCCTCCAGCGTTTGGCCCAGTCGTTCAGCTGCAGAGCGTAACTCTTCTCGATCTTGGCTCTTTCCTGGAAACAGCTCATCAGCTCGTTACAGAGTCTGTGTCCGTCGTCGATGCGCTTCACTGTTCGTTTGTAGTTCCCCGGCTGCATTTACAGAACAGATAATCAATACATAATACATAATAATAAATATACAGTTCAACATGACGAAGTGTTGTTGCCTAAAAGCCTTTAATCAGAAATAAAGTCATGATTCATTTGGTTTATGTTTAAATGTGTGTCCTGTGAAAAAAGCCTGTACAGTCAGGTCTAGGTGGGTCTGAGCAGGTCTAGGTGGGTCTAGGTGGGTCTAGGTGGGTCTAGGTGGGTCTGAGCAGGTCTAGGTGGGTCTAGGTGGGTCTGAGCAGGTCTAGGCAGGTCTAGGTGGGTCTGAGCAGGTCTAGGTGGGTCTAGGTGGGTCTGAGCAGGTCTAGGTGGGTCTGAGTAGGTCTAGGTGGGTCTAGGTGGGTCTGAGCAGGTCTAGGTGGGTCTGAGTAGGTCTAGGTGGGTCTAGGTGGGTCTGAGCAGGTCTAGGTGGGTCTGAGTAGGTCTAGGTGGGTCTAGGTGGGTCTAGGTGGGTCTAGGTGGGTCTGAGCAGGTCTAGGTGGGTCTGAGTAGGTCTAGGTGGGTCTAGGTGGGTCTAGGTGGGTCTAGGTGGGTCTGAGCAGGTCTAGGTGGGTCTGAGCAGGTCTAGGCAGGTCTAGGCGGGTCTGAGCAGGTCTGAGCAGGTCTAGGTGGGTCTAGGTGGGTCTGAGCGGGTCTAGGTGGGTCTAGGTGGGTCTGAGCAGGTCTAGGTGGGTCTGAGCGGGTCTAGGTGGGTCTAGGTGGGTCTGAGCAGGTCTAGGTGGGTCTGAGCAGGTCTAGGTGGGTCTAGGTGGGTCTGACCTCCCAGAAGCTGTCGGAGCTGCAGTCGGTCAGGTCTCCGTTGGAGGACATCCCGGGGTCTCCCTGACAGCACCGAATGATGGCGGCTCAGACGAACACTGCAACAACAACAGACGGTCCCAACAGAGTTTAGAACTGATCCAGAGTCAGTATCAAACTAACAAACAACAAAAGAAAATCACTGCTTTTCTCAAATGAAGAATGAGATGTGTTGGACTTTCTTCTTCGTTTAAAACCAGTTTAACTCCAAAAAAACTGTTCAAATACAACTACAAACTGATCAAATCCAATTAAAACCTGTTCAAATCCAACTAAAACCTGTTCCAGCTGAACCTGGTCCAACTAAAGCGTCCGTCAGAGTGAAACCCAGGAGTTAAAGACCGAGACTAACACTGACTGGAGTTAGTTTGTGGGTCTAGTCCCAGGTTCAGATTAGTTCTGGGTTTAGAACTGATTTCATCCTAAAACTACAGTGAACGTGTTGAACTCTGAGAGAGGTTCTTTCTATAGGTGCAGTTCCAGGTCAAAGGTCGAGTCCTAATCCTTCAGACAGAGCTAATCTCCAGCAGCAGACACCTGAGGTTCACCTGAGGTTCACCTGAGTCTAGCGTGAGCCGCAGATTTAATCAGTCTCATGTAATCAAGAAGATCCAGGCAGCTGTGACCCACTCAAGAGGTTAAAGGTCACACCGATTCAAAGTGGCTAAACTCCTTCACCTGCGACACTCTGCCAGAACTAAATTTAAAACTAACTACAAATTAAAACCGTAAATAAACCTTTTTGAGACACAAGCTTATTACAGTAGGATCCATTAAACATGGTCCTCCATGTCTGTTTAGCTTCT
>CM072150.1:676480-697322 GCA_036850595.1 Rhyacichthys aspro | reverse complement strand
CGGTCCAGTCCTAGTTCAGTCCCGGTCCAGTCCTGGTTTTATACTTGATTCTGTTTCCTGAGCGTCTCCTGAAGCTGAACGAGAACAGACTTGTTTGATTCACAGATGTTTTCAGACCCGATCCATCTGGGCTCAAAGAGAGAACACACTTCAAGAGGTTTTTATGACATCACGACATTAAAAATCAAATGACTTTAAAAAGACTTTAATGAGGTCGGAGGAATAATCTGAGAACACTTTCAGAGCGGTTTGGGTTAGTTTCCAGTGTTTTTGTCTGAACTGATCCAGAGAGAGTCAGGCTTCAGCGACAGAACACAGAGCTGCTCTCAGAGAGAACCTGGACCAGGATTAACGCTCTTAACATGTTCATGTTAACACGCATTTAATTAGTTTTAACTATAGTTTATTTTATTTTTAGATTTTTACAAAATAATGAGTAAAAATGGAAAAATTCAAAGGGTGAAAAACTGACTTTTTATTTAAATACTTAGTTTAGTCCTGTATTGTCTCAATGTCCTCAATTTTGAAGTTCACAAAAATCCTTAAAAAATAAAACAAAATCACACTGAATAAAACCCCACTTTGCTGAATTTACTCTTTTTGTTGTTTAAATGTAATGTAATTCTTCCAAATAAAGGACTCTCTGGTCCGTCTCGTGGATCCTGGCTTTAGTTTCCTCTGTTTTGGTCAAAATGATATATTTTTCTTGATCATATCCAGATATCATAAAGACTCGGGTCGACTGTGGTTTTACTGGACACAGAGGAGCAGGGGCTGATGGGAGTCGTAGTCCAACAGAAGTGGGTCAAAGGGGGAGGAGTCAGACTAATCTGATTAATGTAAGGCTTTGTCCAGTCTGCCTCTGCATTCCTCTGTAAACTACACTGGAGACAGATCCCACAGAGACCGGGTCCAGACCGGGTCCAGACTGAGTCCAGACCGGGGTCCAGACCGAGTCCAGACCAGGTCCAGACTGAGTCCAGACCAAGGGAACAGTCTGATTCAAGTCCAGACCAGGTCCAGACCAGGTCCAGACCAGGTCCAGACCAGGTCCAGACCAGGTCCAGACCAAGGGAACAGTCTGATCCAAGTCCAGACCAGGTCCAGACCAGGTCCAGACCAAGGGAACAGTCTGATCCAAGTCCAGACCAGGTCCAGACCAGGTCCAGACCAAGGGAACAGTCTGATCCAAGTCCAGACCAGGTCCAGACCAGGTCCAGACCAAGGGAACAGTCTGATCCAAGTCCAGACCAGGTCCAGACCAGGTCCAGACCAGGTCCAGACCAAGGGAACAGTCTGATCCAAGTCCAGATCTCAGTAAAAGGAGAAAGAGATGATTCAGAGGGAAACAAAAACTAGAAATGAGACACTTTCTTGATGCATTTAAAGTTGAACTAATAAACAAACTGTGGACTGTATCTACATTTGTAAATATATGTAAATATTATTTGAGAGTTATATTTATACCGAGGTAGATTCTGGGCTACTGTATTTAGATATTTATTTCTTATATTTGTTATCTTTCATTTAGTCTTGTCTGTGACAAAAAAGAAGAATTTATTCTCAGTGATAAATAAAGGAATAAAGGAATAAAGGATTCTGAGAACCTTCCTTTAAAAAGTGGCATTTAGTTGAACTTTGAGCTGCTCTGGTCTTAAAAGTCTAGTCCCGTCCACAACTGGAGTATTTTTTATTCTTGGATAAAACTTCTATAACTTCATCTTCATTTATAAATCCTGCTCTGACTCCGCCTCCTCCTGATTATTGATTATAGAGACAGCGTTTGTTCACAGCTGCAGAGTTATTCCTGCTGCTGTTCCCTCGAGTCCTGGCAGCGTCCGACGAGAGGCTGGACACTCTGTTAATGAACAAAGACGTAATCTGGACGACACGAGGCGCTGGCCTGGTTCTGTTCAGTTTGGTTCAGTTAAATACTTCACGTTTTTCTTTGCTCATTTTCTGGACTGAGGATTCTCGCTCGTGTTTAGCTCCTCTCGGACCAGAGCCCAAAGTGTGTCCACAAAGCAAACAATATGGTCCACTTTTTGTAAAAACTGACCCGACCTGAAGTCTGTAAATGCTCAGTGAGGCTCAGGTAAAAGATAATGAGCATAAACTTTAATTTAAATCTGCTTCTGAACAGATATAGAAACAGTTACAGACGTGCTGCTTCTGGAAAAGACTGATGTAAAGAAAACTATGATTGATCCAGGGTTAAATAAACAGCCTGTCAGTCCAAACTCAGGGACACAAACCTTTAACAGAACAGGACAGTATCAAAAGTTTGGTTTGTATTTAGAGCTTTACTGTTGGAGAAATACAGAAAAGGGCTGAGCAACAGTGGACCACCATCTTTCTGGAGATAGATCTAGAGCTCCACAAACGAACCTAAATGAAGCCTATACACACAGTAATATATACTATATATACTACTGTATAATATACACACAGTAATACACAGGATCATAGTAGATGCTGATGTTGTGGAGTTAATGATGTGTAAACACATCTGAGCTGCACCAGAGCGTTCCCTCCAGTCTCTGCAGCGTCAGGACGTCTCTGGAGTCCACAACAACACTTTTCCAGAACATCACGGATCTCACGAGAATCCAGCTGCTGTTCGAGGTCATTCACTTTCTGCTCCAATAATTAACGCTATTTTATAAAAGTGTGAGATATTTATGGTGAAATATTGTCAAAGAGTTAACGGTAAAAACACGCAGAAGCCAAAATAGCACACGACTGTCGTAAATACAGAAGTTATATTAAAACAGAGCTTGGTTTTGGACGTGGTCCTTTAACTGAGCAGAGCACCGTCCGTCCCGTCCACATTTCTGCTTCAGGTCTTCATTTTGTTCTAGTTTTTAACAGTTGCGCTCGTACAAAACTACCATTTGTTGTTTCAGGATTTAAACCACTTTTGTTACAATAAAAAGTGCCTCATACATTAAGCTGTGGGTTTGAGTCTGGAGGAGCCCGGCTGAGAAGAGGGAAGTCATCACTGGACAAACTAACTCCAAACCAACAGCAGCAAGTGTTAAAGTGAAATAAGCTTCAAGAGATAAACGTATGAGAGCGAGCTAACGTGGCTACGCTGTAGTAAAGAAAACAACATGGTGCACTTGGCTCAGTGTCTCGGTTTATAGAGAGAGACCCCAAAACACAAGTACAGGCACAGAAAGAGAGTAAAAGTGCTTCTTGTCCCTTTAAGCATTAATTCTGCTAAAAATTTAAAGAAAATTACAGTAAATGTGTTTCTAGAAAACACTGTAATAAAGTTTTTTTCCGTCAGTATTTACTCAACTCAAAATTTAGAAAACTAACATGAGAAATCTAAACTTAAACTGAGTCATGAGTTAAATGTTGCTCTGTTCAGACTCCAGTGTTTCACCTGAGACTCCAGAACAAACACGAGAGGAATGCAGCGAGTCACGCCCGGTTTCACACCCACGTGCACGCCCACGCACGTGCACGCCCACGCACGTGCACGCTCACACACGTGCACGCTCACACACGTGCACGCTCACACACGTGCACGCCCACACACGTGCACGCCCACACACGTGCACGCCCACACACGTGCACGCTCACACACGTGCACGCCCACACACGTGCACACTCACACACTTCTGTCAAACACGAGCGTTCTCCAGAAACATGTCCCATACTTTTAGAGAGAAATAAACACGCCTCAGTCACGCGTGACACAGAGGCGTGTTTATACCTGACCTGAGTCAGCATCGTTTTATTTATTATGTATTATTTATTTAACCCTCATGGTCACTACAAACAACTTTGGACAAAGAATAAAAAATGATCAGAATCAAGGTTTTTTGACACAGACTCAGATAATAACCTGCAAAAATGTACGTTTGAATATTTATATATATATATATATATATATATATATATATATATATATATATATATATATATATATATATATATATATATATATATATATATATAAACACAAACAAAGAGACTTTAATCACTAAAACTGAATTTAAGGGGTTAAAAATTCAGAAAATTAATAAATATTTATTATGTTTGATGAGGACTGAAGTTAACCAAGACTTAATAAAAAATGGAAGAAATATGTTGACACCTAATATTTCTATGGTTCAAGTGGACAGAAGCACAGTTATCAATATGAATATCAGGACGGTTCAGGACGGTTCAGGGCGGTTCAGGTCGGTTCAGGACGGTTCAGGGCGGTTCAGGTCGGTTCAGGGCGGTTCAGGGCGGTTCAGGTCGGTTCAGGACGGTTCAGGTCGGTTCAGGACGGTTCAGGGCGGTTCAGGACGGTTCAGGACGGTTCAGGATGGTTCAGGATGGTTCTGGTCAGTTCAGGACGGTTCTGACAAACATCAGGCTCTCGCTTCATGAATTTAAACATTGTATTTATCGTCTCCACTGCATTAAACACAAGCAGAACCTGTACAAACTCAAATATTGAGTCTAAATGAGAGGAAACTGCTGCAGCTATGAATTTAATGTTGAGAAAGATGGAATAAACAGAAACAGTTGAATGTTTCCTGCAGCAGCTGAACCTCCAGCGTCTACCTGCATAGACCAGGTCCAGACCAGGTCCAGACCAGGTCCAGCCTCTACCTGCTTAGACCAGGTCCAGACCAGGTCCAGACCAGGTTCAGCCTCTACCTGCTTAGACCAGGTCTAGACCAGGTCTAGACCAGGTCCAGACCAGGTCCAGACTCTCGCTGATACAACAGGATTTACTCTGATTTAGATTCAATATTAACAATGATCCAAACAGAGACAGGACTTTTGTCTCTAAATCATGAGAGAACAGAGTGAGTCTCACAAGTTTGTACTTCTTCCTTTTCCTTCAGTTCTATATAACTGTTATTATCTGAGATACACTTACAAACAGCAACAGTTCAAGCAGTTTTTCCAGAACCAGAGAAGTTACGAGAAGTGGTTCAAGTCGTTCATAAAAAGTACAGCGTTGTAAAGGCTGCAGGCTGTTATCAGGTTTTAAAATACATGTGTTTGTGTCGCTGTGTGATTTAAAAATGAAGAATTGATTCTTGTTTGGAAGTCGCTCGACAGTCTCAGCCAATCAGAAACCAGCAATCTGTTCACGCCACATTTTAGCATCGGTTCGGTTCAGATCCTCGACCAAACCAAAATAGTACCTGGTTTTTACTGATGGAAAACCAAAAAAACGAGTCAAGACGAGTAGCACCAGACGATAAGAGCTCAGCTGAACTCATCAGGAAAGTGTTAGCGTTAGTGGTGTTAGCAACAGGACTTACCCTTCAACAGAGAAAAGACGGACCTGCAGAGTCCAGAGTCCAGCCCCCGTCCTGAGGGTCCGAGGGTCCGAGGTCTGAGGGTCTGAGGGTCTGAGGGTCCGAGGTCTGAGGGTCCGAGGTCTGAGGGTCTGAGGGTCCGAGGTCCGAGGGTCCGAGGTCCGAGGGTCCGAGGTCCGAGGGTCCGAGGTCTGAGGGTCTGAGGGTCCGAGGTCCGAGGGTCCGAGGTCCGAGGGTCTGAGGGTCCGAGGGTCCGAGGGTCCGAGGTCTGAGGGTCCGAGGTCTGAGGGTCCGAGGAGAGAGGACAGAGAGAGGAGTGGTGTTAGCGTTAGCAGTGTTAGCGGTGTTAGTTATAAAGCCCATGTGAGTAAAAGCTGACACATTCTGGGTCTGAGGGTGAAATACCACACTAGACCGACTGGAGCAGGTCAGACCCCAGACCCCTGCGTTAGTCTCTAATAATCAAGAGTTTGTCATTTTATTTTATGTTATGTTCATGTTTTTTCTGCTCCTGTTCATTCCCTTGTAGCTGTATTTTCAGTCAGCGCCAGTCGGTTTAAAACTGCAGTAAATCAGTCCAGGTTTGTTCTGACGTTTGAAGTTCGAGGCTAAAATAGAAGCCAGTTAATGACAGACTGGAGTTTATTCCAGTTTTTGAGCTGAACGCTCACATCTGCAGCTCCAACCTGGTCCAGAGAAGGACTTTATGGGATTGTTTAATTTACATATCACAATAAAGTTATACTCTTCCAGACATTTACTACTCACTGTAAAATTTATTTTATCATCTATTTAATGTTAACAGTTCACAGTGAACAGTGCCTTTACGTCAAAATAAAAATAAAACACTGAATAAATGTTGAGTAATTATTGGAGAATCAGTGTCTGAGTTCACACTAAACTCACAAACGTCATGTTCCCGTCACTTTTCCACTGAGGCCTGTGTTAAAGCTCCAGTCCATGATGTTCTTTTCTTGTCCCTGTCTCAGACTCTCCTCCAAAATCAGCCTAGGGACCTCTCCTGCTTCTCTTTTATTAAAAAATAAAACCACAAAATACTAATCCATTTGACCAAACTGAAGTGTAGAGTTTAGCGTTAGCTTAGCTGTGACTTCAGCGTCAGGACGACAATTATCTCCTCCTCGTTAAACATTACGTGATTGAATTGACAGTATTTATCTGTGTTTTACGTTGTCTCCCTTTTCTCTGTTGATGCTTTTCTTTTTTCAGCTGTTTCTCTGTTAAAAGACATATTCAGCTGAAAATACACTTTATCTGCAGCTATTAAACTTCCTGGAACGTCATGTGACAAGTGTCGACCAATGGGAGCGCTCCTTTTTGGAGCATGTGATTGTCCAAGGTTTTCTGTTCCTGAATAGAGGTTCTCATCTATTACAATCCCTTACAATAAACACTAGATGGATCAGAAAGACTGATTTACAATAAACTATTTGGGTTTAAACCATTTTCACAACGAGAAGAATAAATATCAGGTACAGTTTGTTTAAGGGTCGTCAACAAAAACAGGAGAAGATCAGATAAAAAGCGTCCATTAGCAAACACACAGTGACCTTTGACCTGTGACATTATCTTTCTCCCAGTGACACTTCAGTGACACATGCTGCCTCCAAATGAACATGTCGTCACTAGTTTTAGAGGAAACCAGCTGAAGGTGTGTCCAACCTCCCTCAGAGTCTCAGGCCTCGTCCAAACGGAGACGAGGCGTGTTGTTTCACACGGATCCGGCGCCTGAACACGGTCACGCCTGAAACCCGGTCCAGAGTTGATAGATTTCCGCTGTTTTCCCGTTTTTATGTTTTTAAGCCATACACATCTCTTCTGAAGCTTTCTTCTAACCTCTGAACTCTGACAACAGCGTCTCACAGAGTTACGGTCGTTCTGCTGAAGATAGAGTTTACGGCTTTAGCAGCAGCTCAACATTTGTCTCAATGTTCTTGTGTTTACATTGAGTTGTGCTCCGTGTGGACACACACTTTTATTGAAACGACGCCGTGTTTACATAAAACGTTTCTGAAACAAAAGCGTTTCCATCTCTGTTTGGATTTAGCCTCAGTTTGGCTAAAATACCCAGGATGCATCTCATTAGAACATGATACTGACACTGAATGAGTTAAAATAAAACACAACAACAAAAAACAACATGGCTGCCAGTTCTTTTCAGTGGACGCTGCTCACTTCTGGGTTATTTCTGTTTGACCTGCGAGTTCCACCTGATCTGTTCTGACCAATGAGAAGAAGGCAGGACAGAGCTGAGAGATGAAAATAAACAATAAACACTAGAAAATCTGACCTTTTTGGTCGTGTCCTGTTTGTTTTTACTGTGATCTCTGGGAACAGTCTTTTTGGAAACTATTTGAGAAAAACTGATTATTCCTTTAACCCTTGGGGTCCCTTCATTTTGTTTCCACCTGAGTCTCTTCAACATAAAATATTTTTATAAAATATATAGAAATATTATGTGTCAATATATTTTTTCCATTTTTTTTATTAACTTCAGTCCTCATCATTTATATCAAACATTTATGAATGTTCTGAACCCATTAAATGTCAGTTTTAATGATTAAAGTCTCTTTATTCTTTATTATTCAAGTCTGAGATTGTCAACAAACACTGATTGAAAAAAATGTCTTTTAATGGTTACCATGGAAACATTAAAAGATTTCAACGAATGAAAAAAACAGAAAGTATTAAACAAAATGCATTTTAAATGAAAGTCTACGGCACAAAAACACACTGAAGGGAAACAGGTGGAACTATTCAGTTTTAAAGGAAAAAAAAACATGAACAATTTAAATCCACAACCTGGACACATTTTATTCCATTTGCTTCGCCTCAAATATAAAATGTCCAGGTCCAGGAGCAGTCATGTGTTTATATTAATATAAACTAACCTGATGTTCCCGAGGCTCTTTAGTAAATCACTGCTGCATCCTTTTATCTGTGGATCTTCTTTTACTGACTTCTGTTTGTCTTTTGGATTGTTTTATGAAGTTAATGAAGCCTGTAAACCTCTGGCTCTGATCCAACTCAAGATAATTACTGTTGTTCAGAAAACGACCGGAATCATGTGGAAAAGACTCAAGGAGGAAGTAAAGGAAATAAACACATGATAAATAAACTAATATGATATAAAAGTGGCCACGTGACCTGTTGACGTGTCTCTAGCGCGTCTCTGTGGGACTGAAGCCCCACGCAGTCCGGCCTCAGGTGTGTCTTACCTGGTTTTCCTCTGAGCTCGAGGAACAGAACCGATCCGCGTCCTTTGCCCTCGTTTCCTCCTCGTTTCCTCCTCGTTTCCTCGTTCCCTTCCGTTGATAAACTCGTCCTGAAGCAGACGGTCCGCTGCTGTCGCGTTAGAGCCGCTTACTCCTCCTTTAAACGCTCCTTTAAAGCTCCTCAAACCCGAACATTCCCGAGTTTGCTCCTGGTTTTTTCCTTTCGTCGTGAATCCACCGCGAGTTTGACGAAGATTTCCGAAGTTTTCCGGAGTTTAGCGCGTGTTTCGGAGCCGTGTCCTGAGTGTTTGTTGTGTTTTTGGAGCAGAAGCTGAGGCTCGAGGGTCACGTCTGTCCTCCCTCACCGCCGTGCGCGCTCCCAGGCCGCGTGCACGTGTGTAATCAGATGCTCTTCGTCACAATCCATTCATCCTCTTTACTCTTTAACCCTTCACTGTCTGAGCTCAGTATACAGTATATTTATAATAGAGTTTTTATCACAAATCTGTTTGTTTCATTTGCAGAGATTATAAACAGACTTTATTCACAAGAATGATATGATTCCAAAGATTTTACTGATGTTTTTTCTCTTTTTAAACAGACTGTAGTGAAATATTTATTCTTCTCGTTGTGAAAATGGTTTAAACCCAAATAGTTTATTGTAAAAACAGTCTTTCTGATCCATCTAGTGTTTATTGTAAGGGATTGTAATAGATGAGAACCTCTATTCAGGAACAGAAAACCTTGGACAATCACATGCTCCAAAAAGGAGCACTCCCATTGGTCGACACTTGTCACATGACGTTCCAGGAAGTTTAATAGCTGCAGATAAAGTGTATTTTCAGCTGAATATGTCTTTTAACAGAGAAACAGCTGAAAAAAGAAAAGCATCAACAGAGAAAAGGGAGACAACGTAAAACACAGATAAATACTGTCAATTCAATCACGTAATGTTTAACGAGGAGGAGATAATTGTCGTCCTGACGCTGAAGTCACAGCTAAGCTAACGCTAAACTCTAAACTTCAGTTTGGTCAAATGGATTAGTATTTGTTGTGTCTTGTGTGGAACCAGAGGCCTCATTATAAACTATTAAAACATAATTCTCGTGATATTATGACCTGGATGAGTGAGAATAGAACAGAGATTAAAACAGAAGAGAATAAAGACAAAAGAAAGAGAAAAAAAGTCTGAGTTTACTCTTATTTCTTTGATGTTTTCAGATATTGTCTTTAATTAAACATAAAAATCCCTATATTTCAGTGTGTTTCCTTTTTGATCATTTCTATTTTTTCTTTCTCACAAATAGAACATAAATAAAACCCACACAGACAGATTTTTCCAAAGCAGTTTAATGGATGAACATTTACGAAGCATTTACAATATTTTATTCTATTTATATAAACCTTAATAATTAAATAAAATAGTGCAGTTCTCCATGTCTCCGTCCAGCGAACAATAATCTCACTTTATGAACACATTCACTCAAAATAATGTCTCATCTTTGATTCAGTGTGATGCTAAACTTCACAGACAGCGCCCTCTGGAGGAAGGACGTGTCATTACAACATGTTCCAAGAAGAAAAAGAACAGAAGGAAGGATTTGTGACAAAGAAAAACTGATTTAATTAAGAATCTGGTGAGTTTTCTCAGTGTTTGTCTTGTTTTGTCGATGTTTTTTTTAAAAGTTAAACTAATCACTGAGTTTAATGGAGTCAGTTTCATCAAAGTGAGGCTTATCTTTGGTCCTGATCAGTCTGATAATTAACTCTAAATCAGCTTTAATACAGTTAAAAGAATGAGTGAAATCTATCATTATTTATCATTTATCTGCAGTGTGTTGTGATGGAACTGGGCCATAGCTGTTTTAAACTAAAATTCATCAAAATAGTGGCAGCACAAAGAGCTCTAGTGCAAAATACAGAGTAAACACACAAATATTTACAGTCTGTATTGAAATAATGAGTTGTGTGGGGTTTATTTGGCACTTTTGGTGATTTTTTATCTTTTATATGACTCTTAAAGCCAGTTGCAATGCTGCGATGTCCCTTTATTTCCATCTTTTTCATATTTATTCCTGTTTGAAGCAGACTTTTGAGTATTTCCGACGCAGACCGAAGGCACTGAGGCGTTTAAAGGAGCGCTCTCCGTCGTCATGTGTCCTCGGCCAACATTTCTCTGAAGTTCTTCAGTTCCCTGATGCTCGTGGAGATCCTGCAGACAGACGACAACAACACACATCAGATTAAATCATCTAAATCATCTAAATCATCGTCTAAATGGGATTCATCTGAGCTTTGTTTGTTACTCCGTGTCACTAGCTCCTCATTAACATATCATTTACATAAGGAACGCCCTGCCAATGCCCATATATGGACATAAAACAAGAGCTTTCTGACTGTCAAGGCCCACTGTCACACTTCAGAAGAGCTTTTCTAGAGTTCTTTACACTGTTCTTGGGATTTGTTCTTCCAGAAAAAAACGGTAAAAGCCAAAAATCTTCTTAATTAGGGCCTAACTAGTCATTTCTACATAAGAAGCTTTATGAAAGAGGCCCATTAATTTTAGCATGAGGCTGTACTATGAGAAAAGGAGTATTATTGTATATACTCCTGTATACATCTCAAAGTTTAATCTCAGGAGACGTTCTAGGCTTTTGGACACTGGTTTCACTGGAGCCAGTTTGTTTTTGAGAGAAAACTAACTACAGCTTGAAATAGGTTTGACTTTTCTGTCATTACTCACACTATTACTCACTTTATAAGATGACAAATACAACAATAAGAATACGCACAGACCCACTGGAATCAACTGGACTTGATCATGTTCATGCTGCATTTTTGCTCAGACTCTGAAACTGTTTAAATGGATTTGAACAGGTTTCAGTTGGATTTGAACAGGTTTTGGTTGGATTTTAATGTGTTTTAGTTGGATTTGAACAGGTTTTGGTTGGATTTTAATGTGTTTTAGTTGGATTTGAACAGGTTTTAGTTGGATTTGAACAGGTTTTAGTTGGATTTGAACGGGTTTTGGTTGGATCTGAATGGGTTTCGGTTGGATTTGAACAGGTTTTAGCTGGATTTGAACAGGTTTTAGTTGGATTTGAACAGGTTTTAGCTGGATTTGAACAGGTTTTAGTTGGATTTGAACAGGTTTTAGCTGGATTTGAACAGGTTTTAGTTGAATTTGAACAGGTTTTAGCTGGATTTGAACAGGTTTTAGTTGGATTTGAACAGGTTTTAGTTGGATTTGAACAGGTTTCAGTTGGATTTGAACAGGTTTTAGTTGGATTTCAACAGGTTTCAGTTGGATTTCAACAGGTTTCAGTTGGATTTGAACAGGTTTCAGTTGGATTTCAACAGGTTTCAGTTGGATTTGAACAGGTTTCAGTTGGATCTGAACAGGTTTTAGTTGGATTTGAACAGGTTTTAGTTGGATTATGTGTGTTGAAGGCTGACCGTCCGAAGGCGTTGAACAGAGCCACTATTTCTCGTCTGTTGAGCTGAAACTCTGAGGACGGCTGGTCCTGGATCAGTCGTTGTGAGAACAGGATCTTCAGAGCTGTTCCCAAACCCTGAGTCTCAACCAGAAACACACACATGAACAAACACAAACACATGAACAAACACTACAAACACACACACATGAACAAACACAAACACATGAACAAACACACACACATGAACAAACACAAACACATGAACAAACACACACACATGAACAAACACAAACACATGAACAAACACACACACATGAACAAACACAAACACATGAACAAACACACACACATGAACAAACACAAACACATGAACAAACACACACACATGAACACTACAAACACACACACATGAACACTACAAACACACACACATGAACAAACACACACACATGAACACTACAAACACACACACATGAACAAACACTACACACACACACACATGAACACTACAAACACACACACATGAACACTACAAACACACACACATGAACACTACAAACACACACACATGAACAAACACTACACACACACACACATGAACAAACACACACACATGAACACTACACACACACACACATGAACAAACACTACACACACACACACATGAACAAACACTACAAACACACACACACATGAACAAACACTACAAACACACACACATGAACAAACACTACACACACACACACATGAACAAACACTACACACACACACACATGAACAAACACTACAAACACACACACACATGAACAAACACTACAAACACACACACATGAACAAACACTACACACACACACACATGAACAAACACTACAAACACACACATGAACAAACACTACACACACACACACATGAACAAACACTACAAACACACACACATGAACAAACACTACACACACACACACACATGAACAAACACAAACACACACACATGAACAAACACAAACACACACACATGAACAAACACTACAAACACACACACATGAACAAACACTACACACACACACACATGAACAAACACTACAAACACACACACATGAACACTACAAACACACACACACACATGAACAAACACTACACACACACACACACATGAACAAACACAAACACTACAAACACACACACATGAACAAACACAAACACACACACATGAACAAACACTACAAACACACACACATGAACAAACACTACAAACACACACACATGAACAAACACTACAAACACACACACATGAACAAACACTACAAACACACACACATGAACAAACACTACAAACACACACACATGAACAAATCTTCTACATTTCTACCAAAGACAGACTGATAAACATTTTTATTTGTAGTGTGTATTATTGTATGTACACGTTGTTGTATTATATTATTATATGTAGTAAATATGACTGCATCAAAAAATAACCATGAACAAACTGAAAAATATAATCACTGCCTCTGTTCTCTGACGTGGATCAGACACAGGGCTTCGTTAACGTCACAACAACATCTTCTTTGGACAAACAGCAGCACAACTCTGAACCTGAGTCTCTTCAGGAAGAAAACACTCCTCCGTGGCGTCAAAACACAGAAATAAACAAGAAGAACCAAACACTGGAGATGATTCTGAGACAAGTCCGGCTCGATGGAAACTGACTGTATTTATATCGATCAGACTCTTCTTATTTGTTTTAAGTTTTGTTGACAGTGAACGTAAATATACAAACACATTCTGACAGTTTTGAGTTAAGTGTCCAATAAGAAAGTGTGTGATGCTGAGATTATGTGTGTGTTTGTGCCTGAGATGAACTTTTGCTCATTTATTTTGACTTTAACTGTAAAAACCTTTGTCAAAGAGTGTAATTATAGATGTAGCCTGAGTTTACTTCAGTGAAAACAGCTGCAGTGTGTTTCATTCTCAATAGGGGGCAGTGTAAGTCCAGGAATACACAGTTGTCCTGCTGCTGATCAGAATATTTAGCCTTTATGTGTTTTTTTGGAGTAAGTTTGAGAACGATGCTGAGTATTTACCTGCAGCTTTCCCCAAAGACGACACTTGAAGCATCCGACGCAGTCCATGATCCTGGAGATGTTGAGGAAGGCCAGCCTGACGTCCTCCTGAAACACACGCTTCGTTTACACTCATTCATCTCGGTGTTAACCGTCCTCAGGAAAAACGAGAGCTCACACCTTCAGTTTGGACGCCTCCGCCTCGTCTCCGGAGAAGAGCGACGTCTCGTTAAAATGCAGCGGGAACGACCTGAATCACAACAGGTTTTATAAAGTTTAACAGCAGCTCTTTCATTTCTGTTCTTTACAAATGAAGGAGGATGTTAAATATATATAACTAATATATGAGTTTTTCTACATATTCAGTAATGATTAGAGTTGAGTTCAGTTTAAATACAGTTTACGTGCTGCTTCTTGGACTTTTTTGGACAAATTTATAAGTTTTATGGAGTTTAAGTTGGTCTTCGAAAGGTTTTCATTGGTTTTAGTTGGATTTGAACAGGTTCTAAATGGTTTCAGTTTGACATTAATAGATTTTAATTAGGGCACGTTAACTATTGTGTGATTTTTTTCGGTTCAGTGCGTTTAAAAAGCGGCTAACACTGGAGCTAACGATGTAAAAACAACAAAGACTCGCTGCTAAATGTACAATGGTGCTTTAAGAGATTAACTCCTGGAAAAGAGTAAAGTCATGTGTGATTTACAGATTTAAATATTCTGTAAGGTTCTAAATGACACAAGTTCACACAAAGTGACTTTTCAAATTCATAAATGTATTAATGCACATTAAGTTCCTGTATTTTATAAAGTTATATGTATATAAAGTTATTTGTCAGATCATTGTTTCATTCATAAACTGGACTGTCATAGAGTCTGAACAATCCAGAATTAATACTTTTCTGTAAAACTTATTATAATTTACATGTTATACAAAAGTTAAAGTTTGACAAAGTTAAATGATTCAAAATAAAGTTAATTACCTTCTGTTAAATTGAAGATTAATAAAAGTTGTGTGATTAATCGTGATTAATTACAGCCAGATTTGAGATTAATAACTTTCACATCCCTAATTTTAACCAATTTGAGCTGGATTTGAATTGCCTTAAGTTGCTGTAGTTGTTTTTTATTTGGACAAAATAAAATGGATCATAAAATGGATCTGCTTTTATAAATAAAACTAGTCCCACAGTTTGAGAACCACTGCTCTAGACGCACAAAACAAGACCAAGTAAAACCGAGAGCCGTTCCGAGTCTGATTTTTCAACATTAATATTCGTCCTGTTTCGTCCTAAAACAGTCCAAACCCGGACCGAGCGAGATCGAGGACGTCCAGCAGCAGCTCCTTGTTGCTCCGGTCCCGTCGGCTCTGTCCCGTGTAGAGTCTGAACGAGTCCCGTCTGAAGAAGGGCAGGGCTTTGACCAGCGCTCGTAGCTCCATCAGGAACAGAAAGTACAGGTTCCTCAGCCTCTTCGGACCCTCTCCCGCCGTCAGCTCCGAGTCGAAACGAGAGCGGAACTCGGAGACGTTCGGGCCCCACTTCTTCTGGAACCAGACGTCTGAGGAGATAAAACGGCCCTCGTGGTTAAAGCTGGATAAGACGCTCCCGTGGTAAGGCCTGTTCTGGGGGTCTCACCGTGGAGCAGGTAGCGGGCGCTCAGGTGGATGTTGATGGAGGCGTGGAGCCCAGAGATGAGCCGATAAAAGGCCCTCTTCTCCAAACACTCACCTGAAACACACAGGCTTTAATCCCGGAGAAAAGACGGATCGTTAAAGTTAAACCTGACGCTCACCTTCCAGCCAACGGTGGAACGCCCTCGCTGCAAAATCAAACACAGCTCCACGTTAGAATAACCTCAGAGATTTATTATGTGAATGTTTTCTTTTTAACGTCTTGAATCCTGCAAAAAGGAAAAAGGGACGGAGAGTCTATTCTATGTGAGCGGGTTTTAGTTAGATTTGAACAGGTTTTAGTTAGATTTAAATAGGTTTTAGTTAGATTTAAATAGGTTTTAGATGAATTTGAGCAGTGTTATCGTATTATCCCTTTCCTTTTTCTGTACACTGCCTTTGAACTAAACGTGTAAATGGAAAACAAATGGTCTCTTCCTCAATAAAGACAAAAATGTACAGACCTTCGCTGCTGCTGCTGTAATAAGGACTCAAGGGCCTCTTCACAGAGAACGGTCTGAAAAAAACAGAGAAATGACTCTGACTGTGCTTTTATAAACTTCACTATGAACAAACTTCTGATGTTGTGTCTTTACGCTCCGGTCCCTGAGTGGTGCCCCTGTCTGTGTCACATTTTTCAGTCTTATTTTAGTCTGAAATGCTCCGAGGTGAGCCGTACTTGAAGCAGTTCTCTTCGTAGATGCTGTTCCAGATTTGCCAGGCCTCAGGTCCTTTGTATCCAGTGAAACGCTCGGGGTTCAGCAGCAGGTCCACGTACTCAGAGTCTGGAGAGGACTCGTCTGGAAACACACCGGAGTCAGAGTCGGAAATACTACTACTACTACTACTACTACTACTACTACTACTACTACTACTACTACTACTACTACTACTACTACAGTTTATATTAGAGACAACAAAATACTGGATACAGTAAAGTCAGCAGGTTTTAGTTGGATTTGAACTGGTTTTAGATGAATTTGAGAAGGTTTTAGTTTTTAGTTTTAGTTGGATTTAGAGGGTTTTAGTTGGATTTGAACAGGTCTTAGTTAGATTTGAATCAGAATCAGAATTCCTTTGTTTATCCTCAAAGGGAAATTCTTTTGGTTCCAGATCAGATCAGTGGAAGGAAGAGAAGATAACAAAAACATAATAAATAAATATTAAACTACAGTACACCTCAGTAAAAATAAACAAGCATTTTAAAATAATATGAGGAAATAAAGAGAAGCAATTTCTTTAAAAAAATATACCAAATATCACTGTCAAAAAGAATTTATTCAATTTTTCAAATGGGTAGAGTGTGTCAATAGTGTGCAGTGCCTGTGTGTATGTTACAGTTACATGTTACAAGAATCAAAATGTTTTAGTTGGATTTAAAAAGGTTTTAGTTGGATTTGGATTTGTTTTACCGTCGAGGACACAGAATCGCTCGGCCTCGTCGTCGTGTTTGGTCCAGTTCTGTAGAGCCTCTCTGGTCTCATCACTGCAGACATGAACAGTACTGTAATAACACTGTAATAACACCTCAGACCAGCAGAGGGCGCCACACACTAAAGCGCTGCAATAACACTGTAATACCAGCCCAGACCAGCAGAGGGCGCCACACTACAGCGCTGTAATAACACTGTAATACCACCTCAGACCAGCAGAGGGCGCCACACTACAGCGCATTAATAACACTGTAATACCACCTCAGACCAGCAGAGGGGGCACCACACTACAGCGCTGTAATAACACTGTAATAACACTGTAATACCACCTCAGACCAGCAGAGGGGGCACCACACTACAGCGCTGTAATAACACTGTAATACCACCTCAGACCAGCAGAGGGGGCACCACACTACAGCGCTGTAATAACACTGTAATACCACCTCAGACCAGCAGAGGGGGCACCACACTACAGCGCTGTAATAACACTGTAATACCACCTCAGACCAGCAGAGGGCTCTGACCTGAGGGACCCGTCCACTTCTCCGAGTCGCTCTGTTCGCTCACATTCCTCCAGTTCACCTTCGTTAGCTTCTGCTGAAAACTGAACAGAAACAGATTTTATGAAACATTTCTACATTTTACTGTATTTTATTTACATTAAAGAGACAGTCATGTGTTTACTAAAAGAGATTTGAAATGAGACAACAGACTTTTAGAACAGGTTTTAGTTTAGAAACCACATTTATCAGGTTTTAGTTGGATTTGAACAGGTTTTAGTTGGATTTGAACAGGTTTTAGTTAAATTTGTGCAGATTTTGGTTGAAGATATTGTGTAAATATCTAACGATCACACATTTAAATGAAAAGTGAAAGTCTTCTGCTTTAGTCTCTGTGGAGCTGCTCCTGTCTACTTCTACAAATTCTTCTTTGTTGAATCAATCAGCTCCAAAAGAATCCAACAGAACCACATTTAGTGAATATTTACCTTGTTGTGGTGTGTTCTGATTCCCTCTGGAACCTCGTTCTGTGTCACACACAAACTATTTTAATATAAATGAGTTTATGTTTTATGGAGAAAATAAAAGTAACTCACTTCAGAACAAGGTCTGACGGCACAGTCCCTGAGACCACAGCTGCCGCCCGGCGTCCAGAACGGACACGGTTTCTTCAGGTTCACCTGGAAACACACAAACACCGACAGGAAACACTCAAACACCGACAGGAAACACACAAACACCGACAGGAAACACACAAACACCGACAGGAAACACTCAAATACCGACAGGAAACACTCAAAAACCAACAGGAAACACACAAACAACGACAGGAAACACTCAAACACCGACAGGAAACACTCAAACACCGACAGGAAACACTCAAAAACCAACAGGAAACACACAAACACCGACAGGAAACACACAAACAACGACAGGAAACACTCAAATACCGACAGGAAACACTCAAAAACCAACAGGAAACACACAAACAACGACAGGAAACACTCAAACACCGACAGGAAACACTCAAATACCGACAGGAAACACTCAATCACCGACAGGAAACACACAAACACCGACAGGAAACACATAAACACCGACAAGAAACACACAAACACCGACAGGAAACACACAAACACCGACAAGAAACACACAAACACCGACAGGAAACACTCAAACACCAACAGGAAACACACAAACACCGACAGGAAACACTCAAAAACCAACAGGAAACACTCAAACACCGACAGGAAACACACAAACACCGACAGGAAACACACAAACACCGACAGGAAACACACAAACACCGACAGGAAACAGTCGAGAGACGAGCTCGGCGCAAGATGGCGGCTTGAGCAAGAAAGTTTGAGGACGCTGCACACAGAAGTTGCAAAGGACTCTCAAAAGGAAATTCTCTCGACTTATCACCAAGGAATTAAACGTTCAAATGAGTCGCCAAAATCAACGTGTGAGTTATGCCTCAAGAACAGCCACGAAACGACACCTACCTCCTGGAAGAGCTAGCCCGGCTCGGATGCTAGCCGCAGCAGGGCATGACTACGCTGCCATGGGCAGCATGGTGGAGGTTGACTCGTTCGAGGAGGAATTTCCACCGTTGCCAGTAACACCATCAAAGTCCCCAGCGGTGAAGAAAAAGATGTGTGAGGTGGTAAGCCCCTCTATTATTAATCAAATGACTGCTCAGTTCGATGCTGTAAGAACTTTGATAAATAATAGATGTGACTCTATTGAATGCAAAATCAACAGTATGGAAGATAAGCTGGAGCGTGTTTCTATCGACCTTGTTGCTGTAACTACAAAAGTGACTCACTTGGAGCAAAGGGTCACACTGGTTGAGCAGCCGGTTAAACAAACACAAAAACAGATGAATGAGCTGGAAGCGTATATGAGAAGATGGAACTTGAGACTGATGGGTGTCCCAGAGTCAGACCAGGGAGATGTGAGGAGCGTGGTTATTAACATCTGTCAGGAGGTGCTACCGAGTATGAAGGACAAACTGGCTGACTCTATCGACACTGTTCATCGCTTGGGGAAGAGGAGGAGGTCAACGGAGGGGCCCAGAGGTATCATCCTGCAATTCATCTCCCGGGTCTGCAGAGACGCAGTATGGAAAGCTGCAAAGACATCCACATACCTGAGGGAGCACAAAGTTTACTTTAAGGAGGACCTCCAAAGGAGATAAAGAGAGGAGGGAGAAGCTGTGGCCCGAGGTCCAGAGGGCGCGTGCAGAGGGAAAGAAAGCTTTTTTCGCTGGATCCAGGGCCTTCATTGAAGGAGAAGGCGAGATCCTCCTTGCTGAATGACAAAGGTGATATAGATGTTAAAAAAAAAAAAAAAAAGAATAGAGAGAAATGAAGAAATATTTAGTTTGAATAATATATTAAAGATTAAAGGGTTTTTTGTTTTTTTTTTTTGTTTTTTTTTAATAAAGAAGGACCAAAAATACTGTATATGGTGTGAACTTTGCCTTGAGTCACACATTTCCTTTTGAAAAACTGATTTTCGCTGTGTTGCAGTCGTTATCGACCTGCTTTATTTTTTCTTGTTACTTAGGTATTTCATAGCTGAAAAGGTTATTTATTTATTTTTTTGTGTTCTTTTTGTTTTTTTTTATTCTTTATGTCTCTTTCTATCGTTTCACTAAACGCCAGGGGTCTCAGAAATGGAGTAAAGCGTAAAGCCTTATTTTTATTTATTAAACAGCAAAAACTGATTTTATGTTTCTGCAAGAAACACATTCCACTAACAAGGATACTAACTTTTGGAAATCTCAATGGGTAATGAAATTTGGTCACATGGAACAGAACATTCAGCAGGGGTATCCTGCTTCAAGTTTAACTTTGGGGGAGAGATTCTACATTCGGTATGCGATAATCAAGGTCATTTTGTTTGCCTGGTTATTAATTTGAATGGTAAAATTTTAATTCTGATAAACATTTATGGTTATAACACTAGGTCAGAAAATGATGAACTTTTGGACATTTTAGACAGCAAACTTGAAATCTTGACATTGACTTTTCCTAATGCATATGTGTTAATTGGAGGTGACTTCATATTGTTTGAATGAGACCTCATGACACATGCCCCCAGGTAGATCTTCATTAGCAAACTCCTCATTAAAAATGTTAATGTGTAAGTAATAATCTGATGAGGATGTGGGAGAGAGAAATCCCCTGATATAAAGGCGTATACTTGAGTACCTGACGGCTCCAG
>CM072150.1:589022-667885 GCA_036850595.1 Rhyacichthys aspro | reverse complement strand
GACATGAACAGTACTGTAATAACACTGTAATAACACCTCAGACCAGCAGAGGGCGCCACACACTAAAGCGCTGCAATAACACTGTAATACCAGCCCAGACCAGCAGAGGGCGCCACACTACAGCGCTGTAATAACACTGTAATACCACCTCAGACCAGCAGAGGGCGCCACACTACAGCGCATTAATAACACTGTAATACCACCTCAGACCAGCAGAGGGGGCACCACACTACAGCACTGTAATAACACTGTAATAACACTGTAATACCACCTCAGACCAGCAGAGGGGGCACCACACTACAGCGCTGTAATAACACTGTAATAACACTGTAATACCACCTCAGACCAGCAGAGGGGGCACCACACTACAGCGCTGTAATAACACTGTACACTGTACCACCTCAGACCAGCAGAGGGGCACCACACTCCAGCGCTGTAATAACACTGTAATACCACCTCAGACCAGCAGAGGGGGCACCACACTACAGCGCTGTAATAACACTGTAATACCACCTAGACCAGCAGAGGGCACCACACAGCAGCTGTAATGAACACTGTAATACCACCTCAGACCAGCAGAGGGGGCACCACACTACAGCGCTGTAATAACACTGTAATACCAGCCCAGACCAGCAGAGGCCTGACCTGAGGGACCCGTCCACTTCTCCGGAGTCGCTCTCTTCAGCTCACATTCCTCCAGTTCACCTTTCATAGCTTCTGCTGAAAACTGAACAGAAACAGATTTTATGAAACATTTCTACATTTTTACTGTATTTATTTACATTAAAGAGACAGTCATGTGTTTACTAAAAGAGATTTGAAATGAGACAACAGACTTTTAGAACAGGTTTTAGTTTAGAAACCACATTTATCAGGTTTTAGTTGGATTTGAACAGGTTTTAGTTGGATTTGAACAGGTTTTAGTTGAATTTGTGCAGATTTTGGTTGAAGATATTGTGTAAATATCTAACGATCACACATTTAAATGAAAAGTGAAAGTCTTCTGCTTTAGTCTCTGTGGAGCTGCTCCTGTCTACTTCTACAAACTCTTCTTTGTTGAATCAATCAGCTCCAAAAGGATCCAACAGAACCACATTTAGTGAAAGTTTACCTTGTTGTGGTGTGTTCTGATTCCCTCTGGAACCTCGTTCTGTGTCAGACACAAACTATTTTAATATAAATGAGTTTATGTTTTATGGAGAAAATAAAAGTAACTCACTTCAGAACAAGGTCTGACGGCACAGTCCCTGAGACCACAGCTGCCGCCCGGCGTCCAGAACGGACACGGTTTCTTCAGGTTCACCTGGAAACACACAAACACCGACAGGAAACACTCAAACACCGACAGGAAACACACAAACACCAACAGGAAACACTCAAACACCAACAGGAAACACTCAAATACAAACAGGAAACACTCAATCACCGACAGGAAACACTCAAACACCGACAGGAAACACTCAAACACCGACAGGAAACACTCAAAAACCAACAGGAAACACTCAAACACCGACAGGAAACACACAAACACCGACAGGAAACACACAAACACCGACAGGAAACACTCAAAAACCAACAGGAAACACTCAAACACCGACAGGAAACACACAAACACCGACAGGAAACACTCAAAAACCAACAGGAAACACTCAAACACCGACAGGAAACACACAAACACCGACAGGAAACACACAAACACCGACAGGAAACGCTCAAACACCGACAGGAAACACTCAAAAACCAACAGGAAACACACAAACACCAACAGGAAACACACAAACACCAACAGGAAACACTCAAACACCAACAGGAAACACTCAAACACCGACAGGAAACACACAAACACCGACAGGAAACACACAAACACCGACAGGAAACACACAAACACCGACATGAAACACACAAACACCAACAGGAAACACACAAACACCAACAGGAAACACTCAAACACCGACAGGAAACACACAAACACCAACAGGAAACACACAAACACCGACAGGAAACACTCAAACACCGACAGGAAACACACAAACACCGACAGGAAACACACAAACACCGACAGGAAACACTCAAACACCGACAGGAAACACACAAACACCGACAGGAAACACACAAACACCGACAGGAAACACTCAAAAACCAACAGGAAACACACAAACACCGACAGGAAACACACAAACACCGACAGGAAACACACAAACACCGACAGGAAACACTCAAAAACCGACATGAAACACACAAACACCAACAGGAAACACTCAAAAACCGACATGAAACACACAAACACCAACAGGAAACACACAAACACCAACAGGAAACACTCAAACACCGACAGGAAACACACAAACACCGACAGGAAACACTCAAACACCGACAGGAAACACTCAAACACCGACAGGAAACACACAAACACCGACAGGAAACACTCAAAAACCGACATGAAACACACAAACACTGACAGGAAACACTCAAACACCGACATGAAACATTCAAACACCAACAGGAAACACTCAAACACTGACAGGAAACACACAAACACTGACAGGAAACACTCAAACACCGACATGAAACATTCAAACACCAACAGGAAACACTCAAACACTGACAGGAAACACACAAACACTGACAGGAAACACTCAAACACCGACAGGAAACACACAAACACCGACAGGAAACACTCAAAAACCAACAGGAAACACTCAAACACCAACAGGAAACACACAAACACCGACAGGAAACACACAAACACCGACAGGAAACACTCAAACACCGACAGGAAACACACAAACACTGACAGGAAACACACAAACACCAACAGGAAACACTCAAACACCGACAGGAAACACTCAAACACCAACAGGAAACACACAAACACCAACAGGAAACACACAAACACCAACAGGAAACACTCAAACACCGACAGGAAACACTCAAAAACCGACAGGAAACACTCAAAAACCAACAGGAAACACTCAAACACCGACAGGAAACACTCAAACACCGACAGGAAACACTCAAACACCGACAGGAAACACTCAAAAACCAACAGGAAACACACAAACACCAACAGGACACACTCAAACACCGACAGGAAACACACAAACACCGACAGGAAACACTCAAAAACCAACAGGAAACACTCAAACACCAACAGGAAACACACAAACACCGACAGGAAACACACAAACACCGACAGGAAACACTCAAACACCGACAGGAAACACACAAACACTGACAGGAAACACACAAACACCAACAGGAAACACTCAAACACCGACAGGAAACACTCAAACACCAACAGGAAACACACAAACACCAACAGGAAACACACAAACACCAACAGGAAACACTCAAACACCGACAGGAAACACTCAAAAACCAACAGGAAACACTCAAACACCGACAGGAAACACTCAAACACCGACAGGAAACACTCAAACACCGACAGGAAACACTCAAAAACCAACAGGAAACACACAAACACCGACAGGAAACACTCAAAAACCGACATGAAACACACAAACACTGACAGGAAACACTCAAACACCGACATGAAACATTCAAACACCAACAGGAAACACTCAAACACTGACAGGAAACACACAAACACTGACAGGAAACACTCAAACACCGACAGGAAACACTCAAACACCGACAGGAAACACTCAAAAACCAACAGGAAACACACAAACACCAACAGGACACACTCAAACACCGACAGGAAACACACAAACACCGACAGGAAACACTCAAAAACCAACAGGAAACACTCAAACACCAACAGGAAACACTCAAACACCAACAGGAAACACACAAACACCGACAGGAAACACACAAACACCGACAGGAAACACTCAAACACCGACAGGAAACACACAAACACTGACAGGAAACACACAAACACCAACAGGAAACACTCAAACACCGACAGGAAACACTCAAACACCAACAGGAAACACACAAACACCAACAGGAAACACACAAACACCAACAGGAAACACTCAAACACCGACAGGAAACACTCAAACACCGACAGGAAACACTCAAACATCGACAGGAAACACACAAACACTGACAGGAAACACACAAACACCGACAGGAAACACTCAAACACCGACAGGAAACACTCAAACACCGACAGGAAACACTCAAACACCGACAGGAAACACTCAAACACCGACAGGAAACACACAAACACCGACAGGAAACACTCAAACACCGACAGGAAACACACAAACACCAACAGGAAACACTCAAACATCGACAGGAAACACATGGATTAATGGCTGGTACCTTATAAAACCTGAAATAGTCCGACTGCAGAAGAGTCTGGAGTTTGGGAAAAAGCTGCTCGTTGTTGAAACGGTCGATGGTTTCGACATCACAGGTACAGTCGTCCAGCTCACCTGTCACCTGAGAGACAACACACCTGTCATCAGAGAGACAACACACCTGTCACCTGAGAGACAACACACCTGTCACCGGAGAGACAACACACCTGTCACCTGAGAGACAACACACCTGAGAGACAACACACCTGTCACCTGAGAGACAACACACCTGAGAGACAACTCACCTGAGAGACAACACACCTGTCACCTGAGAGACAACACACCTGAGAGACAACTCACCTGTCACCTGAGAGACAACACACCTGAGAGACAACACACCTGAGAGACAACTCACCTGTCACCTGAGAGACAACACACCTGAGAGACAACACACCTGAGAGACAACACACCTGTCACCTGAGAGACAACACACCTGAGAGACAACTCACCTGTCACCTGAGAGACAACACACCTATCACCTGAGAGACAACACACCTGAGAGACAACACACCTGTCACCTGAGAGACAACACACCTGTCACCTGAGAGACAACACACCTGAGAGACAACACACCTATCACCTGAGAGACAACTCACCTGAGAGACAACACACCTGAGAGACAACACACCCGTCACCTGCAACACCTATACATAGGTCTATGTACACCTGTACATGTATGACCTGTACATGTATGACCTGTACATGTATGACCTGTACATGCACCTGTACATGTATGACCTGTACATGTATGACCTGTACATGTATGACCTGTACATGTATGACCTGTACATGTACCTAACAATTAAAATATATTATATTAAAAACAAAAATCTGATTTTTAAATCCTAAATTTGGTCCCATCTGTGAGTGAAACACAGGTCTGTGATGTGAAAACATGAAGTGTGTTCATATTTTGTGTAAAAAAGTTTTTGAGTTGAAAACATGACATAATTTAAATAAATGACGCTCAAGAATCATCAGAAACTCTTTCTACACAAAATGGAGAACCTCAACATATTTTACTAAATAAGTTAGATTATCAACATTTACAGGAGAAACACCTATTTCTATTATTTCTTTTAATGAAACCCTTGGTTCCTTTAAACTAAACCAGGTGTTGTTCCAATAAACCTCTGTCTCAGGTGAAGAGTTACCTCTAAACTGAATGTTCCAGGATTTAGTCACAAAACAATAATAATCTTCAAACTGTGAAAACCTCACGTGACCCGTCTCCTGTCCTCGTGTCGACCCCACAGACCCGCGCGCTCACCTGACAGAAACACCTGGCGCGCGCGGAGCACACCTGGAGCAGGAGCAGCGCGAGGACCACCGCTGGACTCATGGCGCGCTTCAGTCCGTGTCTTTCCCAGAATCACTTCACTTGAGTCCGCTTCAGAAGAAAATACCAGCTGCACGCGCCTCTGGGGGCGGGGCCTGCAGCTCACTTCCGCCTTTACCGTCAGCGACGTGACGGACGTGACCCGCGCCAGAACTGCCTCATCTACATTAAAATCATTTAGGCAGATGTTACTGACAGAGATCTGAGTGAAAAAGCATCAAGTAAAAGATAAAATTAGAACGAAAATAACTGAGTTTAATGGAATTTATTTGGACAGAACACTGTGCATTTTAAGAGATAAAAGTAAGAATAAATGAGAAAGATATAGTTTATGAAATGCAGAGGTTTTCAATTTGAATATAGACAGTAACAGGCCACAAATACACTAACAATAATAAAATAATATAACAACGGTAGCAGAGTGGTTAGCGCTCCTGTTTCACAGCAAGAAGGTCGTGAGTTCGAATCCCGGCCAACTCAAACATCTTTGGCTAACTCTGGTCTTTCTGTGAGGAGTCTGCAGGTCCTCCCCGTGTCACCGTGGGTTCTCTCCGGGATCTCCGGCTTCCTCCCACCGTCCAAAGACATGCATGTATAGGTGAATTGGTGACTCTAAAGTGCCCCTAGTGGATGAATGTGAGAGTGAATGGTTGTCTGTCAATGTACGTCTAAGTGTCAGCGACGAACTGGCCACTGTCCAGGGTGTACCCCGCCTAAGGCCCAAAGCTGCTGGGATAGGCTCCAGCCACCAGACCCCACAAAGTGGGATAAGCGGTAGAAAATGAATGAATGAATGAACAATAAAAAGATTGATAATAATACATGTTTACTATATTTCTCTAATATAACCTTTACATTTACAGTTCATTTAGAATCTGACCTGGGTTAGGGTTAGGGTTGGGGTTAGGGTTGGGGTTAGGCTGGGTTATAGACACAGTGACTCAAAGACCCAGTAACATTCAGGAAACTGTCTGAAGTAGTTTCTGTTTGTAATAGAAGCATCTCTCTGGTTTAAGAATGATCTGACTTCTGTATTTCTTTGGTGAAACAACACTTCTGAGTAAATCCAGAACATGATGGACTCAGCTCAGTGACAGTCAACAGAAATAATGTGAGTGAACAGCGCCACCTGCTGCAGCTCGTCAGAGTCGCATCAGGTGTGACCAGTCGAACAGGAAACACCAAGAACAAAACCGAAAGTGTTTTACTCAGATCTGTGTCGACGTTACAGAGTTTTGTTCTAAAATCACAAACTGGAGCGTTTCACTGAGGAATAAAGACTGGGATTCGGTGAGTCTTTGTTAAAGTGAAAATGGCTGAGAAGATTGCACTTGTTGAAGACTATCTGACCTGCTTTGTGTGTTTGGAGACGTTTAAAGAACCTGTGTCTCTGAGCTGTCACCACAGCTTCTGCTCCAGCTGCCTCCAGACCCACTGGGACCAGAGCAGCTCCAGGACCTGTCCTGTTTGTAGAAGGAAGTCCTCTAAAGATGATCCAGATGTAAACTTTGCTCTGAAAGAACTGTGTATTTCATTCAATGAGAAGCAGAAGGTCAAAGCACAAACAGGAGAGAAGTTCTGCAGCAAACACCCAGAGGTTCCTCCACTGTTCTGTAAAGACGAGGCCCGAGAGCTGTGTCCCGTCTGTGAGTTCTTTCTGCACCAACAGCACACGGTGGTTCCTCTGGAGACAGCAGTGAGTGATCTGAAGGAGCAGCTCCGATCAGACCTCCAGTCTCTCACAGAAAAGAGACAGAGCTACGAGAAACTGGAGAAAAGCTACGAGGAACTGCTCCGAGCTGGAGAACATCCGGGAGCAGCTGTCCTCTCTGTCCCAGAGCATCCACGCTGTGGAGCAGCAGCTGCAGAGACCCAGCACGGCTTTTCTCAAACACTACAGCCCCACTCAGAGCCAGGCCCGGGCCTCACAGACCCTCCCACGGCCGGGGTCAGGACTCTTGATAAACCAGGCCCGAGTCCTGGGAAACCTGGGCTTTAAAGTCTGGAGGAAGATGAGGAGCGTGGTCCAGGACAGCCCTGTGATCCTCGACCCAAACACTGCAGATGAGAGTCTCCATCTGTCTGAGGATCTGAGCAGCGTGAGAGTAGGAGACACTGATCAGCAGGTCCCTGACAATCCAGAGAGATTCACTAAATACACCAATGTCCTGGGCTCTGAGGGCTTCAGCTCTGGGACACACCGCTGGGACGTGGAGGTGGGGGACCATCCTCACTGGAACGTTGGTGTCGCCAAAGAATCTGTCGACAGGAAGAGAGAGAGATATGTTTCACCCAAATATGGAATCTGGTGTTTGTTTCAGAGCAGTGGAGAATACACTAACGGTGATGGTAAGTCAGTCTCAGTGAAGAGACGTCCTGAGAAGATCCAGGTCCAACTGGACTACGACAAGGGACAGGTGTCCTTCTACGACGCTGATCACATGACTCACCTGTTCACTCACAAACACACTTTCACTGAGAAACTCTTCCCTTTTTTCTCTGTTGGAAAAGCTGCTGAAGCTAAAACCAAAGACATTAAGATCTGTCCCAGAGACCATCGTCTTTTGGACGAGCTGTGATCCTGAGTTTGAAATCGATTTTTATTCACTGTATTATTTCTGAGTAAATAGATGTAAACTCTGTATTCTAGTGTTAGACCAGAATCAGGTTGAATTATACATTTGATTGTGACGAGTTCAAAATAAAAGCACTAACTCAATACACAAAGTTATAGTTGTAAAAGAAATGCTTCTTATCGATCAATCACTAACAAAAACATATTCAAACAATTACAATTATTCTACACTGTTAAATAACTTTTCTTGCTTTTCTTTTTTGATAAAAACTTGAAAAAAAACAAAACAAAAAACATCAATTTGTGAATAAAAACTGTATTAAATGTTTGAAGATGATTTGTCGTGAAAAGAATAAAACAAAAAGAAGGAAAAAATACTTGTTTTTTTCCATCCCATATTTGTAAATGTGATTTGTGAAGTTCTTATCTGAGTCTGAGAGAGTCAAAAAACATGGATTCTGATCAATTTATATTTTTTGTCGATTGTAAATAAATTGCTCCTTGGTCCTTCAGACGCACAAAAAAAGTTTTTAAATTTCATTTGGACATTTAAAAGTCTAGATTTTCTGTTGAACAGAGTTAAATGACTGTTATTCTTTAATGTTTTTACTTAAATTCCTGCTAAAACCAGGACTAAACCAGGTCTAAACCAGGACTAAACCAGGTCTAAACCAGGACTAAACCAGGTCTAAACCAGGTCTAAACCAGGTCTAAACCAGGACTAAACCAGGACTAAACCAGGTCTAAACCAGGACTAAACCAGGACTAAACCAGGACTAAACCAGGACTAAACCAGGACTAAACCAGGTCTAAACCAGGACTAAACCAGGTCTAAACCAGGTCTAAACCAGGACTAAACCAGGTCTAAACCAGGTCTAAACCAGGACTAAACCAGGTCTAAACCAGGACTAAACCAGGTCTAAACCAGGTCTAAACCAGGACTGAACCAGGACTAAACCAAGTGGACATAAAGCCTCATGTGTAGACAATTATAAAATCATCTCTCTTTTACGTTGATTAACAAACCATATATTGTGCATTTTTACTGTTAACATGTTAACACATTTTTATTTCTCATCATTGAATAAAACAACACATTTAAACAGTAACATACACACATCTATAAACATTCTGCTGAGTGAAGTTTACATTCATCTGTGTGTCTTTATCTTTAAAACCATCAATCCTTCCTTGTTCTGTCTCTTTACGAAGTCCCAGTCTCTGATCTAAAGATGCTCTGCAGTTTGTAGAAAATAAAAACATTCAGGTTTTCAGCTCCTAAAGCTTGGAACAATCAGAGCTCAAACCTTCAGCCTCTGTTTCTTATCTGTTCTTTATTGTTTTATTGGAACAGTGCTGCTGATCTTTGAACTCAATGGGACTCACCGGGTTAAATACAGGCCACATAAAAAACAAACAAACAAACAAACAAACAAACAAAGAGACAGAGCTGCCTGATCCTCTGTGAGCTCCATATTTGGGCATTACCTGGACATTTATTTTAATATTATGTTAATTCTATAATAATGTTTTGTTATCTCTTCCTCAAGATTCTCCTCAGAACATTCAAGAAGCTTCATATGAAAACATTTAGGGTGAAGAGGTCATGGGGCGGAGCTTTCTGGAGAGTGACCAATCACAGACGAGCCTGTGTCTGCAGCAGGTCCCAGCCTCAAATCAGCCAAAGGTTTCTCTCCAAACGAGCAGAATCTGTCCAGAGCTGAATATACACTTTCTCTGTTTAATCTGCAGACATTACTTCCTTATTTACATCAGGATCGACCAATGGGAGCGCTCCTTTTTCCTGAAGCCAGCTGTGATTGGACAAAGCTTCCATTACAGACAGAAAATTCTCAGCTATTAAAGTCCTTGAAAATAAATTGTAGTTCACGTCTTAAATCTGCTTGTTTTTCACAGATGATTCCTGTTAACGTTTGCTGTTCTGAGATTAAGATGTTTTTTCTCTCTGTTTAACACTGGACTGGCCCTTTAAGTGACACTTTTCATTCATGGTAATTAAAGCCTGATTATAACTTGTTGACGCTGAAATAAAGTCCAGTGTAAATTTGAATCTCCCTCCTGCCCCTCGGCCTCCTCTCGGTGTATTTTGGGGCTTCTCTGCTGCCAAGCCCCTGACGTAATGCTAATGTTAATGATTCACATGTGGAAACAGCAGAGCCGCCGCGAGTCAAGCCCACGAGCCTCGGACGGAAAAACAACACTCAGCCCTTCAACAAAAAAGCCCCGAGGTTATCTGAGGATTCACAACTGAAGCTGACTGCAATACATTTCCAATAAACTATTAGCATTAGCTCCAAAGATCACAAAGTAATGGTTTTGACTGAGTTCAACGTCAGAGACTGGCTCCATATTTATCTGTTTATTAATAAAACCAAAAGCAGTTAGCGCTACATAAGCTAAAGGCTACAGGAGCAGTTAGCACTACATAAGCTAAAGGCTACAAGAGCAGTTAGCACTACATAAGCTAAAGGCTACAAGAGCAGTTAGGACTACATATGCTAAAGGCTACAGGAACAGTTAGCGCTACATAAGCTAAAGGCTACATGAACAGTTAGCGCTACATAAGCTAAGGACTACAGGAACAGTCAGAACCACATAAGATAAAGGTGACAAGAGCAGTTAGCGCTACATAAGCTAAAGGTTGATAAGTGAACTTTGGCTCAAACACACTACATATCTGTGTGTTATATCTGTGTCAGTGAGGGGGTAGGACACACTACAGACCTGTGTGCTGTCAGTGAGGGGGTAGGACACACTACAGACCAGTGTTTCCATTTAAAAGCTGTCCCGTTTTTTGTTTTGTTTTTTTTGCATTGAAACTGACCCCTGACATTTGACTTGTGCAGTTGAGAGCTTTACTGATTGATTATGATGTGCTACATGAGTTAATTTGCCCAAAGTAATACATTAATACTTATAATGTGGGATTTAAGGATTTTTAAGCCCTGATTTTTCTATGGCCATATTCATTCTGCATTAAGTTAGTGGTTATTTTTTTTAGTCCTATTTAATTACTAACATTGCTGTTTTTTTTTTCGTTTTCTCTTAAAGTTCAGTTCCCTTTGTGTCATCCTTTTCTCTAAACCCGCCTCTGATCGTAATAACTCGTCTGAAAATGCGTTGTTACTGCTCTTCTCGTTCGTTCACTTTTGTCTTCCGGTGCTTTTATTCTGAAAGGTGTAACCGGATGTGCCTCTCCTTGGCGCCGGCGCGTTGACGGCCATTTTGAGCCCGGAGCAGACGGGTTTGATCCGGGGAGAGACGGAGGGAAAGTTACAGTCAAAGATGGACCACCCCTCGGAGCGGGAGTGAAGGGCGCCGCTCCCCGAAAACATGAGCCTGTCTCCCGCAGAGGGTCCGAGCACCGCGCCGCTGGAGGTAAGACCCACACTGCGGCTCGGGGCGGCTGTTTCTCCCACTCAAACCTTATTTTTACTACATTTTCTATCCTTCTTTCTCCAAATTTCTACCGGAAAACTTCATCTTGCTAACTCCCAGACTCATTTTTTTGTTTTTTTTACGAACTGCTAACGCCTCGTTCAACGCAAAACTTAGCTTCGGTTTTTCGTGAAGAGTTTTGGAAGAATATAATGTACATTTAAAGATATTTTCTCCTGTAAATGACAGAAAAAGACCGTGTTCAGATGAGTTCCAGTGACCGGTTCAGGCAGGACTCGTCAGCGGTGTTTCTTGAGCCTCGAAGCCGCTCAGAGGCTGCTCTTTTGGGGCTGAGCAGTTTCACATTCCTCCGGGAAACACGGGGAGGGTCTCCGTTTAGCCTCGGATTGATTTAAATAAACACTCTGTGACTTTTTAAATCATAAAATACAAGACCTCGAAACGATTAAATCTGCCGTAGCCTCAGAGTCGTTCTAGTCCCGTACTTCACTGCTTTGGTCTAGTCCCGGTTTAGTCCCGGTTTATACCTGCTTTATTCTTCAGTTTTAGTCCAAAGTTTCTTCACAGATTCTGTTGCAGCTGCACGATATTGGAAAAAATATTCTGAAAACTGCGATAACAACATAACCTGTGAGATTTGATGCTCAGGAAAACTCTGACTTATTGAAGAAATATCTGGAAATACAAATCTCTAAACTAACTTATATTAAATTAGTTTAAAAGACTAAACCAGGTCTAAATCAGGTCTAAACCAGGTCTAAACCAGGACTAAACCGGGACTAAACCAGGGCTAAACCAGGGCTAAACCAGGTCTAAACCAGGACTAAACCAGGTCTAAACCAGGTCTAAACCAGGACTAAACCAGGTCTAAACCAGGTCTAGGTCTTAACCGGATCTAAACCAGGATTAAACCAGGTCTAAATCACAGTCTTATTTAAGTCTTTGTTTTGTTGATGTTTTTGACAAGAATCAAAATCCATCACATGGAGGAAAATAATGTTATTAAGATACATTGATAATAACACGATAACAATAATATCAGGATAATGATAAATCTGTATTATATTGTCTGAGAACTCTCTTGTGTTACTTATCTACCTCACTGTGTAACAGAATCCAGACCAGAAAACCCTTCATGTGACAAGATCCTGATTTAGTTCAGTTTCTTTTCTCTCAGTCAAACACACTGGAGAAAACCTGTTCCATTTGGTTTAGACCTGGTTTAGACCTGGTTTAGACCTGGTTTAGTCCTGGTTTAGTCCTGGTTTAGATCTGGTTTAGACCTGGTTTAGTCTTGGTTTAGACCTGGTTTAGTCCTGGTTTAGACCTGGTTTAGACCTGGTTCAGTCCTGGTTTAGTCCTGGTTTAGACCTGGTTTAGACCTGGTTCAGTCCTGGTTTAGTCCTGGTTTAGACCTGGTTTAGTCCTGGTTTAGTCCTGGTTTAGACCTGGTTTAGTCTTGGTTTAGACCTGGTTTAGTCCTGGTTTAGACCTGGTTTAGACCTGGTTTAGTCCTGGTTTAGTCCTGGTTTAGACCTGGTTTAGTCCTGGTTTAGACCTGGTTTAGTCTTGGTTTAGACCTGGTTTAGTCCTGGTTTAGACCTGGTTTAGACCTGGTTCAGTCCTGGTTTAGTCCTGGTTTAGACCTGGTTCAGTCCTGGTTTAGTCCTGGTTTAGACCTGGTTTAGTCCTGGTTTAGTCCTGGTTTAGTCCTGGTTTAGTCTTGGTTTAGACCTGGTTTAGTCCTGGTTTAGTCCTGGTTTAGACCTGGTTTAGACCTGGTTTAGTCTTGGTTTAGACCTGGTTCAGTCCTGGTTTAGTCCTGGTTTAGACCTGGTTTAGTCTTGGTTTAGTCCTGGTTTAGTCTTGGTTTAGACCTGGTTTAGTCCTGGTTTAGTCCTGGTTTAGACCTGGTTTAGACCTGGTTCAGTCCCGGTTTAGACCAGGTTTAGACCTGGTTCAGTCTTGGTTTAGACCTGGTTCAGTCCTGGTTTAGACCTGGTTCAGTCTTGGTTTAGACCTGGTTCAGTCCTGGTTTAGACCTGGTTCAGTCCTGGGTTAGACCTGGTTTAGTCCTGGTTTAGTCCTAGTTTAGTCCTGGTTTAGACCTGGTTCAGTCCCGGTTTAGACCAGGTTTAGACCTGGTTCAGTCCTGGTTTTACCCTGTCTCAGTCCTGTTCTCAGCCCTGTTTTCGGTCGGTGGAATATTCCGGGCCGGTGGAGGCGACGGCTGCAGTATTTTTAGTTCTGGGTGGACCGGTCCTGTTTATTTTGGTCCCAGCGGTGGATGCCACAGGCCTGAGGGACGGCCCATGTGTGGAGCTCACTGGGCCACGCTCCGTCAGACACCACCCGCCTCAGATTTAGAGTAGGGTCTCAGCCTCAGAGACACTGGTCTAAGACTGGACTAACTCTGTCTCCTGAGTCTGGACCTGGTCTAGAACTGGACTTGGCCTGTTCCTTGTATCTATTACAGTGTAATATAAACTGGTTTTGGTCTTGACCTGGTCTCGGTCGCAAGAAGTCTAGACTTTCTGAACCAGGCCTAAACCAGGACTAACCCAGGTCTAAACCAGGACTAAACCAGGTCTAAACCAGGACTAAACCAGGTCTAAACCAGGACTAAACCAGGTCTAAACCAGGACTAAACAAGGTCTAAACCAGGACTAACCCAGGTCTAAACCAGGACTAAACCAGGACTAAACATGGTCTACCCCAGGTCTAACCCAGGACTAAACCAGGACTAAACCAGGTCTAAACCAGGACTAAACAAGGTCTAAACCAGGACTAAACAAGGTCTAAACCAGGACTAACCCAGGTCTAAACCAGGACTAAACCAGGTCTAAACCAGGACTAACCCAGGTCTAACCCAGGACTAAACCAGGACTAAACCAGGTCTAACTCAGGACTAAACCAGGTCTAACTCAGGACTAAACCAGGTCTAACCCAGGTCTAAACCAGGACTAAACCAGGTCTAACCCAGGACTAAACCAGGTCTAAACCAGGACTAAACCAGGTCTAACCCAGGACTAAACCAGGTCTAAACCAGGTCTAACTCAGGACTAAACCAGGACTAAACTAGGTCTAAACCAGGTCTACCCCAGGACTAAACCAGGACTAAACCAGGTCTAAACCAGGTCTAAACCAGGTCTAACCCAGGACTAAACCAGGTCTAAACCAGGACTAAACCAGGTCTAACCCAGGACTAAACCAGGTCTAAACCAGGTCTAAACCAGGACTAAACCAGGTCTAAACCAGGTCTAACCCAGGACTAAACCAGGTCTAAACCAGGACTAAACTAGGTCTAAACCAGGTCTAAACCAGGACTAAACCAGGTCTAACCAGGTCTAATCCAGGTCTAATCCAGGTCTAAACCAGGTCTAAACCAGGTCTAACCCGGTTCTTCTCTGCTCAGGTGTGAGAGGCGTTTCCTGAAGAAGGATGGAGCTGGACAAACGCTGACTCATCACAAATCTTCTGGAGCGACTCGGCAGAAATCCCACTGATGGAATATTACCCATGATCCTCTGTTTCCTGCGACCCCACAGAGCGGCCATCTTGGATTCCTTTAGTAACACGTTATTTTCCAGAATTATCCAGAAGCTGCTTTAAATGAATGTAATCTTAGTTTTTTTGCCAAATACTGTTCCCTGAAACTTTCCCGAGGCATTTTCAAACTAAACTTTCTCTCAGTATGTACTTTAGATGATTGAAATCTTGCTGAAAATACAATTATTTTGGCCAAATACTGTTAAAAGTCTACTAAAGTTACTCTTTCACAGACCTTTACTCTATGCACTTTTTTATTCACAATTCAATTCCTTTTTCTTTTAAAAACAATCTTTATCTGACTTAAAGTGTTCTATATTTGGAAAAGCATTTATTTGAACATAATAAAGTAAATGATAATAAGCTTCTGGTGCCTTTAAAAACATAGAGCTCTTTAAAAATCGCTCAAAGCTGGTCACACTGTGGAACTTCTTACAGGATAAAGTTTTTACATTTTTGTGGAGGAAATTCAAAGGAGTTTTATGATTTTTCTTCAAAGTTTTTGACTTTTGAGGAGTTGCTTTTATGTAAACGTTTGGATTTTCGTGCAGTTTTCTGACTCTTGTGGAGTTGTGCATCATCTTTAGGAGATTTCTACTGGATTTTGGGCAAATACAGTCACTTTTTTGTAAACCTTTGTAAACCTCGGTGGATCCTGCGTTCACCCTCACTCGCGCAGGTATTTGTTTTGTTTTTTTGGAGTTTTCCGGGCCGGCGTCTGGGCGGACCATGATGTTTCGTGACCAGGTGGGCGTGCTGGCCGGATGGTTTAAAGGCTGGAACGAGTGTGAGCAGACGGTGGCTCTGCTGTCGCTGCTGAAGAGAGTGAGCCGCACTCAGGCCCGCTTCCTGCAGCTGTGTCTGGAGCATTCTCTGTCCGACTGCACCGAGCTGCACGCACTGGAGACCGAGGCCAACAACCCAGGTAACGCACACACCTGAGCACACCTGAACACTCCTGAACACTCCTGAACACAACTGAACACACCTGAACACAACTGAACACACCTGAACACTCCTGAACACACCTGAACACACCTGAACACACCTGAACACTCCTGAACACTCCTGAACACTCCTGAACACTCCTGAACACTCCTGAACACAACTGAACACTCCTGAACACTCCTGAGTACACCTGAACACTCCCGAACACACCTGAGCACACCTGAACACACCTGAACACTCCCGAACACACCTGAACACTCCTGAATACACCTGAACACACCTGAACACTCCTGAACACTCCTGAACACTCCTGAACACAACTGAACACACCTGAACACTCCTGAACACACCTGAACACACCTGAACACACCTGAACACTCCTGAACACACCTGAACACACCTGAACACACCTGAACACTCCTGAACACTCCTGAACACACCTGAACACTCCTGAACACTCCTGAACACTCCTGAACACACCTGAGCACACCTGAACACACCTGAACACTCCTGAACACACCTGAGTACACCTGAACACTCCTGAACACTCCCGAATACGCCCGAACACTCCTGAGCACACGTGAACACTCCTGAACACACCTGAACACTCCTGAGCACTCCCGAACACTCCTGAACACACCTGAGCACACCTGAACACACCTGAACACACCTGAACACTCCTGAACACACCTGAACACTCCTGAACACACCTGAACACACCTGAACACTCCTGAGCACTCCCGAACACTCCCGAACACTCCCTAGCACACCCGAGCACACCTGAACACACCTGAACACTCCTGAACACACCTGAACACACCTGAACACTCCTGAACACACCTGAGTACACCTGAACACTCCTGAACACTCCCGAATACGCCCGAACACTCCTGAGCACACGTGAACACACCTGAACACTCCTGAACACTCCTGAACACTCCTGAGCACTCCCGAACACTCCCTAGCACACCCGAGCACACCTGAACACTCCTGAACACTCCTGAACACACCTGAACACACCTGAACACTCCTGAACACTCCTGAACACTCCTGAACACACCTGAACACACCTGAACACTCCTGAGCACACCTGAACACTCCTGAACACACCTGAGTACACCTGAACACTCCTGAACACTCCCGAATACGCCCGAACACTCCTGAGCACACCTGAACACTCCTGAACACACCTGAACACTCCTGAACACACATGAACACTCCTGAGCACACCTGAACACTCCTGAACACTCCTGAACACACTTGAACACTCCCGAACACTCCTGAACACTCCTGAGCACACATGAACACTCCTGAACACACCTGAACACTCCTGAACACACATGAACACTCCTGAACACACTTGAACACTCCCGAACACTCCTGAACACACGTGAACACTCCTGAACACTCCTGAACACACGTGAACACTCCTGAACACACCTGAGCACACCTGAACATTCCTGAACACTCCTGAACACATGTGAACACACATGAACACTCCTGAACACTCCTGAGCACACCTGAACACTCCTGAACACACATGAACACTCCTGAACACACCCAAACACTCCTGAGCACATCTGAACACTCCTGAACACACGTGAACACTCCTGAACACTCCTGAACACACCTGAACACTCCTGAACACTCCTGAACACACCTGAGCACATCTGAACACTCCTGAACGCACGTGAACACTCCTGAACACACGTGAACACTCCTGAACACAAGTGAACACACGTGAACACTCCTGAACACTCCTGAACACACGTGAACACTCCTGAACACAAGTGAACACACGTGAACACTCCTGAACACACCTGAACACACCTGAACACTCCTGAACACTCCTGAACACACATGAACACTCCTGAACACTCCTGAACACACCTGAACACTCCTGAACACTCCTGAACACATGTGAACACACATGAACACTCCTGAACACTCCTGAACACACATGAACACTCCTGAACACTCCTGAACACACCTGAACACTCCTGAACACTCCTGAACACACCTGAACACTCCTGAACACTCCTGAACACTCCTGAACACTCCTTAACACATGTGAACACTCCTGAACACACCTGAACACTCCTGAACACTCCTGAACACACCTGAACACTCCTGAACACACCTAGGGCTGGTTACATTAGTGCGTTAATTTTTGCGTTAATTGTTTTTGGTACAGTTTGTTTAACAGTTGTTAATTCACCGTAACACTTCCAGACGCTGCAACTCAGTTCTGTTTCCTGAAGCTAACGTGGCTAACACAGTAGCTAAAGATGTAAAAACAACAAAGACTCGCTGCTAAATGGACAGTTGTTCTTTAAGAGATTAAAGATGGTTCCTGGAAAAGAGTAAAGTCATGTGTGTGATTTTTATGCTGAAGTTAATTATCACCACAGTTATTCATCATTTCTAATCTACACTAAATGTGTGAATGGTTAAAAATGATTGTGAATTGGTTTATTTTTTAGATGTCTGTGTCCAGATCCTGAAAGTGCATCTCAATTTTGTTGTATATTTTTGTACCAATAACTAATCTAATCTAAATAATGGAAAAGTATTGTGAGAATAGCTTTGATAAAGTGAATCAATTCTAATCCACGACCTGCTCTTTATTAAATTATACTGTATTTTATAAAGGTTTCTCATTTAAGATATTTTCTAATCATTTTTACAGACTTGGTCTGGTCCTGGTCTTGGTCTGGTCTTTGTCTGGTCCTGGTCAAAGTATATGTCTTGGTCTTAGCCTTGGTCTGGACTTGGCTTTGGTCTGGTCCTGATCCTGGACTTGTTCTCGTTCTTGGTCCTGGTCTTGGTCTTGGTCTTGGTCCTGGCCTTGGTCTTGATCTTGGTCTTGATCTTGGTCCTGATCTTGGTCCTTATCCTGGTCTTGGTCCTTGTCTTGGGCCTCGTCTTGGCCCTGGTCCTGGTCTGGTACTAGTCCTGGTTTGGTCTTGGTCCTGGTACTGGTCCTAGTCTTGGTCTTGGTCTTGGTCCTGGTCTGGTCGGGGCTAAACTGTGACATCGTGTGATGATGTAATGCGTTGCCGCGGTAACGCCCAGGACGCCCTGCTCCCGTCTGTTTCTCAGGAGCTGTTGCCGGGGCTGCGTTGTCGGGGCTGCGTTGCCGGGGCTGCGTTGCCCTGGAGACGCTGCAGTCGGTGATGTCATCAAACACAGACTCAGGAGAAAACACAGACACAAACCTCTGAAGCTCTAACTCTGTAACTGCTCTCAGACCAGTCCTGAGTCTGAAAAGAGTGAAGCAGACAGGGCTGCACCATATTTGGAAAATGTACAATGTGTTATATCTATTTTGAATATTCAGAAAACAATATGAGCTGCGTTATTTACTGTTAGTCTAAACCAGGTCTAAACCAGGTCTAAACCAGGACTAAACCAGGTCTAAACCAGGACTAAACCAGGTCTAAACCAGGACTAAACCAGGTCTAAACCAGGACTAAACCAGGTCTAAACCAGGTCTAAACCAGGACTAAACCAGGACTAAACCAGGTCTAAACCAGGACTAAACCAGGTCTAAACCAGGTCTAAACCAGGACTAAACCAGGACTAAACCAGGTCTAAACCAGGACTAAACCAGGACTAAACCAGGCCTAAACCAGGTCTAAACCAGGACTAAACCAGGTCTAAACCAGGACTAAACCAGGACTAAACCAGGACTAAACCAGGACTAAACCAGGTCTAAACCAGGATTAAACCAGGTCTAAACCAGGACTAAACCAGGTCTAAACCAGGACTAAACCAGGACTAAACCAGGACTAAACCAGGTCTAAACCAGGTTTAAACCAGGTCTAAACCAGGTCTAAACCAGGACTAAACCAGGACTAAACCAGGACTAAACCAGGTCTAAACCAGGACTAAACCAGGTCTAAACCAGGTCTAAACCAGGTCTAAACCAGGTCTAAACCAGGTCTAAACCAGGTCTAAACCAGGTCTAAACCAGGTCTAAACCAGGTCTAAACCAGGTCTAAACCAGGACTAAACCAGGTCTAAACCAGGACTAAACCAGGACTAAACCAGGTCTAAACCAGGTCTAAACCAGGTCTAAACCAGGACTAAACCAGGACTAAACCAGGACTAAACCAGGACTAAACCAGGTCTAAACCAGGTCTAAACCAGGTCTAAACCAGGACTAAACCAGGTCTAAACCAGGACTAAACCAGGACTAAACCAGGTCTAAACCAGGACTAAACCAGGTCTAAACCAGGACTAAACCAGGACTAAACCAGGTCTAAACCAGGACTAAACCAGGTCTAAACCAGGACTAAACCAGGACTAAACCAGGACTTTTTTAGTCATGCACCACAGTTTGATTTAAGGCTTTGTTTTTATGAAGATTTAGACAAAAAAGTTAAAGTCCTTAACATGATCTGACATTGATCTGATTTTAGATCGATTCTCTTATTGATTTCTAAAAACTCTGTGTGGGGTAAAAACTTGTCTTATTTGCTTTTTCTTCAACAAACAAGTGGTTTTAACACTTTCAGTTGAGTCTGTTAAATAAGTTAAACAACAGTCCCGTATGAAAATGTTTGAGTCTGTTTGTATTTCCATCTTTTATAAAATAATTTAATTATTATATAATATAATATAATTATTAATTATTGCAAACGGTATCATTTTTGTCTTTAGTGAAATAAAGACAATCTCAAGAGCGTTTCTTCTTCTCCATGATTCCCTCTTTTGCTCAAATCTCTTTAACGTTGCGCTACGGTGCCCCATAAAGGACAAAAGGGACAGTTGTGAGTTTTCAGACTGTATTTACAGCTGGGAACAATTCTGACATCGATTATATTGTGATTGCAATACATTGTTCTGCCCTAATTGTCAATAATTAATATTTCATAAGTGATTTTGACCCTTTCACATTTTTTTCTGTGAAAGGGTCTTTCCAGTCTTTTTTTGCACACATTTTCTTATAGAACTTTTTGAAATCTGATTTATGTCTCTTGTGCAAGGTGTGTGCAGAGCTCTACCGTATTGTCCGGTGTAAACGAGCCCCTGGACTGCAGAGCTCTACCATATTGTCCGGTGTAAACGAGCCCCTGGACTGCAGAGCTGTACCGTATTGTCTGGTGTAAACGAGCCCCTGGACTGCAGAGCTCTACCATATTGTCCGGTGTAAACGAGCCCCTGGACTGCAGAGCTCTACCATATTGTCCGGTGTAAACGAGCCCCTGGACTGCAGAGCTCTACCATATTGTCCGGTGTAAACGAGCCCCTGGACTGCAGAGCTCTACCGTATTGTCTGGTGTAAACGAGCCCTCAGACCTCGCTGTGTGGCAGCTGCTGAAGGGTTAAGGCGACGGGAGCAGCTCTGACCCAGTTCTTTCTGACGGAGCCTTGTTCCAGAGCAACACTGGAGCTGTCTGTGACTCTGAGTCTGACTCCGGACGAATCAAAGGCTCTCTGTCCCGGGATCCTGAGTCATGTTCAGAGTCTGGGGGTTTAAAAAAGGACACATCAGGGGTTTTGAGTCCAGTTTAGGGCCATTCGAGGCTGAAGAGGTTGCTCGTGAGAAATCTAATGTTAGTCTTTTGTACAAACCATTATTATGTCCTTAATTACCCAAAATATTAGACTTTTATTTATTTAGGATTATGTACAGCTACACTTCAGTTACAGATAACTAGACAGAAAAATAGAAAAAACATTTATATAGGGTTTAGTCCTGGTTTAGACCTGGTTTAGTCCTGGTCTCTGAAGGTCCAGACAGAGCGTGTGGTTTAGGACTTGTGTTACTCTGTGGATTCCTGACCCGGACCTGGACTAGACTCACATTCCAGTCCGAGGCGGTCTTCAGGAATGTGTCCATGACGCTGTTCGACAGAGACCCTGGAAGTCCAATTCAGTCCGGTCTCTGTGAAATAAAGGGATGAGACCACTGAGGACTATACAAGGTCTAAACCAGGACTAAACCAGGACTAAACCAGAACTAAACCAGGACTAAACCAGGACTAAACCAGGACATACCCAGTGACAGAGTCCAGGCTGAACTTTGAGACTTGGATCTAGACTTAAATCTTTTGTGGAGATCTTCCTCAAAGTACGACAGAGACTCTGGACGTGTTTGATGGTCAGACACCTGTTGAGAGGAAACACCTGAGTCTGAGATTTAAACAGGAAACGCATCATCGCGGCCCACACTCACTTCCTGTTCTGATGGATTCAACAGATCAGGAAGGGCTTCTGTTTTTGATGAAACAAGAAATCAAGACAGGAAGGAAAGAAGGAGAGTCATTAATGTTGGATTTTAAAAAGCTGAATTTATTTTTCAAAAATGAAGCCAATACATTTTCAACAGACGAATTAGCATTAGCTCCAAAATCATAAACTGTGCAAAACAAGATGGTTTGGTAAATGTCCCAAACAGAGGTTAATGTCTCCCCAAAAAATCAAAATAAAAAACCTGTTCATATCTAAAGAAACCCCTGAGAAGGCTGGCACACACTGATTTGCTAATATCTCGTTTTGTGAGTTACTTTTGAAGCGTGCAACAAAACCAAAGAGTAACTGTTTAATCGAAACAGTCATCAGCTGATTAATTGATGAATAAAATAATAATTACTGGAAGTCCTGCTTAAAAAGGAATTCCATATGTGTTTTTTTCTCTTTTAATGTTTTTCTTTTTTGTGCTGTTTCTCTGTAAAAAGACTGAATATACACTTTCTCTGTTTGATCAGCAGCCATTACTTCTTTATTTACATCAGTGTCGACCAATGGGAAGCGCTCCTTTTTCCTGAAGCGAGCTGTGATTGGACAAAGCTCCCGTTCATCTGTTAAAATACTAGATAACTAGATAACATTTAAGGTCTTGATTTTTTAGTGATTACACAGTTCTTTTTGTCACATGCAGAAAAAGAAAGCCTTATTCTTCCCGTTTGACTGTTATTCTGAAGTTTCAGTGTGAGTGTGTCAGTGGGTCACGCTCGTCTCTTCTCGACCCGAGTGAACCCCTCGTTTCTCGTTTTCTTTTTTCGTGTCCCGTCCTGTCGTTTCCTGTCCGTCTCATAGTTACTCCATGACATCATCACGTCACATTCCTGCCTCAGCCACACCTTCTGCTCTTTTCTCCTCAGAGCCACCGACTTTTACTGCTTTTACTGCCTTCCACTTCAAATACAAGAGAAAGATATAGGCTCATCCTGTTCTAATCACACTAAAACCAGTTCAAATCCAACTAAAACTTGGTCCAGTTAAACTAAAACCAGTTCAAATCCAACTAAAACTTGGTCCAGTTAAACTACCTTGGTCCAGTCAAACTAAAACCTGTTCAAATCTATTTAAAACCTACTTAAATATATCTAATGCCTGTCCCAATCCAACTAAACCCTGTTCAAATCTGACTAAAACCTACTTAAAACCATCTAAAACCTATTCCAATCCAACTAAAACCTGCTTAAATCCACTATTGTTATGGCTCTTATTGAATAATATAAGCTGGGTTTTGTGTAGTTTTATAATTGTTTCTCCAGATTTCACTACAGTCAGTTAAATATGGAAGTACAAATGCTTATAGTTTAAAGATAGTTATTAGAGTTTGCAGCTTTAAAGAAAGAATGTGTGACCTTTATATTCCACTCTTTAAATGAAACGTAGGAAGTGTGGAGCAGTGACCTAGTTTCCCTCGAGCGGTGCTGGACTCGGTCTGGACCTGGTCTGGACTCGGTCTGGAGCCGGTCTGGAGCCGGTCTAAAGGGTTAAGTCTGACTCGGAGCGGTGCATTCTTCTTCTGTGGTATGCAGCACATTCCCCAGAGCTGAGCTGGAGTCGGACGGAAACAGCAGCGTTTCCTCTGAGTCCGGACCGAACCTCTGAGTCCGGAACGAACCTCTGAGTCCGGAACGAACCTCGTGAGTCCGGACCGAACCTCTGAGTCCGGACCGAACCTCCGAGTCCGGACCGAACCTCCGGACCGAACCTCCGAGTCCGGACGGAACCTCTGAGTCCGGACCGAACCTCTGAGTCCGGACCGAACCTCCGAGTCCGGACCGAACCTCCGAGTCCGGACCGAACCTCTGAGTCCGGACTAAAGCTGAGGTCTGAGTCTGGACCAGAGCTAAAGTCCAGATCAATCGATTATTATAAACATATTACATATTATATCCATATGACAATAATCGTCCACTAATTTAATAATGGATTAATCTTTATCTGTGATGTTGATAGACTGAAACGTGCTGAGAGAGGCTTGTATTAAAGACAGAGCAGTAAATCCACACAGTTTAATAGTCAGATTATTCAGTTATAGTAATATTTATTGGTTGCAGTCCTAATTGTAACGCCGTGTCCCTTCAGTGGTCCACACTTTAATAAAGTCAGCTTTTGTTCATCAGTCCATCCTTAAAATGAATAAGGAGTTAAATCCATGTCGAGTGTTTGTTGTATTGTCTGCACTTGTTTATTTTGTGTTATAAACGGAACAGATGTGTTTCAAGTACTTAACTAAGATATATCCACTCTTTGTCCTCTGAACCGTCTCAGTCTGGACTCATTCCTGATCCCGTCCTTCCTCAGAACCTCATCTTCATCTTTTACATTTTGGACCAGAGCCTCGTAGTCTGGACTTGGTTCAGATAAATCAGGAGCTTACAGAACAGTCTCCTAATTTATTCACTCGCCAGCGTCAGGCCTGTTTCTCACGCGTCACGGCACAACACAAGTCCTCCGTCAGAATTAAAAAGTCCAGCTGAAGCGACACATGACGGCTCCGGAGCTAAAAATACACGACGGAAACATGAACTACAACCGACAGTGACGCAGCAGCAGCGACATCCTCCAGAGGAAGAGCCTAACCCTGCTGAGCCTGCATCAGCTGCTCCAGGAGCATTTAATCTGTCCAAAGTCTCTTTAAACAGGCACAGACATGTTTTAATAGGGATGGGAATCTAATTAATCACAAATCTGGCTGGAATTAATAGCAAAACTTTTAATAAACACTGAATCTTCATTTTAACAGAAGTTAGTAAACTTTTATTTTGAACTTTGGCGTACTTAAATTATAATAAGTTTCAGACTCAAACTGAGTCTCTATAACAGTCCAGTCTATGAATGAAACAATGATCTGACAAATAACTGAAAAATAACTTGAGAAACCTTTAAAGTGCATTAATACATTCACTTTGTGCTTCAGAACTTGTTTTTGAAAAGTCACTTTGTGTGAACTTGTGTCATTTAGAACCTTCCAGAATATTTAAATCTGTAAATCACACATGACTTTACTCTTTTCAGGAACCATCTTTAATCTCTTAAAGAACAACTGTCCATTTAGCAGCGAGTCTTTGTTGTTTTTCCATCGTTAGCTCCAGTGTTAGCCACGTTAGCTTCAGGAAACAGAACTGAGGTTTAAAAAAAGTTTAAAAAGTTAACATACTAATTTTCCCAGCCCTATTTCTAACCTTTTTAATCTCTGTCCATAATGTAATTGAATGTCCGTTCTTGTCAGCCATCGCATCACAACTGGACTCTGACGCTGGGCTTTCTGATTTTAATCAATTCTAATTCATTTAAAGAAGCATGAAGGACCCAGGTGTGTACAGAGCTGTCCAGTAAATGCCGGTTCAATAATATATTTTCCATTATGCTCTTGTAATTACTGTTGGAGACCTCCGACACAGATTCTTAAGTAAAAAACACTGAGTCACACTCCGAAATAACTCTGAGGCTGGACTTTCCTTTTGTCCGTCCTTTTATCTGACTCATATCCCATCATCCATCTGTTTTTTGGTCTTTTGTGAAAGTGCTGAGTCATGTTTTCCTCTCTTCTTTGGCTTTAGTCCTGATTTCTACACAGTTTCTCGATTGAACTGTTTTAGTTCAGGTTCTAGTCCCTCTCAAATCCTGGTTTTGTCTCGGTTTGTCCTAGTTTTTATCTTTTTTAGATCTGGTCTTGGTTTTTAGTTTAGTCCCTGTATTTAACATCAGAGAAGCGTCCCTGTGGCTTTGAGGCTTTATCATTCCCTCTCGTCGTATCCCACATTTTTGCCGCAGTGACGTCTCCGCTTCACTTTGATAAAACCATCTGAACTCTGGCTGGTGTTGGAGTCGGAGTGAGTCATAAACAGTGAGAGAAAAGGGATTGCCTCATTCAGACGACTGAGCGCTGACATCACCGTCGGCCCTGCTCCGACCGAAACTCCCTCTGACTCACTCCCAACCAACCCTGTCTCTGGATTCACTGGAAATTTCATCAGCGCACTTTAATCTTCTCCTGGATTCGCTCAGATACTTTCCTAAACGACGTTTTTATGAGCCTCGTGGAGCTTAGTCAGAGCTTTACCGAATTGGAAGTTGATTTTTTGAAATGCGTGCCTCTAAAGGTTAAAGCTGGACACAAGAAAAGAATCAGCAAAGTAACACATCTCACACTCTTTAGATGTTTGTTTTTCACTCTCTACTGTTTGGTTCAGTACAAACCTGTTCAAATCTTACTAGAACCTGTTGAAATCCAACTAAAACCAGTTTCATGAAAGGAGGAAATGATTGTTTGATTGTGTGTGATAACTTTTGTAAAACTCAAGTGAAGATGAAATCTCAACATTTAAAGTTTAATAAAAGCTTCCAAATGTCTTCCGTCTCTGAAAGGATTCTTATTAACTTTTGCGGCCCTTCACCTTTGAGTTTGACACCACTGGTTTATTTGATTTTGTTCCTTCATAAATTCACTTTTCTTAAAAACACAGAAGCCTATTTTAAATATAAATTATTAGGGGTTTTAAAAATAAAAAGACAATGTTTTCTTCTTTTCAAGAACAGTAAGTTTTGTTCTCAATAACCACAGGCAACAAAATACTTTACAAAAACAACAAATAACTTTACAACATAACATTCCAGCCTCAGCTTTATTTTAAGGAACAAATAACAGACACAAACTGGAGCGCTACATAAACCAGAAAAACTCAAACTAATGTAGCATTCATTTCAGGTTTTCTTCAACAATATGAGCATCTCTGCATTTTTTGGAGAAAATTTGTCTCTTTTCTCATCTCTAATATTTCCTGCTGTGCTGAAAAAGCTCACTATCAACACTTGTGCAAAGGCAATATAACCTCAATATACGAATGCTTCCTTTGAATGAGTAAAAGTTGAATTAGTTTAATACAGAGAGAAAAACAAAGCTCAGGAGTAACTTTAACACATCAAAACTAGAAAAAGACTGAACCAGGACTAAACCAAATCTAAAAACATTTTGAACATTTTTAATCATGAGAGTTGTCTGTCATATGGATGACAATTATATTGAGATATAAGCAGTTTCCATATTAGTCTGTAGAGACCAGCTGTGGACAGTTAGTGAATTAAGGGATTGATTTGAGCAGGTTTTAGTTTGTTTTAAGTAGGTTTTGTATGGATTTGAAGAGGTTTAATTCAGATTTAAACAGGTTTTATATGGATTTGAGCAGGTTTAAGTCAGATTTAAACAGGTTTAAGCTGGGTTTGAGCAGGTTTAAGTCAGATTTAAACAGGTTTAAGCTGGGTTTGAGCAGGTTTAAGTCAGATTTAAACAGGTTTAAGCTGGGTTTGAGCAGGTTTAATTCAGATTTAAAGAGGTTTTAGTTGAGTCATTCTGTTTTTAATAACCCCTCTGTCCTGTTTCCCTGCAGCGGTGATCAGCCAATGGCAGAGCGAGCCTAAAGAGCGGGTCATCTCGTTGGTCCTCACTCACCTGCCGCTGCTCAAACCGGGAAACGTGGAGGCTAAAGGCGAGTACATGCGTCTGCTGCCCCGGATCCTGGCTCAGACCATCGAGCACGGACACAACCTGGAGGAGTCCCGTCAGCTGCTGTCCTACGCCCTCATCCACCCCGCCACGTCTCTGGAGGACCGCTCGGCCCTGGCGCTGTGGCTGAACCATCTGGAGGAGCGGGCGGCGGCCAGGGCGGACTCTCTGGAGCGGCCGCCTCACGGTCAGTTCCCCCGGTACGGCTCCGAGGACCGGCTGAACGGGTGGCAGCACGGCGCCCCCTGGTCCCAGCAGCAGGGCTCGGAGAACGGACACCTGCTGCTGTACCCCTCGTCCTCTGTCCCCACCGCCATCAACGCCGTGGGCACCGGGACGGCTCCGGGAAACACATGTGAGTGAAGAGAGACTGGTGGGGTCAATGATGTGTTCAGAGGAGGAGCTGCTTTGATTCTATCAGGGTTTAGGTGGGTTTGAACAGGTTTTAGGTGGGTTTGAACAGGTTTTAGGTGGATTTGAGCAGGTTTTAGTTGGATTTGAACAGGTTTTAGGTGGATTTTAAATTGTTGTAGCTGGATTTAAACAGGTTAAAGTCGGATTTAAACAGGTTTTATTTGGCTCAGAGGCAGGTTTTAGCATGATTCTAGTTGGATTGGGGCTGGGGGTGGGGGTGTGGGGTGGTGTCTCGGGGGGGGTTGCCCTTAATCCGGGGGGGTGGTCCTGTCGGAGGAGGGGGGGTTTTGGGGGGGGTTTTAAAACCCTAGGGCGAGGCTCAGGGATATTTCCAGAGCAGAATGCACAAACAGCTGAGGTTTATAAATACTGCTTCTGTCAGTTCTACAGAAATACCCCAGCCTCAAACTGAAGGACTGCCCCCGACTCAGAAAACACAAGACACTGGACCAAGACATTCATCAGATAACCCCCCTTTAACTTACTTTTCTGTGTAAACCATCAATAGACAGAGCTTACTTCATGCAACATCAGGCACTTCTGTCAAATAACATCTTTATGAACTAATATTCGAGTCAGAGTTTCTGAAGGTTATCGTCTGAGAAAAACATGGCCACGTAATAATTAGAGGATTGTTACGAAGCTCAGTACCTGCTCCAGCCTTCGGTCTGTTCACCTGCAGGAGGTTTAAACCTGCTGTAAACACCTCACTCAGTTTCACACCTGGATAAACTCCTGCTGCAGGTTAAAGGTCGGACACATCAGCGCACTGAGCATGCTCAGAGTGGGACAGAGACACAGAGTAACGCTCAGATGAGTTTGAACAGGTTTTATTTGAATAGTAACAGGTTTTTCCTGTTTTGACAAGATTTAGGTTGATTTGAACAGGTTTAAGTCAGATTTACACAGGTTTTATTTGGATTTTAGCAGGTTTTGGTTGGATTTAAACAAGCTTTAGGTGGATTTGAGCAGGGTTAAGTCAGATTCATACGTTTTATTTGGATTACAGCAGGTTTTAGTTGGATTTTAACAGGTTTAAGTTATTATTTTATTAGGTTCTGGGGATTTAAATGAACTCTGAAAGCTCTTAAATACTACCTGATGTTTCATGACAACTGAACTCATCACATGTGAGTTCACATTAGAGTAGAATTATTACATATTCACAATAATAGAATTATTAATTAATAAAACTAGTTTATTAGCTTTTGATGTTATGAACGAGTCTGGTTTGATGTTAGCTCTCCGTAAGAAAGCTGTAAAATCCCAGACACTTGAACGCAGCATCAGTCTGAGCAGAGGCTGGAGTTAGAGGTTCAGTTCTCTCTGTGAACTCCATCTGAGAGTGGGGTCGAGGTGAGCTCTGCAGGTGAGTGACCCCCGTGACCCTGTCTGTAGTCCAGTCCCGGGTCCCGTCAGAGGCTCCGGTCTGAGTCCGTTCCCATTTAAGGCGGCCTTTGTGGGGTCTGTATTTAGGGAAAATGGCTAATATTTAGGGAGGTAACGCTAGCCGGCTCTATTTTGGCCGGAGCGGGGCCGTCCTATAGATAGAGCTGCAGCGGGACACTTATGTGAGCAGAGCGTCTGAACGGCGACACACAAAGCCTCTGTCGGGGTTTATTCTGAAACAGGCTCCAGAGCTGAGTCCAGGAGAAACCAGTCAAGGGTTTGAGAAGGACAAACGGCTCTGGGGCTCCGAGGGAGCCGGTCCAGTAAAATCACAAACCATTTTAGGAATATTCAACTACAAACTACGTTATGAGCAGGAGGAACATTGACTTTTTCTGTGAATAAAGACGTAAAACCAGAAACACAGATGAGTTTAGTAGTTTTCATGTTGTGTTTGTTGATGTCAGAGCAGTGAGTGAATAGTGCATAAACAGTAAGAGTCACATGGTTAATACATTAATACGAAAATCTAATTCTTCTAAAACAAACGTGTCCAAACTGAGCTCCTTTATATTTGTCACAGCGTCCGTCAGAAAATGTCCTGTTTATTACATCAGGGGCTTCATTTGAGACTGAATCAGAAACAACAATAAACTGTATCAGGATCAGCTGGGGTTTGGTCCCCTCTCTGACCTCACTCCTCCCTGACCTCTGACCTGACCCCTCTCTGACCTCTGACCTGTCTCCTCTGAGCCTTCTTTGACCTCTGACCTGTCTTTCTCCTTCAGTGACCTCAGGCGGGCCTCAGCACTACCCTCCGTGTCCCTGACCCTCCCTGACCTCTGACCTGACCCTCCCTGACCTCTGACCTGACCCCTCTCTGCCCTGACCCCTCCCTGACCTCTGACCTGACCCCTCTCTGTGTCCTGACCCTCCCTGACCTCTGACCTGACCCCTCTCTGTGTCCCTGACCCCTCCCTGACCTCTGACCTGACCCCTCTCTGTGTCCTGACCCTCCCTGACCTCTGACCTGACCCCTCTCTGTGTCCTGACCCTCCCTGACCTCTGACCTGACCCCTCTCTGTGTCCCTGACCCCTCCCTGACCTCTGACCTGTCTCCTCTCTGTTCCAGTGACCTCCGGCGGGCCTCAGCACTCCCCTCTGAAGCGCTCCGTGTCCCTGACCCCTCCGATGAGCGGTGCGACCCCTCAGCCCCTAGGTCACGTGTGGTTGTCCCAGGAGGACCTGCGCAGCTCCAGAGCCCCTCCGTCGTCCCAGGACCACGCTCCGCTGTCGCCCCAGAGCAGCGTGGCGTCGTCGGGCAGCGGCGGCAGCGAGCACCTGGACGACTCGGCTCTGGGGCCCGCTCTGCACCGAGGGTCTTTCCACGAAGAGGGCAGCGGCATGAGGGGTCAGTATCGAACCTGTGAGTCTCAAAATCTCTTTCACTCAAACAATCGTTTATGAATCAGCTTCAGATTTACATTTGGAACAAAACACTGTTCTTTCAGTTCAAGTCTCTTTAGTCTCACAGTTTTTCATAGAATCTGGAGGACTTCAGACATTTAAAACTGCTCTTTTAAAACACCATTTAAACTTTCTATTGTTAATTGAATTGAAATTGAAACTTTTTAATAAATTTAGTAAATTTAGTCACAAAACTGTGAAATGCTTTTACAATAGTGCTTTTAATTTACAGTTTTATAAATGCAATTTGAAAATTCATGTCTTAAAGTTCAATTTAAATACTTTTTGTTAAATCTCTCTGTGAGCTGCACTTTAAACACATTGTACCTGATATATTTTCTTCTCGTTGTGAAAACGGTTTAAACCCAAACAGTCTTTATCATCTAGTGTTTATTCTGAGGGATTGTAATAGATGAGAACCTCTATTCAGGAACAGAAAACCTTGGACAATCACATGCTCCAAAAAGGAGCGCTCCCATTGGTCGACACTTGTCACATGACGTTCCAGGAAGTTTAATAGCTGCAGATAAAGTGTATTTTCAGCTGAATATGTCTTTTAACAGAGAAACAGCTGAAAAAAGAAAAGCATCAACAGAGAAAAGGGAGACAACGTAAAACACAGATAAATACTGTCAATTCAATCACGTAATGTTTAACGAGGAGGAGATAATTGTCGTCCTGACGCTGAAGTCACAGCTAAGCTAACGCTAAACTCTAAACTTGTGGTAACTGACAGTTTTTGTGATTGTATTTTTTCTTTTTTTGGATAAATATGTTTCCAGTGACAGACATAAATCAGTGCAGTCAGTTTTGTTTTTTCGATGTTTCTGTGTGTTGTGTGTTTCTCAGACGTCCCTGGTTGGCTGAAGAGTCTGCGTCTGCACAAATACGCCGCTCTGTTCTCCACCATGACGTACGACGAGATGATGGCTCTGACGGAGGAGCAGCTGGAGGCCCAGGTCAGAAAAACTCTGCACCTGTTTAGACCTGATTTAGTCCTGGTTTAGACCTGGTTTAGACCTGATTTAGTCCTGGTTTAGACCTGGTTTAGACCTGGTTTAGACCTGGTTTAGTCCTGGTTTAGACCTGGTTTAGTCCTGGTTTAGACCTGGTTTAGTCCTGGTTTTACTCCTGGTTTAGTCCTGGTTTAGACCTGGTTTAGTCCTGGTTTAGACCTGGTTTAGACCTGATTTAGTCCTGGTTTAGACCTGGTTTAGACCTGATTTAGTCCTGGTTTAGACCTGGTTTAGACCTGGTTTAGACCTGGTTTAGTCCTGGTTTAGACCTGGTTTAGTCCTGGTTTAGACCTGGTTTAGTCCTGGTTTTACTCCTGGTTTAGTCCTGGTTTAGACCTGGTTTAGTCCTGGTTTAGACCTGGTTTAGACCTGATTTAGTCCTGGTTTAGACCTGGTTTAGACCTGGTTTAGTCCTGGTTTAGTCCTGGTTTAGACCTGGTTTAGACCTGGTTTAGACCTGGTTTAGACCTGGTTTAATCCTGTCTAGTCCTGTTTAATCCTATTTCAGTAAATGTGAGAGTTATTGTTAATTTGTAGTTTCTAAAGTTAGAGTTTAGACAAAAGGAGCCTCGGTTACGACTCGAGGAGAAACAGGGAGCTCCGTGTTTTCTCTCGACTCATCGGGGTTTGTTCTGGAAGGATACGGCTAAATTTAACCGACGGGAAGCACTTCCTGCAGGTGTCCAGCTCAAACATCAGGAATTAGAACACGCTTAAGACAAGAATAGCACAGATTAGTCCGGAACTGTTCAGTTTGTTTGAATTTATTCTTTCTCCTTTTTGACTGTTTCAGAAAGTGACCAAAGGAGCGCGACACAAGATCGTCATCAGTATCCAGAAACTGAAGGAGCGACAGAACCAGCTGCGGAGCCTCGAGAAGGTCACAGGAGTCGCTTTTACCTGAAACACACCTGAGTATTGACTCAGAGAGGCCTGGGTCTGGGCAGGGGTCAGAGGTCAGGGGTCAGGGGCCTCACACTTATCTACAGCTGGGATTCTTTTTCACTAAAAAGATGTATATACTTTTAAAGTGGGAGAAAACTGATGTGTTTTAAACCTGAGGCCAGTGATTTTAGGACTGGTCCAGACTGATCTAGACCGGTCCAGACTGATCTAGACCGATCCAGACTGGTTCAGACCGGTCCAGACTGATCTAGACCGGTCCAGACTGATCTAGACCGATCCAGACTGATCTAGACCAGAGCAGTCTCTGGTTCAACTCCTGACTCCGTGTCCCACTGAAGGAACAGCTAATCCAGGCTCCGCCCCCTTTCCTCTCAGTCCAGACCAGGCTGGTTTAGTCCTGTTTAGACCTGTTTTAGACCAGTTTAGTCCTGGTTTAGACCTGGTTTAGTCCTGGTCTAGTCCTGTTTAGACCTGGTTTAGACCTGCTTAGTCCTGGTCTAGTCCTGTCTAGTCCTGGTTTAGACCTGGTCTAGTCCTGTTTAGTCCTGGTTTAGTCCTGGTCTAGTCCTGTTTAGTCCTGGTTTAGTCCTGGTCTAGTCCTGTTTAGTCCTGGTCTAGTCCTGTTTAGTCCTGGCTTAGTCCTGGTCTAGTCCTGTTTAGTCCTGGTTTAGACCTGGTCTAGTCCTGTTTAGTCCTGGTTTAGTCCTGGTCTAGTCCTGTTTAGTCCTGGTTTAGTCCTGGTCTAGTCCTGTTTAGTCCTGGTCTAGTCCTGTTTAGTCCTGGTTTAGTCCTGGTCTAGTCCTGTTTAATCCTGGTTTAGACCTGGTCTAGTCCTGTTTAGTCCTGGTTTAGTCCTGGTCTAGTCCTGTTTAGTCCTGGTTTAGTCCTGGTCTAGTCCTGTTTAGTCCTGGTTTAGTCCTGGTCTAGTCCTGTTTAGTCCTGGTCTAGTCCTGTTTAGTCCTGGTTTAGACCTGGTCTAGTCCTGTTTAGTCCTGGTTTAGTCCTGGTCTAGTCCTGTTTAGTCCTGGTTTAGTCCTGGTCTAGTCCTGTTTAGTCCTGGTTTAGACCTGGTCTAGTCCTGTTTAGTCCTGGTTTAGACCTGGTCTAGTCCTGTTTAGTCCTGGTTTAGACCTGGTCTAGTCCGGTTTAGTCCTGGTCTAGTCCTGTTTAGACCTGGTTTAGACCTGGTTTAGTCCTGGTTTAGACCAGTTTAGTCCTGGTCTAGTCCTGTTTAGACCTGGTTTAGACCTGTTTTAGACCTGTTTTAGACCAGTTTAGTCCTGGTCTAGTCCTGTTTAGACCTGTTTTAGACCAGTTTAGTCCTGGTTTAGTCCTGTTTAGTCCTGGTTTAGTCCTGGTCTAGTCCTGTTTAGTCCTGGTTTAGTCCTGGTCTAGTCCTGTTTAGTTCTGGTTTAGTCCTGTTTAGTCCTGGTTTAGTCCTGGTCTAGTCCTGTTTAGTCCTGTTTTTAAATACTTTATTCATGTTCTTATTTCAGTCTGTTTTTGTTTCCAGGACGTGTTGGAGGGAGGAAACCTGCGCGGGCCGTTACAGGAGCTGCACCAGATGATCCTGACTCCCATCAGGCCGTTCGGCGGAGCAGAGGAGCGTCAGGAGAAGAGCCCCGCCCCCGGCTCTCACCTGAGTGGGGGCGGGGCCGGAGGAGGGGAGGCGGAGTCTGGGAGCAGCGTCATCTCCGAAGGAGACCTGCCGGGACAGTTCACCCGCGTCATGGGCAAAGGTCAGTTCAGTTTAACGGAGGGACTTTTTTACAGCGTCATATTCTGCATACGACAAAAAAAAAAAAAAACACTTTCCTCCTTTTCCTCCTTTTCCTCCTTTTCCTCCTTTTCCTCCTTTTCCTCGTCAGTGTGCACGCAGCTGTTGGTGTCGAGGTCTGACGAGGAGAACATCAGCTTCTACCTGCAGCTCATCGACAAGTGCCTGATTCATGAGGTAACTACACGACTTGTTCAATCATGGATCGCTCAAAAACAGGAATATTTGGTGGAGGTTGTGGACAGAAAGTGAGTAGTTTGTTGTTTAGACCAGTTTTTTGTTCTGATGTCATGATTATCAGTAGGATTAGGAATTGAAAACCAGTTCTAAATGTTATGATCCATCAGAATTAAAATTATTTCAAATTAGAGAGAGAGATAGCAAAAGATTTGAGCAAAAGAGGGAGTCGCGGAGAGAAAGAAACGATCTAAAGATTGGTTTTATTTTACTAAACGAGACAAAAATGATGCCAACTTCAGGCTGTTATTTCAGGTAAAGATGTAAAAACAGAAACAGTCTCAAACATCTATCGACCCGTTCAACTGCCCGAGCAGCAGCTAACCTGCTCTGAACAGAGTAATGTCATGTTAAATATCACCAGAGTCTTATAAATAACAGGAATATTCTACAGAAACACTGTTTTGGTTCAAACCAGTTTTGTGAATCTTATCTTCCATCTTTTTGTTAAATAGAGAATAGTTTAATTCTATTTTCTGTTTGCTATCCTGTATTTTATTTTCTGAATCTTATTTATTCTTCAGTTTTCCTTCCTCATTTACTGTTAAGTTTTTGAACAGACTCAAGTGAAAGTGTTAAAACCAGTTGTTTGTTGCTGAAAAAGCAAATAGGACGACTTTTTCCCACAGAGCTGTCAGGAATCAATCAGAGTCAGTGGCATTGATATTGATAAAATCGTATCTGTTCCATCCCGGTTGTTTTTCCGCTCAGTCGTTCACGGAGACGCAGAAGAAGAGGCTGTTGTCCTGGAAGCAGCAGGTCCAGAGGCTGTTCCGCTCCATTCCCAGGAAGACGCTGCTGGACCTGGCAGGATACCGGCCTCAGCGAAGGTAAACTCCAACACGTCCTGACGCCGCTGTTTCCACCGGAGCCTCATCCCTGTGTCTGTCCCGCAGCAGCAGCAGGTTCGGCCAGTCCAACTCCCTGCCCTCGGGCTCTCTGGGGGTCGGGGCCGGGGCGTCGGTCCGACGGGGGCTCAGGCAGTTCCAGATGCCCTCCAGGAGCCTCCCGGGGGCCCGGCTCGGACTCATGGGCAGCGGGGGTCTCCTGGGGCCCACAGCTCGGAGCGGCAGCAGCACACCGACTGGGCCCAAGCAGGGACGACAGGTGAGAGACCTGAACCAGGTCTGGACCGGGTCTGGACCGGGTCTGAACCAGGTCTGAACCAGGTCTGGACCAGGTCTGGACCAGGTCTGAACTGGAGCTAAACTTGGACTAAACCTGGACCCAGTTTAGACCTGGTTTAGACCTGGTTTAGAACTGGTTCAGAACTGGTTTAGTGTAGTATTTGTTGGGAGCTCTGTTCTCACTGCTCTCGCTCAGATACAAGCCTCTGCTGCAAAAACCTAACCTCGAGCTGCAGCTGGATTCTGGAGAGATTTGAGAGTTTCCAAACTCGTGTAAATCCATCTTGTTTCGCTCCAACCAAACCGCTTGAGTCGAACCATGGACTCTTGTGACCAATGATGTTGCAGCACTAACAGGAAGAGGCGGGGTTTACTTTGACTCTCCTCTTAGTGATCAACATGACTACGACCAAAGCCGTTAGCGCTGACGCTGCTATCGACTCAGTCGGACTCAGAGATTGGTTAAAGAACCTCGTGGAGGCGGAGACTAGTGCTTCATCCAATCACCTCCAGGTTTTCAACAGAGGGTGCCTCCCTTTTGAAAAGACTGTCATCAGGAGCCTTCAGATGGTTCTGTGAAACAGACTGTGTTCTGTGGAGCAGTTCAATCTGACGGACGAAAACCTACAAAGTCCAGACCAAGACCTGACTTCACAGAACTTTAAATGTTCTCCTGTATTTGTCCAGGGCCTGTGGTTCGCTAACCCCGGGGGCAGTAACAGCATGCCCAGCCGCACTCACAGCTCCGTCCAGAGGACTCGCTCTCTGCCCGTTCACACCACACCTCAGAACATGGCCCTGTTCCAGCACTCAGGTAACACACACAGGTAACACACACAGGTAACACACAGGTAACACACTCAGGTAACACACTCAGGAGACACTCAGGTAACACACTCAGGTAACACACACAGGTAACACACAGGTAACACACTCAGGTAACACACAGGTAACACACAGGTAACACACTCAGGTAACACACAGGTAACACACTCAGGTAACACACAGGTAACACACTCAGGTAACACACAGGTAACACACAGGTAACACACAGGTAACACACTCAGGTAACACACAGGTAACACACTCAGGTAACACACTCAGGTAACACACTCAGGTAACACACAGGTAACACACACAGGTAACACACAGGTAACACACACAGGTAACACACAGGTAACACACACAGGTAACACACAGGTAACACACTCAGGTAACACACAGGTAACACACACAGGTAACACACACAGGTAACACACACAGGTAACACACAGGTAACACACACAGGTAACACACAGGTAACACACACAGGTAACACACACAGGTAACACACAGGTAACACACAGGTAACACACAGGTAACACACACAGGTAACACACAGGTAACACACAGGTAACACACTCAGGTAACACACTCAGGTAACACACAGGTAACACACTCAGGTAACACACAGGTAACACACACAGGTAACACACACAGGTAACACACACAGGTAACACACAGGTAACACACACAGGTAACACACAGGTAACACACACAGGTAACACACAGGTAACACACACAGGTAACACACACAGGTAACACACAGGTAACACACTCAGGTAACACACACAGGTAACACACACAGGTAACACACAGGTAACACACTCAGGTAACACACTCAGGTAACACACACAGGTAACACACACAGGTAACACACAGGTAACACACTCAGGTAACACTCAGGTAACACACTCAGGTAACACACAGGTAACACACTCAGGTAACACACAGGTAACACACTCAGATAACACACAGGTAACACACTCAGGTAACACACACAGGTAACACACAGGTAACACACTCAGGTAACACACACAGGTAACACACTCAGGTAACACACACAGGTAACACACAGGTAACACACACAGGTAACACACACAGGTAACACACACAGGTAACACACTCAGGTAACACACACAGGTAACACACTCAGGTAACACACAGGTAACACACAGGTAACACACTCAGGTAACACACACAGGTAACACACTCAGATAACACACACAGGTAACACACACACACTTATTTGGATTTAACCAGGTTTTAGATGGATTTAACCAGGTTTTAGATGGATTTAACCAGGTTTTAGATGGATTTGACCAGGTTTCAGTTGGATTTAACCAGGTTTTAGATGGATTTGACCAGGTTTCAGTTGGATTTAACCAGGTTTTAGATGGATTTGACCAGGTTTCAGTTGGATTTAACCAGGTTTTAGATGGATTTAACCAGGTTTTAAGAGCAGAGTGACCTGTAGTAACCTCAGAGACAGATCCAGGACAAACAGAGACGTCTTTTTATAGAAACTAAGAAGAAACCATTAACACAACCTCACAGTCTTTGAACCAGACCTGTCCTCCTCCGATCTTAATCATCTTTAGACCTGGTTTAGACCTGGTTTAGTCCTGGTTTAGTCCTGGTTTAGACCTGGTTTAGTCCTGGTTTAGACCTGGTTTAGTCCTGGTTTAGTCCTGGTTTAGACCTGGTTTAGACCTGGTTTAGACCTGCTCTAGTCCTGGTTAGTCCTGGTTTAGTCCTGGTTTAGACCTGGTTTAGTCCTGGTTTAGTCCTGGTTTAGTCCTGGTTTAGACCTGCTCTAGACCTGGTTTAGACCTGCTCTAGTCCTAGTTTAGTCCTGGTTTAGTCCTGGTTTAGACCTGCTCTAGTCCTGCTCATGTGACTGTATTTTCAGGTAAATGTAATTCATATTTCTAAATGTTTTTACCTGGTCAGACCTGCAGGTGGCAGCGACGGAGCCTGACATCAACAACCGTCTGGAGTCTCTGTGTCTCAGTATGACGGAGCACGCTCTCGGAGGTAACTCTGAGTATCACTAAACACATCACACTCAACTTAAACACATGTAATCTACAAGTTTAGCTGTAGCTGTGGTTGTTTAGTCCTCATGGTTTTGTCCTCGGTTTAGTTCTTTGTGTAGGTTTAGTTTTAATTTAGTTGTGACTTAATGTAGTTTAATTCTAGACATGATTTAGACTTGATTTAGTTTTTGTTTTGGTTTATTTAGAATTATTTCAGATTAAGTCTAGGATTAGTTCCAAGCGTAGACACGTAGATGGATTTGACAGGTTCTAGTTGGATTTGACAGGTTCTAGTTGGAATTGACAGGTTCTAGTTGGATTTGAGCAGGTTCTAGTTGGATTTGACAGGTTCTAGTTGGATTTGAGCAGGTTCAAGTTGGATTGGAGCAGGCTTTACTTGGATTTGAGCAGGTTTTAGTTGGATTTGAGCAGGCTTTACTTACATTTGAGCAGGTTTTAGTTGGATTTGAGCAGGCTTTACTTACATTTGAGCAGGTTTTAGTTGGATTTGAGCAGGTTTTAGTTAGATTTGACAGGTTCTAGTTGGATTTAAGCAGGTTTTAGTTGGATTTGACAGGTTCTAGTTGGATTTAAGCAGGTTCTAGTTGGATTTGAGCAGGTTTTAGTTAGATTTGACAGGTTTTAATTTGATTTAAGCAGGTTTTAGTTGGATTTGACAGGTTCTAGTTGGATTTAAGCAGGTTCTAGTTGGATTTGAGCAGGTTTTAGTTGGATTTGAGCAAGTTTTAGTTGAATTTAAGCAGGTTTTAGTTGGATTTGAGCAGGTTTTAGTTGGATTTGACAGGTTCTAGTTGGATTTAAGCAGGTTTTAGTTGTATTTGACAGGTTGTAGTTGGATTTAAGCAGGTTTTAGTTGGATTTGAGCAGGTTTTAGTTGGATTTATCATATTCCTTCATTTCCAGACGGCGCAGACCGCACTTCCACCATTTGACCTGAAGACGGCGATGTCACCATCACGAGTCACCGCCACACGCCCCGCCCCCTTTCGCCGCGTCGCCACGGCAACCACCGGGCACGCTCTGTCTCTCTCTCTCAGTCGGGAGACACAAACAGAGCGAAAGGAGAAGCGCCACAACAGCGCCCCCTACAGCGCATCAACGGGAACTACAACAGCAGCAGAAGAAGAAGAAGCACTGTTCTCGTCCTGGAGCCAAAACCCGCTGCCACAAAAACACACTCCTTTATTAATGTTTACATTTTAACGCTACTTTAAAGGGTACATTCAAGAAAAATGGGGAAAAAACTAAGGATTGATCTGCTTTTCGACCCTGACGTAGCAACGGGAGTTTACGCCGACGAGATTCTTCTGTGTTTTATCAAAAATGGGAAAAATAACGAGGAACGGGAAGAATAACAAGGAAATAAATGATAAAAGTGGATGTGGAGAAACGACGAGGAATGAGAGAGAAATTAAAGAAGGTTGGGTCAAAGGAAGAGAAGAAGGAAGTGACATCAGAGAGACACAGGAAGTGGAGCAGAAAGCAAACGGTCGGAGCTGATCTGGACGCTCTGCTTCTGTTTCTTCTGTTTTTAAGTTTTACAATTTAACCTTTTTAAAACTAAACTAGGACTAAAAAAAATCAACCAAAAGAAGAAGTTTGGCAAAGTTAGGCGTCTATTTGTGATAAAATAACGGCATAGTTAGGCCGTGCTGTAGATCAGTAACATGTCTGCTCCAGCATCTTTGCTTTCCCAAGAATCAGGGCTAGAACAGGTTTTACTTGGATTTGAACAGGTTTTAGTTGGACTTAAACAGGTTTTAGGTCGATTTGAACAGGTTTTAGATGAATTTGACACATTTTAGTTGGATTTCATCCCCTTTCCTGTGTTTCGACTAAAGTATTCAACGATTTACAAGATTTTACTCTGATCTCACACAAACTGAGGTCAAAGTGAATAATCCGATTTGTTTTCCAGAAATACTCCAGAAATAAATATTTTTGACCTCAATCTTCAGAATAAACCAGAGCAGAGCGTCCAGACGAGCACCGACCGAAACAAGAGACGATTCATCAAAAGGAAAGTGGAAGTTAAACTGAAGAAGAGCCAATCAGAGGCCGGCCCTCTGGTCACGTGACACAAAGGAGTTTTTTCGTTTGGACTTTCTGAGCTGGAGTTAAGAGTGTTGCATGTTCACACTCGGGCCTTATATCTGTTTTTATTCTTTATGTTAATGTTGCATGTTCCCTCCATCGATCACAACTCACTCCAAAAAACTGCATTTTAATTTGGTTTTATTTTTTTAAATCAGATCAAACACTTCAGCTTCAGGACGTCTGGATTTAGTGGATTTCAAATTAAAAGTCTGCTCTAAATTGATTCAGAAAGTGGCTTAATTATCCACAGTTGGGTCTAAAAATGTAAAGATTTGGTGTCATTTCTTCAGAGTAGGTCCAAAAGTGTAAAGTCTGGTTTTGAATGAGAGGTTTCTTTGGTTCATGAGCGAACATTGAGCTCCCTCTGGTGGACACAAGCCGGAACAGCAGGACATTTACAGGTTTTAATTTTTTTGAACAGGTTTTAATTTGAACAAGTTTTTATTTTTTAGTAGTAGCGTCACCAGTTCAAATGCATTTTCATAATTAATTTCATTCGAACTCACTTGTATGGCGTGTGTGATAATTTTAATAGATTTAGATGGCAAATAATAAAAAAAAAGAATAATTGAAAAAGAAATGTCCCTTTTTATAAAAATAAAACTCTGACGTCCTGCTGTTTCTGTTTACGTCTCTCAGATCGAGGAGGAATTATAGACCTGCCAAAACCTAAAAAAACACTAAGTTTTATCTGTATTTTTCTGTCGAGGGAGGTCTTTATTTATTCTCAGTGTTTTTATGGTGTTTTATTGTCTTGTGTTTATGGCTGGAAACCATACGAACATCTCAAACCTTTATTATTATTATTATTTTATTATTATCCTGGTGTCGCTCTATAACCTCTGTGTATCTTTGAGTTTGTTTGTTTTTTTTAGTCGAGATGTTCAGCTTCACTTTTGCAAAATACGCCTCAGTTTTAATAGTTTTAGTTCATGTTGAATTATGGGAGTTTGAGTTTATGAGAAATGTGGCTCATGTCAGTATTTTTAAACACTACAGATATTTTTACAGTTCAACTCCGTTTAACCTCTCCAATTAATAGAATATTCATGTTTCTGATGCAAAATACACAAGGACTTAACCAGGTCTAAACCAGGTCTGAACCAGGACTAAACCAGGTCTGAACCAGGACTAAACCAGGACTAAACCAGGTCTAATGCCAAATGTAGATGATGTGTTATTTTCTTCAGAAACATACATTTTCTGCTGCTTTATTCAAACTCTTCAGATTCACTTTTGATTATGCTTCTGTTTTTGTTTGGTTTTTTCTCAAAATTTTCTAAAACTTTTCTCAAAACTGTGACACTTTTATTTCAGGTCAAAGTTCACTCTTCAGTATTAAACCCTAAAGTCACATGTTTCACCTGGTGTTCGTCATGGGACGCTTTTATTTTAGTATTTTATGTTGTTTTTGTAAAATGCTGTTGTTTTTGATGGTGTTTTACTGTTTATTTGACTTTACCGTTAAACAGCCGATGTCCTGTATTGACTGCAGGCTTTACCTTACGATATATATTTGACAAAAAAAGGACGAATAATGTATGTTTAATAATAAAAAATACAAAAAATGCTACAAAAAATGGAAGAAAAAAGTGTAATTTATATTTTAAGAACTGCATGGATATTTAGAATAACAAATGGCAGTGCCTTTCTTTTTGTACTCCAGACATTTTAGCCCAATGTTTATGGTTTTGTATGGATTTAAAGAGAGTTACAGGACGGGAACGGGCCCAGCATCTAAACACACTTACACTGTCAAAATAGTGATAAATGAAAAAATGCAGATTTATCTTATTTATAATGGTTATTGAAAACGTCATTTATTTTATTACAAAATGAAAATGTGCAAAAGTGTGATTTCAGTATATTCTGCAACTACTGTGGTCTGTGGAGGTTTTATAAAAACTGTGATTGAACATCTGCTAAAGTCGGAAAATGACACAAAAAAGTACATTTTCATATTATACACATATTACATTCTTTGGTTTTATTTTTGTTTTTTTCTGTTTTAAAATACTAAAGGAATTCAAGATTTGTGGACGTTTACACGACTCATTTTGTTAACGTTAATCTTTTAATGCTGACTTTTTGAGTTTAAACCATATGAACACATCACAGTCGGTGGAAAAAAACGAACAACATTTGAACGCAGCATCATTCCCGAACGATGAAAATTCTAGAAAATACATTTCAGTCGGAGAACTAAGGCGGGACCTATCAACCAATCAGATTCAGCTCCGTCAGAGTCTGCCCGGCGACAGGTGTGGTTGCTACGGCGACGGGGCACAGGGAAGGTCACATGACTGACCCTCATCAACTGTTACTGTTCAAAATCTTCAAATCTTTGCCAAAGTTTTCTTTTTTTTAACATTAAAAAAGCTTAAATTTGAGATGAAGTGATTAAAAATGAGAAGTGACTCATTAAACCTTTAAACATTCATATTTTTGTTACATTTCTTAGTTTGTTAGAGCATAATACCATGTGTAAAGTCAAAAAGAGGTGTAATAATGATTTGTATTACTTTACTCTGAATATAAGGTGCTGAAAAAACAACCTTAAAAGTGATTCATTTGACTGATTAAAAGCTGCAGAAACAAAGAAACCAATAAAGGCTGTAGTTGAATAAGTGTAAGTGTGCGTTCTGCTGGCGTCCCGTCCCACCCCGGTCGGTACTCCTCGACGCTGAGCTCTGTACAAACGAGTGAATGGTCCTTTCTGTGTGAATGACACTTAGTGGCTGTATTTTGTGAGATGACGATGTAAACGAATGCTGTGACTTGGCATGCCCCGTATTCATAAAGACAAAGGTATAACTCCACCGCGGCTCATGACTCCTCTGTTCAGATCTGTTATCCGTCTGCACCTTAAACATAAACATATCTGCAATTATTTAAAGCCTAAATTGTTATTGTTGTAAAAATAAAAGTATATTTTTGTATTTATTGCAGGAAGTTCTCCAGTGAAGGCTTTAGCATTTTGGAGCTACGGCTTGTCTACATTGAGAAATACCATTTCAAACACATTTAGTTTGAAAACAAAATTGCCAATATTTAACAGTTACTCCAAAGAGAAGATCGTGTTAAGTACAGTGAGCTCATGTCACATATTCTGTGGGCCTCAGAGTTCCTTTGTGTTACTTATCGACATCACTATGTAACAGGAAGCCAGGCTGAACATCAGAGTACTGTCTGACAGAAACAAAAAGAACATTAAAATCAGATGTACACAACAGGCGCAGTTCTACAGGGGGTCACGGTTCACCCTCATTTTAAATTTATGCTCCTTACTTTCATGAGCTTTAATGTTTAATTGACAGAAGTTGTTTTTTTTCCAATAAGTTTGGCTTGAAATTAAATAGGAATGAATGGTTTTGTGCCAGTCCAAACCCAGAATCTGTCTCGGATTCTGTTTACACTGTGAGACTCTAAACTGTCGCTGTGACAGGGCTCTCATTTAAAATAAAGTACGCCTACATGATATTAAAATTTCTTCAAATAATACCCATTATATTTTATTATTTTATCTTTTAACAACAAAACGAGTCACGGCTGCACGCTCTGCCATTTTAGAGCCATTCATTTTGTTGTAGTACTAGACCTTATTGTGCTTTCCTAAAAAATTTAACAATTAAGTTGCTTTTGTTTACGTTATAAAGTACTCCAAAACACTTCCTGGTTGCAACGTCGCGGCGGCAGTTACGTCATGACGCAGGCGGCGGGAGCAGTGACGCTCCTTCCGTTGTGTTTGACGCAGCGCGGGAGACTTCAGACCCGAGAGTGACTTTTATCGAGCTGTGGGCCGTAAGTTTAATAAATTATATTATTCTTAGAGTCAGAATCGATCGTTTAGCTTCTGAAATAACAATAAAAGTGATAAATGAGCAGATGGTAATAGCTAGTGATGTTGTAATCGGTGTTTTAACGGAGTGTAGAGGCTAGGTTCTGTCGAGCTCTGAGCTAGTCTCTGTAGCATCTTACATTTTATTTCAAAGCTTTAATAATTAGTTTTGGGTTTTTTTTGTTTTTTAAGATTGTTAAAATGCCGTGTGAGAAGAAGCCGATGCGTTATGGACATTCAGAAGGACACACCGAGGTCTGCTTCGATGACACTGGAAAGTAAGTCGTGTTTTACTGTTTTTACATTTTACACAAAGCTACATATAATTTATAAAAATATGTAAATTATATTTTTTCCTCTCTATATGCAAATTTAAGGAGTAAAGTTACATTTTATCCTTACATAATGTCAATTAATAATTCTGATTTTTTTTCATGCTTTACTCATACTTTCAGTGTTTTTACTCATTGCTATTATTTGTTTCTCATTATTTATTTTAATAACTTTTTAAATCAGTGAGGATTTTAGTTTTATTCTTAAAAACTCAACATTTCTTTAAAAATGTATTTCTCATTTTAATTATGGTTATTGTTTTTAGATTTAAGAATTTTTCTTAGGATTTTAGAAATATGGAGGTTTGCAAAAGAACATGTGATATTATATTTTGTTACATATTTTGACTAATTTTCCATGAACCATTTAAATATTTAAAGAGGAAAAACTCAAATGTTCACTGTATAGTTTTTAATCCACTGTAGTGGAGTCTCAAGTTCCCACTAAAGCCTCTTCAGCAAAAAATAACAGAAGTATATTTTTGTATTGAACATGTCATGTGCACATTAACATTTCAGTATTTCTATTAGAATATTGTTATGTGTTTTTATTCCTCTCCAGGTTCATAGTGACGTGTGGAAACGATGGAGATGTTAGAATCTGGGACGGTCTGGACGACGACGACCCTCGGTTCATCACAGTCGGAGAAAAGGCCTACTCTTTAGCTCTGAAGGTCAGTCTGTCACCATTAACCTCAGTCTGGACCTTAGTCATACTTTACAAAGTAAATGTGGCTATTTTAATTTGAGCAGTTGTGAAAATGGGGCTGAACACACTCTGTTTACATCTGGCTTCTTCAAACGATATATTTATTGAGCTACTTCATCTAAAAGTGAACAAACGACAGCTGTTTCTTATGGATTTGGGCCCTTTTCCTCCAAATCTTGTTGTTTTTTTGCAGACCATAGACTGACAGGTAAAAGCTGATCAAATAAAAGCAGGTGTGATCTTCTGAGCTCTGTGCAGAGTTGACTCAAAAACACGTCCTGTTCTTCTTTGACAGAACGGGAAACTGGTGACGGCCAGCTCCAACAACACGGTTCAGATCCACACGTTTCCAGAAGGAGATCCAGACGGGATTCTGACCCGGTTCACGACCAACGCCACTCACGTCACGTTTAACTCCAGCGGCAGCCGAGTGGCAGCCGGCTCCAGGTGAGACTCACCTGAGAATCACAGACTGATCATTATGTCAGCAAAACTGACTGTTACTGGTACTTTCTCCATAAACAAACTGGACCTAATGTGTTTGTTTTATTTGTGAAAATGTTTAAATACAAATAGTTTATTGTAAAATCAATAATTTGTGTAAAACCAGTCTTTCTGATCCATCTACTGTTTATTCTAAGGGATTGTAACAGATGAGAACCTCTATTCAGGAACAGAAAACCTTGGACAATCACATGCTCCAAAAAGGAGCGCTCCCATTGGTCGACACTTGTCACATGACGTTCCAGGAAGTTTAATAGCTGCAGATAAAGTGTATTTTCAGCTGAATATGTCTTTTAACAGAGAAACAGCTGAAAAAAGAAAAGCATCAACAGAGAAAAGGGAGGCAACGTAAAACACAGATAAATACTGTCAATTCAATCACGTAATGTTTAACGAGGAGGAGATAATTGTCGTCCTGACGCTGAAGTCACAGCTAAGCTAACGCTAAACTCTAAACTTCAGTTTGGTCAAATGTATTAGTATTTTGGTTTTATTTTTTAATAAAAGAGAAGCAGGAGAGGTCCCTAGACTGATTTTGGAGGAGAGTCTGAGACAGGGACAAAAAACCCCAGCTCATGTCCAAAATAACATTAATACAGTTTCCAGGCAGTGATCATACAAAATACATTAGACATGAATACACAATATTCAGACATAGCACTCATGAAATGGACAGACAGGGGGCGCCATTTACCCTCGGATACTGATCATTGATTTTTACAGGGAAGTAAACAAATTTGTCCCATGTTTTAAGAAAATAAAGCTCAAACATGTATTACACTTGTCACTTTAAACGTATGTGGCAGTGGCTTGTGTTTCTGTCACATGTTATCATTTCAAATCTAATGTAAACGTTTCCTGAGTGTCGTTTCCAGCTGTAAACCCCTTCAGTGTCACTTCTGCTCAAACGTCGTGTCTTTAACGTCCTCGGGTCACGACGACTGAATGTTCTGAAACCACAAATCACACAAACGGATGAATATTAAAGGAAAGCAGCACGAGGCATGGTTCAGTATCGGCTCTGAGCCTCTGTTCGTTCTCATTGATCGCTCTTTAAAAGGATAAATGTGTTTAATTCAGCCTCGGAGCATGTTTTCTCATCGACGCAGCTGTCTCTGCATCAACAGACTCTAATACATCCGTTTACTGCTGCCCTTTACGTCTGACTCATCACTCTGGAAAAAAACAGAAATAACCCAGGACTTTAACTGTTTAATGCAGGTTAGAAACAGAATGGAGTGTTTTTAATTCACAAAATAAAAGCTGTGACATTTCTCAGAGTTTGTTTCTTGAAAAGTGACGTTTGTCACAAGAACAAGGCTGAAAATTACAGCTGAAGTGGCTTTTTGATTGTTTCTACCTGGATTAAAGTGGGCTTTAAGTGGTTTAAGTTGGACTGTAACTGGCTTTAAGTGGCTTCATAAATAGATTTGAAGGGTTTTAAGTGGTTTAACCCAGGCTTTAACCAGTTTAGAATTAACCTGCTTTGGACCAGTTTAAAGTGGTTTACTAACTGGTTTTGAGTAGTTTCAGACTGGTTCTAGCTGGATTTGGACTGGTTTTGAGTGGTTTCAGACTGGTTCTAGCTGGGGAACGTTTTGTTTTCACGTCCTAGCGGATTTGGACTGGTTTTATGTGGTTTACGTTGGACTGTAACTAGTTTTGAGTGGTTTCAGACTGGTTCTAGCTGGATTTGGACTGGTTTTGAGTGGTTTCAGACTGGTTCTAGCTGGATTTAGACTGGTTTTATGTGGTTTACGTTGGACTGTAACTAGTTTTGAGTGGTTTCAGACTAGTTCTAGCTGGATTTGGACTGGTTTTGAGTGGTTTCAGACTGGTTCTAGCTGGATTTGGACTGGTTTTGAGTGGTTTCAGACTGGTTCTAGCTGGATTTGGACTGGTTTTGAGTGGTTTCAGACTGGTTCTAGCTGGATTTGGACTGGTTTCTGTGTCTCCTCAGTGACTTCCTGGTGAAGGTGGTGGAGGTCTCCGACAGCAGTCGACAGAAAACCCTCCGAGGTCACGAGGCTCCAGTCCTCAGTGTGACCTTTGACCCCAGAGATGAATATCTGGTGAGTGACCCTCGACACCTTTCATCAGGATCAGAGTCTGTTTAATAAAATGGTTCTGTTAAACTCAGGCGTCTTCGAGCTGTGACGGATCTGTCGTCGTGTGGAACCTCGAGGACCAGGTCTGTCTCCAGATTAACTCAGATTAACTCAGATTAACTCAGGTTAACTCAGACTAAACTCAGATAAACTCAGATAAACTCAGATAAACTCAGGTTAAACTCAGATAAACTCAGACTAAACTCAGATTAACTCAGACTAAACTCAGATTAAACTCAGATTAAACCAAGACTAAACTCAGATTAACTCAGACTAAACTCAGATTAAACTCAGATTAAACCAAGACTAAACTCAGACTAAACTCAGATTAACTCAGATTAATGTGTGTTTGATGTGTTTGATGATCTTGAATGTGATTGGTTCCTCAGAGTCAGGTGACCAGCTGGCCTCTGCTGCAGAAATCTAACGACGTCACAAACTCCAAGTCTCTGTGTCGTCTGTCGTGGCAGCCCGGGACCGGACAGGTACAGCGACCTCTGACCTCTGACCTCTGACCCCTGTTTCAGGACGACCCTTTAATGAGGCACAAGGTCGTTCAGGTTTTTAAGAATTTAATGAAACTGGACGTGTTTTTTTTCCTCAGTTTTTAGCCGTTCCCGTTGAAAACAAGGTGCACCTTTACGAGAGAGGCTCCTGGAGTCATGTGACCACTCTGTCAGACGACTTACTCACACAGGTATCAGACACTAAAGTCCAACTAAAACCTGTTCAAAACCAGCTAGAACCTGCTTAAATCCATCTAAAACCTGTTTAAATCCAGCTAGAACCTGCACAAATCCAACTAAAACCTGTTTAAATCCAGCTAGAACCTGCACAAATCCAACTAAAACCTGTTCAAAACCAGCTAGAACCTGCATAAACCATCTAAAACCTGTTTAAATCCAGCTAGAACCTGTTTAAATCCATCTAAAACCTGTTTAAATCCAGCTAGAACCTGCTTAAATCCATCTAAAACCTGCTTAAATCCATCTAAAACCTGTTAAAAACCAGCTAGAACCTGCATAAACCATCTAAAACCTGTTTAAATCCAGCTAGAACCTGTTTAAATTAATCTAAAACCTGTTTAAATCCAGCTAGAACCTGCTTAAATCCATCTAAAACCTGTTTAAATCCATCTAAAACCTGCTTAAATCCATCTAAAACCTGTTCAAAACCATCTAGAACCTGTTTAAATCCATCTAAAACCTGTTCAAATCCATCTAAAACCTGTTTAAATCCATCTAAACCCTGTTCAAATCCAACTAAAACCTGTTCAAAACCATCTAAAACCTGTTCAAATCCAGCTAAAACCTGTTCAAATCCATCTAAAACCTGTTTAAATCCATCTAAAACCTGTTCAAATCCAACTAAAACCTGTTTAAATCCAATTAAAACCTGTTCAAATCCATCTAAAACCTGTTCAAATCCATCTAAAACCTGTTCAAATCCATCTAAAACCTGTTCAAATCCATCTAAAACCTGTTCAAATCCATCTAAAACCTGTTCAAATCCATCTAAAACCTGTTCAAAACCATCTAAAACCTCTTCAAATCCACGTGCAGTATTTTATTTCTTTATCTGTTTTGATGTGTACAGAGACAGTCCTTTTAAACCCAATATGATTAGACTCCAGTCCAGTCTAGTCTAGTCCAGTCCAGTCCAGTCCAGTCTTATTTAACGTCCTGTGTTTCCAGTGGGTGAACGTGGTGTGCTGGTCTCCGAGTGGGAAACACGTGGCTGCTGCTTCAGTCGGAGGAGTCATCACAGTTTGGGACGTGAGCAGCAAACTGTGTCTGGAGAGGTATTACAGCATCATTTAATCACTGGGAACGACTCATGTTGAAGTCTGGAGTAATAGTTGGTTTTATTTGGTTCCACTTTAATGAACAGAACAATATGACACAATAACTAAAGGTTTTAACAACATCTAATCAGTTTGTGTTTCTCCATTATTGGTTGTTATATTATTATTATTAGATTTTCTCAGTAACATTTGAATGAAATCTCTTCAGACAGAAGCATGAGAAGGGCTTCACAGTGTGTGGTGTGGCCTGGCACCCGTCTGGTTCTGAGCTGGCCTACACCGACACCGAGGGCTGCCTGGGCCTGCTCCAGGGACTCAGCTCCTCTTCATCCTCGTCCTCCTCTTCATCCAACAGCAGAGTGAAGGTCTGTTACAGCTCTGACCCAGCAGTGTGAACTGAAAACCTGGACATTTAGAAAGAAGGAAGCAGATCAGAAACAGAAAAAAGAGTTATTGACTGGAGCCTCAGTGGATTACAGGCCACACCTTTTACTTTTGAGCTTTTGTGTTTCTGACCACATTTTAATTTTCATCCACAATTATTTTCTGTATTATACAAATACAGGGTATGAACATTATTAATACCGGTTCATAATAAAGGCTGGTTTCACAAGAAAATTTAAAAAATGACATGATTTCTTCCTTCTTCATTAAAACAGACACAGCAACTATTAAGACATGTGTTATTTTATTAGTGAAATAATAAATAACACATTTATAAATGAAATAGTGTCAGTTTTACTAAAAAAGGCCTTTATTTAAAGCAGTGTTCTTCAAACACAGGTCAAGCTCCAGTCCCAGAAGAACAGAGTTCAGATAAAAACAAATAAATAATTGACATTAATGCCCTGAGCATAAGCCCCGCCCACACCTCCCTGTGATTGGTTGGATCTGTCGCTCACTGAGTCCTGACTAGTCTCTGTCTCAGTCCACAGAGTCTGAAGCAGCGAAGGACTTTGACGATCTGTTCGACGAAGACGACGAGCGGCCGATGGACGAAGGTCTGAGTGAGTCTCCGATGAAGAAACCCCCCGCAGCCGAGGAAGACGAGGACGAAGACCTCCTGATCCCGGCCACGGGACGAGTCAAGAACAGAGGAGTCTTTCTGGACGACAACTCACTGGGTACAAGTCCTGCTGAAACCTGTTCAGAACCAACTAAAACCTGGTCTAATCCAACTGAAACCAGTTCAAAACCAAATAAAACCTGGTCTAATCCAACTAAAACCTGGTCTAATCCAACTGAAACTGGTTCAGAACCAAATAAAACCTGGTCTAATCCAACTGAAACCAGTTCAAAACCAAATAAAACCTGGTCTAATCCAACTAAAACCTGGTCTAATCCAACTAAAACTTTTTTGTCTTTATTTCTGAAACAGACACTGGTTCTCTGAAGCTCGGTGGAGATAAATACCCAGGTGATGATGACGACGACGCTGGCAGCTCTGTAGCGCCCCCTGCAGGTCTGTCTGGTCCCGTTCGTCCTGTTTACCACGGCCCTCTGCCCACTCCTCCTCAGAAAGCCTTTCAGCCCGGATCCACGCCGGCCCACCTCACCCACCGCTTCATGGTAACCAAAACCCAACCAACAACACAAACACAGGCCTCTTCACTGAGTCTGAGGGTAGCTTGTGTTCCTCTCGGGGCATTAATCGATTGGTGGGAGAGGATGGTAAACGGTGAGTCCAGGTGAAGGTGAGAGCTGCTGTAAACGTCCGAATGTGCCGTAGGTTTGGAACTCAGTGGGAATCGTTCGAGGATATAACGACGACCAGGACAACGCCATCGATGTGGAGTTCCACGACTCGGCCGTGCACCACGCCATGCACCTGTCCAACTCTCTGGGACACAACATGGCCGACATTTCCCAGGAGGCCGTGCTGCTGGCCTGCCCCGGCTCCGACGAACTGGCCAGGTACAGCTCTCTACCGACACGCTTTCAGTAAAACACGCTCCGTAAGGAATAAAATGAATTACAGCGAACTAACATCCTGTACAGGGCTTCAAATCCAACTAAAACCTGTTCAAATCCAACTAAAACCTGTTCAAATCCAACTAAAACCTGTTCAAATCCAACTAAAACCTGTTCAAATCCAACTAAAACCTGTTCAAATCCAACTAAAACCTGTTCAAATCCAACTAAAACTTGTTCAAATCCAACTAAAACCTGTTCAAATTCAACTAAAACATGTTCAAATTTAACTAAAACCTGTTCAAATCCAACTAAAACCTGTTCAAATCCAACTAAAACATGTTCAAATTCAACTAAAACCTGTTCAAATCCAACTAAAACCTGTTCAAATCCAACTAAAACCTGTTCAAATCCAACTAAAACACATTCAAATCCAACTAAAACCTGTTCAAATCCAACTAAAACCTGTTCAAATCCAACTAAAACCTGTTCAAATCCAACTAAAACCTGTTCAAATCCAACTAAAACCTGTTCAAATCCAACTAAAACCTGTTCAAATCCAACTAAAACCTGTTCAAATCCAACTAAAACCTGTTCAAATCCAACTAAAACCTGTTCAAATCCAACTAAAACCTGTTCAAATCCAACTAAAACCTGTTTAAATCCAACTAAAACACATTCAAATCCAACTAAAACACATTCAAATCCAACTAAAACACATTCAAATCCAACTAAAACCTGTTTAAATCCATCTAAAACCTGTTTAAATCCATCTAAAACCTGTTTAAATCCATCTAAAACCCTGAGTCCGCTGCAGTGGTCCAGATCATGTTTAATAACTCCTTCTCTGTTGTCCTCAGTAAGCTGCAGTGCCTGCACTTCTCGTCCTGGGACACTAATAAGGAGTGGATGGTGGACCTGCCGCTGGAGGAGGAGGCCCGGGCGCTGTGTCTGGGACAGGGCTGGGCGGCTGTAGCCACCTCTGCTCTGTTCCTGCGCCTGTTCTCTGTGGGAGGGGTCCAGAGGGAGGTGTTCAGCGTGTCCGGGCCCGTGGTGTGTTTGTCGGGACACGGGGAACAGCTGCTGATCGTCTACCACCGAGGTCAGGACCCCCACCTGCCCCAGCCCCTCCTCACTCCTGAGGCCTTACGTTAACCCTCAGGGACCCTTCCACACAGACGCTCTTTTACAGATTGTCGTAGAAATATATCATCATCATATGAATGTCATTATTAACTCCAGGCCTCACCAAACATAACAAATATTTATGCATTTTCTGAATTTTTAACTTTAAATGCCAATTTTAACTTTTTAAGTACAACACACAAAAAGTTGGAGTTTTTTTTTCATCCCGTTTATTCAAATTGGAATTTTGGAGGTTATTACCTGAGTCTGGGAGTGTCAAAAAAAACTTAATTCTGATCCATTTTTATTTTTAAAGTCGTAGTCAAGTCAATGGCACAAAAAATACCAAAGGGACACAGGTGGAACTATTTGTTCTTTGTTCAGATCCATGTAAAACCTGTTCAAATCCATCTAAAACCTGTCCAAATCCATCTTTCCGTTCTTAGACACATATTGTTCACACAAACCTTTTTTCTTGTCCAGTATATTCGTGTTGTCCATATTAAATAAATAAATATAATGTACAGTTTGTCTTTTAAGTTTGTCCTGGTTGTTTTTTTGCTCAGGGACTGGTTTCGACGGAGAGCAGGCGTTGGGAGTCCAGCTGCTGCAGTTCGGACAAAGAAAGAGACAAATTCTGAATGAAGCTCTGCCTCTGAGTCCTAAATCTCACCTGTCCTGGGTGGGCTTCACTGCAGAGGGTCTGTTACCTGTCTCTCACTCCTCCCACTGCCGTTCCAGACACTCGTACGAACCCGCTCTTGTGTTTCCTCGTAGGGACCCCCTGTTACGTGGACTCGGAGGGTCTGGTCCGGATGTTGAACCGGTCTCTGGGGAACACCTGGACTCCGGTCTGTAACACCAGAGACACCTGTAAAAGCAAGTCGGACCATTACTGGGTGGTGGGCGTTCACGAGAGCCCCCAGCAGCTCAGGTGACCTCCCGCTCACACCTTTATCTCATTCTCTACCAGTGTTTCTTTTACTCTCATTTTCTCCTCTTTTTTCTGTAACCGTTTTTTCCTGGGTTTTTTTTCTTATTTTCTTCTGTTTTTTAAAACTTTTAAATAAAAAAAAAAATTATTCTGTATAAGTTCTCAGTCGTCCAGGTAGTCATTATGTTAAAGGGTTGAAAAAATGAGGCAATTGGACATAGTTTATAAAACAGAAACAGAAGACGAAAAAAATCTTCCTTTTTTTTCAAACTCTAATTTTCTCTTTCTTTAACTCTCCTTTTCTCTTGTTTTTTTCTCATATTTTCTCCCATTTTTTTTATTGTAATTTTATTCCCTTTTCCTAATTTTTTCCCCCAGTTTTTTTCTTTTAACTGTCATTTTCTTAGTTTTCTTACTCTCACTTCCTCTTGTATTCTCTCAGGTGTGTTTAACCCTCACTTCCTGTTTGATCTCAGGTGTGTTTAACCCTCACTTCCTGTTTGATCTCAGGTGTGTTTAACCCTCACTTCCTGTTTGATCTCAGGTGTGTTTAACCCTCACTTCCTGTTTGATCTCAGGTGTGTTTAACCCTCACTTCCTGTTTGATCTCAGGTGTGTTCCCTGTAAAGGTGCGCGGTACCCTCCCACTCTGCCCCGACCTGCTGTGGCCATCCTTCCTTTTAAAATCCCTCTGTGTCAGACCTCCACCGAGAAAGGACAGATGGAGGTAAACCTGATCAGTCTGTGAAAATAATCAATAATCAGTGTGTTTTCCTCTGTTTTAGTTTGTTTTGTTCTTGTTTTGATCTTGTTTTGTTCTTGTTTTGTTTTGTTGTTGTTTTGATCTTGTTTTGTTCTTGTTTTGTTTTGTTGTTGTTTTGATCTTGTTTTGTTCTTGTTTTGTTTTGTTGTTGTTTTGATCTTGTTTTGTTCTTGTTTTGTTCTTGTTTCATTCTTGTTTTGATCTTGTTTCGTTCTTGTTTTGTTTTGTTCTTGTTTTGATCTTGTTTTGTTCTTGTTTCGTTCTTGTTTTGATCTTGTTTCGTTCTTGTTTTGTTTTGTTCTTGTTTTGATCTTGTTTTGTTCTTGTTTTGATCTTGTTTTGATCTTGTTTTGTTCTTGTTTTGTTCTTGTTTTGTTCTTGTTTTGTTCTTGTTTCGTTCTTGTTTCGTTCTTGTTTCGATCTTGTTTTGTTCTTGTTTTGTTCTTGTTTCGTTCTTGTTTTGTTCTTGTTTTGATCTTGTTTTGTTCTTGTTTCGTTCTTGTTTTGTTTTGTTCTTGTTTTGATCTTGTTTTGATCTTGTTTTGACCTTGTTTTGTTCTTGTTTTGACCTTGTTTTGTTCTTGTTTCGTTCTTGTTTTGATCTTGTTTTGTTCTTGTTTCGTTCTTGTTTTGTTTTGTTCTTGTTTCGTTCTTGTTTTGTTTTGTTCTTGTTTTGACCTTGTTTTGTTCCTGTTTTGACCTTGTTTTGTTCTTGTTTTGTTCAGGAGCAGTTCTGGCGCTCGGTGCTGATGCAGAACCACTACAGCTTCCTGTCGTCGAGCGGATACGAGATCGATGAGGACGCTCAGAACCAGAGTCTGAAGGAACAACAGGAGCTGCTCATGAAGATGTTCGCTGTGAGTTCAAATCCAGATAAAACCTGTTCAAATCCAGCTAGAACCTGCTCAAATCCAGCTAAAACCTGCTCAAATCCAACTAAAACTTTCTCAATTTTACCTGAAACCTGTTCAGATCCAGCTAAAACCTTCTCAAATCCATCTAAAACCTGGTGAAATCCACCTAAAACCTGTTCACATCCATCTAAATTCTGTCCAAATCTATCTGAAACCTGTCCAGATCCATCTAAAACCTGCTCAAGTCCATCTCAAACCTGCCCAAGTCCATCTAAAACCTGCTCAAGTCCAATTAAAACGTTAAATCCATCTAAAACCTGCTCAAGTCCATCTAAAACCTGCCCAAGTCCATCTAAAACCTGCTCAAGTCCAATTAAAACGTTAAATCCATCTCAAACCTGCTCAAGTCCATCTAAAACCTGCTCAAGTCCAATTAAAACGTGGTTAAATCCATCTCAAACCTGCTCAAATCCAACTAAAACTTTCTCAAGTTTATCTGAAACCTGTTCACATCCAGCTAAAAAATGTCCAAATCCAGCTAAAACCTGTCCAAATCCAGCTAAAACCTGTCCAAATCCAGCTAAAGCCTGTCCAGATCCATCTAAAACCTGTCCAAATCCATCTGAAACCTGCTCAAGTCCATCTCAAACCTGCTCAAGTCCATCTCAAACCTGCCCAAGTCCATCTCAAACCTGCTCAAGTCCATCTCAAACCTGCTCAAGTCCATCTCAAACCTGCTCAAGTCCATCTCAAACCTGCCCAAGTCCATCTGAAACCTGCTCAAGTCCATCTAAACCCTGTTCCTCTGGTGCAGTTGTCGTGTAAGCTGGATCGGGAGTTCCGTTGTGTGGAACTGGCTGAGCTCATGACTCAGAACGTGGTGACTCTGGCCATACGCTACGCCTCCAGGAGCAGACGCATGGCTCTGGCTCAGAAACTCAGTGAGATCGCTCTGGAGAAGTCCACCCAGAACCAGGAGACCCAGGAGGAGGAGGAGGAGGACCGGGACGAGGAAGTGAGGCATTCTGGGTAAGGCTTTATTATCAGGAAGGGTCTGAAGACTAAATATACTGGCACGTCTCTATTATTACTTTATCTGCAAGAAACCCAGCAGTGGAACAGTTGAACTCTGGGTAATGCCACAGTCGTCTGCTCTAACTCAAACTGACAGAAGGCTTTAGGTCAGAGCAACGTCACTGAATCTGGAAACGGACTCTTTATGGTAAAAAAAAAAAGACAAATACATGACATTTACACAAACAATGATATTTATGTTCTCAGTTTAAATAGAAGAGGACGAAACAGAAAGAAGAGAGGACTTTAAATAAATCTGTGTCGTCTTTTTCGCTGCAGTTCATGTCGAAAGAAGAGCCACTCGTGATGGGTTTTATTTTATTTTTCAGGTTTAGTCGCAGTTACAGCAGGCGACAGGAGGAGGAGGAGGAAGAGCAGGAGGAGCTCACAGAAACTAGAAAACGTACGAGTTCTAGTCCTACTCTACTTTTATCCCGGTGTTTGTCCTAATGCAGTGTGTCGTCTTGTTTCTGGTTCAGGTGTGAATCCTTTCTCTAAAGACGCTGCTTCTCCTGAAAAGCCTTCACTAAAACCAGGTCAGAGCTCCGCGCGCCACAGAAACAAAAGAAATGTCAGAATAATGTTAGGGACGTTCAGTGGGAGCTGGAAAAAGAGTCTAATAAAGAGGAATATCATTACACCACCCAGACTTTATTTAGGATTTAAAGCCCCTTGTGTTACATTTAGCCCAAATATACATTCTCTATGTTTATGGTTCTCAGACTGGACACAAACCTTTCATTTTTTTCTTTAACTCATTTCTCAGATGTATTTAATCCTACATATAATAAAATATATATCATTTCTTCACCCCAGAGTCACTGGAGCAGCTCTTTATTCCAATTACACAGAGAAGTAGAAGTGTTGTACTCACAATGTTTGTCTTTTAAAATGTCCTTGTTTGTTAATCAATTGAGACTAAATCAAAAGCAGATTTAATTAAATAACTGTGACATGTTTTCCAGCTGCAGTTTCCAAAGGAGCTCGGTCTAATCCTTTTAAGGTAAGAACTAAACCTGAGAGAAATAAATCGGATTTAAAAAGCGAGAGTGTAGTAAATGTGTGTTTGCAGGTGTCCAGCTCAGGTAAATCCTCTCCTGCTCAGCCACGCGTCACTAACATCTTAGACAACATGTCGACGAGCAGGAAGTCCAGTCCACTCAGCACAAAGACCAACAAGAGTCCGGTCCTGAAACCTCTGGCCCCGAGACCCAAGAACAAGGTCAGGATCGTTCTAGTCTTTACACTAGAAAACCTTTTTTAGTTCATTTTAATTAGATTCACATAGAAACAGCCTGTGTCTAAAACCAGAAACACTTCCTGTTGCTAAAAATAAATGCAGTAAGTGATTTAATGCAGGGCTGGACTTAACAGGCTCATTTCTGCTCTTGTTATAATTAGATCTGTCTGTTTCAAACATTTTAATCGTCTCATCCTTTACTCGTCTGAAATTTGAATGACTTTTTAACATTACATTTTTAATTCTTTAGTGGATCTGTAAAAGTGCGGCTCTCGTCTGAGTTTGATTTGTTGTTGATCTCTCGTCTTTTCCTCCAGACACAGTCCACTTTGCTGCAGATGAGCTCCAAGACCAACAGTAAGAGGCCGGAGCCGACGGAGCCCGAGCCGAAACCGAGCGAGGCCCCTGCGACCGGGTCCTACGAGAACCTCGAGAACACAGAGAACCACGAGAACAAACGGTACGCCACAAACACAGGGACCTTCACATCTTTAGAAACTCTCTGAACGTGTGATTTATCCTGTGTTTTAGGCCAAAGACGGGCTTCCAGCTGTGGTTGGACCAGAACAGGAAGAGCATCCTGGCGGAGAGTCCAGGGTTAGAGGAGACGGAGGTCATTAAAGAGGCCATGGGTCGGTTCCGGACGCTGTCGGCCGAGGAGAGGCTGGTACGAACCGGACTCAGGGTTTGGGTTTGTTTTAAAGAGTGTTTTTACATTTACTGAACCACAGCAGTGTCTGAACACCGAACACGTCGCTGGGTTTACTGAGGGTTAACTTTATTAAAAACAGGAATTAAAACAAGAAAAGAGACAACACTCATTTATTATTTACATCCAGTTAAGGTTAGACTCGAGGCCTAATGGTTTTCACTAAACTAGAACAGATTAGCTGCAGTTCAACTGTGCTTTTTCATAAATCTCTTCAACGTTTCCAACGAGAGGAAGCCATTAAGGCTCTGACACTAAAAAAACACTGAGTCTGAGCTCATTCAGACCTTTAAGGACCACAGGCTGAACCATTATCTGGAGCTGAATCTGGTTAGTTCAACGGCTGGAGGTCGCTCTGATCTGATCCCCTCGCTCCTGGAGGGTGGTATCTGTGTTTAAAGCCCTCCTCTTGGCTCCTGGAGGGTGGTGTCTGTGTTTAAAGCCCTCCTCTTGGCTCCTGGAGGGTGGTGTCTGTGTTTAAAGCCCTCCTCTTGGCTCCTGGAGGGTGGTGTCTCTGTTTAAACCCCTCCTCTTGGCTCCTGGAGGGTGGTGTCTCTGTTTAAACCCCTCCTCTTGGCTCCTGGAGGGTGGTGTCTGTGTTTAAACCCCTCCTCTTGGCTCCTGGAGGGTGGTGTCTGTGTTTAAACCCCTCCTCTTGGCTCCTGGAGGGTGGTGTCTGTGTTTAAACCCCTCCTCTTGGCTCCTGGAGGGTGGTGTCTGTGTTTAAAGCCCTCCTCTCGGCTCCTGGAGGGTGGTGTCTGTGTTTAAACCCCTCCTCTTGGCTCCTGGAGGGTGGTGTCTGTGTTTAAAGCCCTCCTCTTGGCTCCTGGAGGGTGGTGTCTGTGTTTAAAGCCCTCCTCTTGGCTCCTGGAGGGTGGTGTCTCTGTTTAAACCCCTCCTCTTGGCTCCTGGGGGGTCTGGGGGTGGTGTATTGTCGTCTGGAGCAGGTGCTGGGTGTAGCAGTAATAAAGCGGTGAGTGGGGGTCCTGACGGTGCATTCATCCTGGCGGTGACGGAGCTGCTCTCAGACCCAGGCCTGAGTGGATCTGATAAAAGGCTGCTATGGAAACAACAGCATTGATCTGAAACAGACACAGCTCCAGGAGAAGAGTTGATTAAAGACAGCAGTAAATCCACAGAAACAGATCAAAATACATCTTTATTGGAAATTAATAATAATAATACTGTTTATTTATATTGCACTTTATATTTTAAAAAAAAATCTCAAAGAGCTGCTAGTGTAAAAACACAAGAGTCAATAAAACAAAGCAAAGGACTAGATGTTAATATAATCTAAAACAGAGTCAGAGAAGGTTTGACTCGAGGCCTAATGGTTTTCACTAAACTAGAACAGATTAGCTGCAGTTCAACTGTGCTTTTTCATAAATCTCTTCAACGTTTCCAACGAGAGGAAGCTATTTAGGCTCTGACACTAAAAAAGCACTGAGTCTGAGCTCATTCAGACCTTTAAGGACCACAGGCTGAACATTTATTTATTCATATTGCTCTTTACATTTAAACAAATCTCAAAGTGCTGCAAGTGTAAAAACATAAAACAAAGCAAATGACTAGATGTTAAAATACTGTATCCTCGGTCTGAGCTTCAACAGGTTCAGGTTCAGTAAAAATGTGAGTGATTTTGTTTGTTTTATTATCAGTTTTAAACCGAAACAATACAACACTGTCCCACACGTTTACACACTTCACTCTGATTATTAATCGTAAATATAATCATCAGATTATAATCATCCATAAAATGTCAAGTGAGTTTTAAACCTTAACCATCTCAAGCAAACAATGATAACCTTTTATTTCTTTATTCTGTTTTATTTGATGAGAAAAAAACAGCAACATGTTTTTCTTTATTTCAGGATAAATATTTATTGACATAAACACTTAGGATTCATGGAAAACCTGAAAATAAAGACCTGATCTGTCTAATCTACAGTAAAATGATTTCTGCTCCGTTCGGTGGTGTTTCTATTTTCGGAGAGACACCTGTAGCTTCTGAACGAGGCACAAAGACGTTAATGACAGACTGCATCCTGCTGCTGTGTAATCACCATCGACAGACTTCAGCCCAAACAAAAGCTTCAGCCGTGAATCATCCCAGAGCCGCCTCACAGCATCATTCAGCCGCCGGCTAATGAGGCGTTCAGCTGTTCAGCACGAACACGGGACACATGGAACCAGCAGATTCAACAGAAACATACAAGATTCAACTGTTTCGAACCAGATAGTCAAATTCAACCGTTTAGAAATATACAAGCAGATTAAACCGTTTAGAAATATACAAGCAGATTCAACCGTTTAGAAATATACAAGCAGATTCAATCGTTTAGAAATATACAATCATTCCGCTATTTAGAAACATACAAGCAGATTCAACTGTTCAGAAACATACAAGCAGGTTCAACCGTTTAGAAACATACAATCATTCCGCTATTTAGAAACATACAAGCAGATTCAACTGTTCAGAAACATACAAGCAGGTTCAACCGTTTAGAAACATACAAGCAGGTTCAACCGTTTAGAAACATACAAGCAGGTTCAACCGTTTAGAAACATACAAGCAGGTTCAACTGTTTAGAAACATACAATCATTCCGCTATTTAGAAAAATACAAGCAGGTTCAACCGTTTAGAAATATACAAGCAGATTCAATCGTTTAGAAACATACAAGCAGGTTCAACTGTTTAGAAACGTACAAGCAGGCTCAACTGTTTAGAAACATACAATCATTCCGCTATTTAGAAACATACAAGCAGATTCAACCGTTTAGAAACGTACAAGCAGATTCAACCGTTTAGAAACGTACAAGCAGATTCAACCGTTTAGAAACATACAAGCAGATTCAACCGTTTAGAAACATACAAGCAGATTCAACCGTTTAGAAACATACAAGCAGATTCAACCGTTTACAACCATACAAGCAGATTCAACCTTTCAGCTGGTACATCACAAACAAAAGACAAATATTTGACCAATACATGGGAACAGACAGTTTTCAACCATTCAACTGTTACTTAATCAAATTCAACTCTTTATATTCACATTTTAAGACTGACCACCCATTTTCACAAACTGCAAAGACACAAAGTCAAATAAGGGACATCTTTATTGAACACTGGAGTCGTGTGAATAATCCTGATCTGATGATGCTGTGTTCAAGCGTTAGTCTCTGTTTCAGACGTGGACCGAACGAGCCAAAGGACACAACGGAGACGACCTAAAGAAAAGGAAACGAGGTGAGGAGTTAGGAGACGAAGAAGGGAACAAGGGAGCGACCGAGGAAACCAGCGCCAAGAAGAAAAAACCTGTCGACCCTTCGTCCAAACTGTCGGCCTTCGCTTTTAACAACAACTAACCTCGTCCTCTTCGTTCAGGTTCAGATTTAAGGGTTTATTTCTGATGTTCGTGTGATGCATTTAATCATGTCTCTTCTGTTTGAGTTTAATTCACAAAACATGACTGTATTTTGTTGAATAAATGTACATTTTTGCTTCTTTCTTTCATTTTTTTTGTTTTGGTTTAGTCTACGGTTTGATTTCACTCACAAATTACAGACTGAAGTTTCACTCTTAGATGTGACCAAATTTATGAATGAATAAGAATATTTTTTGGTTTTGAATATAATATACTTTAAGATAAAATCATTAGTGATGTTTTTACAGTGTTTCAGTCTTTTGTGCAGGACTCAATCATGTTTTGTTTGTTTTTTTCAGTTCCATAAAACAATGTTGACAAAACCTGCAGAATTTTGAAAACAATATAGATTTATTTGGTGGTGTTATTAATTCAGATTTACCTTAAAAAATTGTAACGTGATGGAAATGACAAAAAATATAAATTATCCAATTCAGTTTTATTTTTGTTGTCCAATATCACAACAATTGGCAAAGGGCTTCAAAAAACAATAGACAGTAAATATACAAACCCTAACCCGTCCTAGAGCCTCCATCATTTAATTCAATTATAAGTAAAAAATAAAACTAAGACACTTTATTAATATTTAAATATGTTTACAAAAACCCCTGATTCTGCTTCAGTGCCTCACAAGATGAAAGATAAAAAATGTTCATTAAATGTGTTTGTTTAGTTCAGATCGTTGAGTGTGTTATGAAGATAAAGTCAGATTTTAATGTTAGGTCTGAAGGTGTCCCACAATGAAGCAAATTAAAACAGATAAAAACTGTTATAATTGTCTAAGATTCTCAGAAACTCCTGGATTGACTCTAAAGACACCTCTGACTTCATTCTCATTAAACTGTCCTTCACTAATATTATTTCTTCCCTTTTATTGTAAACGGAACAAGTCCCATTCATGTTTCTGTGGCCACGCCCCCTCCTGCTCTCAGCCAATAGGAGCGCTCCGGGAGTAATCCTCTGATATAAAGCCGGAGGATGCTGAGGCTGCGGGAAAAGCAACAGTTGATACGAGACTCAAAAAGTACCAACGAAGAAGAAAGAGTCCGCGTTAATCCGAACAAAAACCAGCGAAGAAGAGGTTTTAAAGTGAGACAGAAGTGTGTTTTCTTTTCTGGGATGGAGCCGGTCAAAGCCGCCGCGGAGCAGAAGGACACGGCGGCCGCAGCGGACGGAGCCCCCGCGGTGAACGGACTCTTCCCCGGCCTGAAGCGCTCCGAGGCCGGCTCCCTGATGGAGAGCTGGCGGGAGGAGCGGACCCGGAGCCTGGAGGACAACGAGCTGAGCCTGCCTTCACTGGCCGCCGCCTACAGCACCATCCTCCGCGGCTTAGGAGAGGACCCCCACCGCCAGGGCCTCCTCAAGACCCCCTGGAGGGCCGCCACCGCCATGCAGTTCTTCACCAAGGGCTACCAGGAGAAGATCACCGGTGAGTGGCCCGGGTTAGACCGGGTTAGACCGGGGTCAGGACCGGGTTAGACCTGGTTTAATTACAGTTTAAGCCTGGACTGAGTTTAATATAGTTTTTACTTTTTGTTTGTAGTTTCTTAATCTTGGTTTGGTTCTGGTCTTGTTCTGGGTTTTGACCAATTGTAGACTGATTTAAACCTGGTTTAGACCAGGTTTAGTCCAGGTTTAGTCCATTAGTATTAACAGGTGGCAGAAAGTCAAATTAAATCAGAGTTAAGTCTTTGGTCCTGCTTTAGTCCTGGTCTAGACCTGGTTTTATCCTCTCATCTGTTGATTCTCTTGATGGTTTAGACCAGAGTTAGACCAGGTTTAGACCAGAGTTAGACCAGGTTCAGACCATGTTCAGACCAGGTTTAGACCAGGTTCAGACCACGTTCAGACCAGGTTTAGACCAGGTTCAGACCAGATTTAGACCAGAGTTAGACCAGGTTCAGACCATGTTCAGACCAGATTTACACCAGACTTAGACCAGGTTCAGACCAGGTTTAGATCTGGTAAATCCAGTTTGGTTTGGATCCAGGTTAAACCAGTCGAGGCACAAACAGCAGCAGTGACTAATGCAGCAATAACAGCCTACACAGAGACCAGACCAGACCGGGCTGAACCGCACTGAACTAGGGAAGACCGGGCTGAACTAGGGAAGACCGGGCTGAACTAGGGAAGACCGGGCTGAACTGGGCCAGTCCGGGGTGAACCGGGCCAAACTAGGGAAGACCGGGCCGAACTAGGGAAGACCAGGCTGAACCGGGCTGAAGTAGGGAAGACCGGGCTGAACCGGGCCGAACTAGGGAAGACCGGGCTGAACCGGGCCGAACTAGGGAAGGCCGGGCTGAACCGGGCCAGACCGGGCTGAACCGGGCCGAACTAGGGAAGACCGGGCTGAACCGGGCCGAACTAGGGAAGGCCGGGCTGAACCGGGCCAGACCGGGCTGAACCGGGCCGAACTAGGGAAGACCGGGCTGAACCGGGCCGAACTAGGGAAGGCCGGGCTGAACCGGGCCAGACCGGGCTGAACCGGGCTGGTTCAGTGGTAAACCCTGTGTCTTCTCCTGGTTCTGGTCTGTGTTTGAACAACGACAGGAGACAATAGAATAAATCTGAATTGATTCAAACTAAATCTGCTCCAATTAAATAAAAACATAAAATAAGAGTCTAATAAGATTTAAAGATCATTCCTCACTTTTCTTTTTCAACTGGATCCATTTTACTGCTGCTTCACAGAAACATGATCAGTTTCAGATTATTTTATTCATATAAATATATCTAAATAATCAATTCAGTGATTTATCATTTTAGCTTCTTTCAACAAACACTAAAACCTGTTCAAATCCATCTAAAACCTAACAAAATCCCATTAAAACTTCTGTGGTTGTATAAACGAGGAACAAATTAAAAACTGTAAAAATAGACTCACGTAAATCCCTTTTACTAATTTTGATTTGACCCATTATATTGAGAATAGAAATTAAACCAGGACTAAACCAGGTCTGAACCAGGTCTGAACCAGGACTAAACCAGGACTAAACCAGGTCTGAACCAGGTCTAAACCAGGTCTGAACCAGATCTGAACCAGGTCTAACCCAGGACTAACCCAGGACTAAACCAGGATTAAACAAGGTCTAGACCAGGTCTAAACCAGGACTAACCCAGGACTAAACCAGGATTAAACAACGTCTAGACCAGGTCTAAACCAGGACTAAACCAGGTCTAAACCAGGTCTAGACCAGGTCTAACCCAGGTCTAAACCAGGTCTAGACCAGGTCTGAACCAGGTCTAGACCAGGTCTAACCCAGGTCTAAACCAGGTCTAGACCAGGTCTGAACCAGGTCTAGACCAAGTCTGTGTGAGTTGCTGAGTCATGCTGCTGCTGGAGGAGGGTAAGTCCTGGTCTAATGGCTGTGAAGGACCAGGGATCTGCCCCCAGACCCATCTGGACCTGGTTTAACGCGGTCTACAATGAAAACTCAGGGGGTTCTGCTCTGAGAAGAATGTAATGGCGTCAGAGCCAGAAACGTGACGAAAACCTGTTTCAGAAAGAAATAAAACACAGGCCGATGATTAAATCAGAAAAAAGACAAATAAAAGAGATTTAACATGAGTGAATCTGAGGATCTCTGCAGCTCACACCTAAACCTGACTAGACTGGACTAGACTAGACTAGACTGGACTAGACTGGACTAGACTAGACTAGACTAGACTAGACTAGACTAGAATAGACTAGACTAGACTAGAATAGACTAGACTAGACTAGACTAGACTAGACTAGACTAGAATAGACTAGACTAGACTAGACTAGACTAGACTAGACAAACTGAGATTAGACTAGACTAGACTAGACTAGACTAGACTAGAATAGACTAGACTAGACTAGACTAGACTAGACTAGACTAGACTAGACTAGACCAGACTAGACTAGACTAGACAAGACTAACTAGATTAGACTAGACTAGACTAGACTAGACTAGACAAACTGAGATTAGACTAGACTAGACTAGACTAGACAAACTGAGATTAGACTAGACTAGACTAGACTAGACTAGAATAGACTAGACTAGACTAGACTAGACTAGACTAGACTAGACTAGACAAACTGAGATTAGACTAGACTAGACTAGACTAGACTAGACAAACTGAGATTAGACTAGACTAGACTAGACTAGACAAACTGAGATTAGACTAGACTAGACTAGACTAGACAAACTGAGATTAGACTAGACTAGACTAGACTAGACTAGACAAACTGAGATTAGACTAGACTCAGACTCAGACTAGACAAACTGAGATTAGACTAGACTAGACTAGACTAGACAAACTGAGATTAGACTAGACTAGACTAGACTAGACTAGACAAACTGAGATTAGACTAGACTAGACTAGACTAGACAAACTGAGATTAGACTAGACTAGACTAGACTAGACAAACTGAGATTAGACTAGACTAGACTAGACTAGACTAGACAAACTGAGATTAGACTAGACTAGACTAGACTAGACAAACTGAGATTAGACTAGACTAGACTAGACAAACTGAGATTAGACTAGACTAGACTAGACTAGACTAGACAAACTGAGATTAGACTAGACTAGACTAGACTAGACTAGACTAGACAATCTGAGATTAGACTAGACTAGACTAGACTAGACAAACTGAGATTAGACTAGACTAGACTAGACTAGACAAACTGAGATTAGACTAGACTAGACTAGACTAGACAAACTGAGATTAGACTAGACTAGACTAGACTAGACAATCTGAGATTAGACTAGACTAGACTAGACTAGACTAGACCAGACCAGACTAGACAATCTGAGACTAGACTAGACTAGACTAGACTAGACAAACTGAGATTAGACTCAGACTCGACTAGACTAGACTAGACAATCTGAGACTAGACTAGACTAGACTAGACTAGACAAACTGAGATTAGACCAGACTAGACTAGACTAGACTAGACAAACTGAGATTGGACCAGACTAGACCAGACTAGACAAACTGAGATTAGACTAGACTCAGACTAGACTAGACTAGACAAACTGAGATTAGACTAGGACTAGACTCAGACTAGACAAACTGAGATTAGACTAGACTAGACTAGACTAGACAAACTGAGATTAGACTAGACTAGACTAGACTAGACAAACTGAGATTAGACTAGACTAGACTAGACTAGACTAGACTAGACAAACTGAGATTAGACTAGACTAGACTAGACTAGACAAACTGAGATTAGACTAGACTAGACTAGACTAGACTAGACAAACTGAGATTAGACTAGACTAGACTAGACTAGACAAACTGAGATTAGACTAGACTAGACTAGACTAGACAAACTGAGATTAGACTAGACTAGACTAGACTAGACTAGACAAACTGAGATTAGACTAGACTAGACTAGACTAGACTAGACTAGACAATCTGAGATTAGACTAGACTAGACTAGACTAGACAAACTGAGATTAGACTAGACTAGACTAGACTAGACAAACTGAGATTAGACTAGACTAGACTAGACTAGACAAACTGAGATTAGACTAGACTAGACTAGACTAGACAATCTGAGATTAGACTAGACTAGACTAGACTAGACTAGACTAGACTAGACAATCTGAGATTAGACTAGACTAGACTAGACAAACTGAGATTAGACTAGACTAGACTAGACTAGACAATCTGAGATTAGACTAGACTAGACTAGACTAGACTAGACAATCTGAGATTAGACTAGACTAGACTAGACTAGACAAAATGAGATTAGAATAGATTAGTGTCACATAAAAACTAAATTAAAATAAAAGTCTAAAATGTATAAACATAAATAAATATGTATAAAGTTAAAAATGCAGGTAGAAATGTTCAAAGTATATCAATAGACATCTTCTCTTTAGATATACTCTCTGACTGCAGGGGCAGGAACTGGGGCAGGAGTAGAGCCGCTGCTCCTCACAGATTAGACTTTATTGATCCTACAGTCGGGAACTGTACCAACTAAGTCTGGTCCCTAGTCCCTAACCCCTAGTCCCTGGTCCCTAACCCCTAGTCCCTGGTCCCTAACCCCTAGTCCCTAACCCCTAGTCCCTGGTCCCTAGTCCCTAACCCCTAGTCCCTGGTCCCTAACCCCTAGTCCCTGGTCCCTAGTCCCTAACCCCTAGTCCCTGGTCCCTAACCCCTAGTCCCTGGTCCCTAGTCCCTAACCCCTAGTCCCTGGTCCCTAACCCCTAGTCCCTAACCCCTAGTCCCTGGTCCATAGTCCCTAACCCCTAGTCCCTAACCCCTAGTCCCTAACCCCTAGTCCCTGGTCCCTAGTCCCTAACCCCTAGTCCCTGGTCCCTAACCCCTAGTCCCTAACCCCTAGTCCCTGGTCCCTAGTCCCTAACCCCTAGTCCCTGGTCCCTAACCCCTAGTCCCTAACCCCTAGTCCCTGGTCCCTAGTCCCTAACCCCTAGTCCCTAACCCTTAGACCCTAACCCCTAGTCCCTAACCCTTAGACCCTAACCCCTAGACCCTAACCCCTAGTCCCTAACCCCTAGTCCCTGGTCCCTAGTTCCTGGTCCCTTGTCCCTAACCCTTAGACCCTAACCCCTAGTCCCTAACCCCTAGTCCCTAGTCCCTAACCCCTAGTCCCTGGTCCCTAGTTCCTGGTCCCTTGTCCCTAACCCTTAGACCCTAACCCCTAGTCCCTAGTCCCTAACCCCTAGTCCCTTGTCCCTAACCCCTAGTCCCTAACCCCTAGTCCCTAGTCCCTAACCCCTAGTCCCTAGTCCCTAACCCTTAGACCCTAACCCCTAGTCCCTAACCCCTAGTCCCTAACCCTTAGACCCTAACCCCTAGACCCTAACCCCTAGTCCCTAACCCTTAGACCCTAACCCCTAGTCCCTGGTCCCTAGTCCCTAACCCCTAGTCCCTAACCCCTAGTCCCTAACCCCTAGTCCCTGGTCCCTAACCCCTGGTCCCTAACCCCTAACCCCTAGTCCCTCTGGAGACGTTCACTGTAATCTACTGTAATCTACTGTAATCTACTGTAATCCACAGTAAAAACAGGATTGGTGTGTGTTCAGGTTAATAAACAGGAGGTTGTTGGTTCAATCCCTGGTGTTGTGCTGTGGAAGTGTCCCTGTCTCTCTCCTGAGAGGACCAGCATGTGCCGCTAATGCTGCCGTCTGATTGGCCGCTGAGTTTCCTCCCTCTGTTTGATCTGTGAGCGTGCACGTGTGGAGGAGCGCGCACGTGAGAGGCGCCGGGTCAGTTTTAGTGGAGCTCAGGCTGCAGCCCATTATTAACAAACGACTTCACGACACAAACAACGAAAATAAAAGGTCACAGATATTAGGTTCTAATATTCAGTATTTATCAGGTTCACTTCAGGTTTAGTTTGAAAATGGTTTAAATCCAAATAGTTTATTATAAAATCAGTCTTTCTGATCCATCTAGTGTTTATTCTAAGGGATTGTAACAGATGAGAACCTCTATTCAGGAACAGAAAACCTTGGACAATCACATGCTCCAAAAAGGAGCGCTGCCATTGGTCGACACTTGTCACATGACGTTCCAGGAAGTTTAATAGCTGCAGATAAAGTGTATTTTCAGCTGAATATGTCTTTTAACAGAGAAACAGCTGAAAAAAGAAAAGCATCAACAGAGAAAAGGGAGACAACGTAAAACACAGATAAATACTGTCTGTTCTTTATTATTTAACTCAATAAATCTGTAAATACATTCATTCAGTCTCTCTGTTTGAAGACCCAGTCTAACCAGGTCTAAACCCGGTCTAACCTGGTCTGAACCAGGTCTAAACCCGGTCTAACCAGGTCTTAACCCAGTCTAAACCAAGTCTAACCAGGTCTAAACCAAGTTTAACCAGGTCTAAACCCGGTCTAACCAGGTCTTAACCCAGTCTAAACCAAGTCTAACCAGGTCTAAACCAAGTTTAACCAGGTCTAAACCCGGTCTGAACCAGGTCTTAACCCAGTCTAACCAGGTCTAAACCCGGTCTAACCTGGTCTAAACCCGGTCTAACCTGGTCTAAACCCGGTCTAAACCCGGTCTAACCCAGTCTAAACCAAGTCTAACCAGGTCTAAACCAAGTTTAACCAGGTCTAAACCCGGTCTAACCCGGTCTGAACCAGGTCTAACCAGGTCTAAGCCCGGTCTAACCTGGTCTAAACCCGGTCTAACCTGGTCTAAACCCGGTCTAAACCCGGTCTAACCCAGTCTAAACCAAGTCTAACCAGGTCTAAACCAAGTTTAACCAGGTCTAAACCCGGTCTGAACCAGGTCTAAACCCGGTCTAACCAGGTCTTAACCCAGTCTAAACCAAGTCTAACCAGGTCTAAACCAAGTTTAACCAGGTCTAAACCCGGTCTAACCAGGTCTTAACCCAGTCTAACCCAGTCTAAACCTGGTTTAATTCAGGTCTTAACCCGGCCTAAACCCGGTCTAACCCAGTATTCTTGAGTCTGGTTTGAGTCTCGTCTTGTTTCTGTTTTTTAATAAAGCTTTATCAGTTCGTCTTCTTTGAGGCGCGCCGTTAATTTCCCGTTTGTTATCAGTTTTACGGAGGACAGTAAACACAGCGTGCTGCCTTCAGGGTCACGTGGGTCTGTCCTCATCAAGATTGTTTCTGGGACTGTTCTGATGTTGCTTCCAGTCGTTTTATTTTGTTCTGAAACCGACCTGGAGCTGAAAAAATACAACAATAATCCAAAAGAGTCAAAGAAAAGTGGAAACGAGGAAAACAACAAAGTGAGGATTAAATTATGGTTAATCTGAGATTTAAACAGGAATAAAAACAGAAACTGGGATTAAACAAGACTAGAATATAAACTAAACCAAGAGAAAACCTGGGATTAAGTCAGGACTAAACCAGGACTAAACCAGGACTAAACCAGGACTAAACCAGGTCTAAACCAGGTCTAAACCAGGACTAAACCAGGTCTAAACCAGATCTAAACCAGGTCTGAACCAAGTCGGAACCAGGACTAAACCAGGTCTAAACCAGATCTGAACCAGGACTAAACCAGGTCTAAACCAGGACTAAACCAGGTCTAAACCAGGTCTAAACCAGATCTGAACCAGGACTAAACCAGGTCTAAACCAGGAATAAACCAGATCTGAACCAGGTCTAAACCAGATCTGAACCAGGACTAAACCAGGAATAAACCAGGACTAAACCAGGAATAAACCAGGACTAAACCAGGAATAAACCAGGACTAAACCAGGAATAAACCAGGACTAAACCAGGTCTAAACCAGATCTGAACCAGGACTAAACCAGGAATAAACCAGGACTAAACCAGGAATAAACCAGGACTAAACCAGGGCTAAACCAGATCTGAACCAGGACTAAACCAGGTCTAAACCAGATTAAACCATTTGGTCTTTTCTTGTGTTTTTGTCGTGTTTTTTGCAGACGTTCTGAACGACGCCATTTTCGACGAGGATCACGATGAGATGGTGATCGTCAAAGACATCGACATGTTCTCCATGTGTGAACATCACCTGGTGCCCATCTTCGGACGAGTGAGTCTCACAGAAACCAGGGACCAGTTCAAATCCAACTAAAACCAGTTCAAATCCAACTGAAACCTGTTAGAATCCAACTAAAACCTGTTAGAATCCAACTAAATCCTGTTCAAATCCATCTAAATCCTATTTAAATCCATCTAAATCCTGTTCAAATCCATCTAAATCCTGTTCAAATCCATCTAAATCCTGTTCAAATCCATATAAATCCTGTTCAAATCCATCTAAATCCTGTTCAAATCAGTCTAAAACCTGTTTAAATCCATCTAAAACCTGTTCAAATCCATCTAAATCCTGTTCAGATCCATCTAAATCCTATTTAAATCCATCTAAATCCTGTTCAAATCCATATAAATCCTGTTCAGATCCATCTAAATCCTGTTCAAATCCATCTAAATCCTGTTCAAATCCACCCGTTGCAGTTATTCGTTTCTGTGTTTGGTGTTTTTTGTTCCGTTCTGTTGAACATTTCTGCTTCATTTGTGAAAACAGCAGCAGAACGTGTCCTTTCTCTGTTCGTCTGAGTTAATCCTGTTTGACACTGCCTCAGGCTCCAACACCAGACCTGCTCTAGACCGGGTTAGACCTGCTCTAGACCGGGTTAGACCTGCTCTAGACGGGTTAGACCTGCTCTACACTGGTTAGACCTGCTCTACACTGGTTAGACCTGCTCTAGACCGGGTTAGACCTGCTCTAGACCGGGTTAGACCTGCTCTAGACCGGGTTAGACCTGCTCTAGACCGGGTTAGACCTGCTCTAGACCGGGTTAGACCTGCTCTAGACTGGTTAGACCTGCTCTAGACTGGTTAGACCTGCTCTACACTGGTTAGACCTGCTCTAGACCGGGTTAGACCTGCTCTAGACTGGTTAGACCTGCTCTAGACTGGTAAGACCTGCTCTAGACCGGGTTAGACCTGCTCTAGACCGGGTTAGACCTGCTCTAGACTGGGTTAGACCTGCTCTAGACCGGGTTAGACCTGCTCTAGACCGGGTTAGACCTGCTCTAGACCACATTAAATGACCCATTAAAATGTTCTGTTATTGCACGTAAAAGCAAGACTGTAATCTATGACTTCCTGTTGTTGAGAGTCTTTACAGCTCGTGGATAAAACCTGTTTTTAATCTATTTGTGCTGGTTTAAAAACTCCTGTATGGCCTTCCAGAGGGCAGGAGGGTAAACATGCCCAGGGTGGGTACTGTCCTTGATTATACCCCAGGCCCTGTTGAGACTAGCTTGTGCTCCTCCAGAGAAGGCAGGGAGCAGCCAGTGATTTTTTCTGCTGTTTCGATGACTGTCTGCAGAGTTTTCCTGTTTGTGGAGGAGTCCCACTCTGAGGCAGTAGACCAGGACTCTCGATGGTAGAGCGGTAGGAAGTTACCAGTAGGTTTACCCACAGATTGTTTTTGCAGAGCAGTCTTAGGAAGTGCAGGCTCTGCTGGGACTTCTTCACTACAGCAGGTGTATCGGAGACCCGCTCCACCTCATCGCTGTTGATGTAGGTTCAGGTTGTTGTTGTTGAGGCACCACAGTGACCTCCTCCTGTTGTTAACCCGACCACTGTCCTGTCATCAGTGAATTTAGTGATGGTATTGGAGGAGTGGATGGGAGCACACAGGGGTAGAGGAGGGTCTGAACACACAGCCCTGAGTGTGATGGAGGAGTGGGACCGATCCTAACTGTCTGTGGACGATTAGTGAGAAAGTCCTGAATCAGGCCCAGGTCGAGCGAGGGAACCTGGATACACCAGCTCATCCTCCAGAGTCAGGTGTGATGAGCTGTAGAGTGTTAATGTTGCTATTCATAAATAAATTCATACAAAACAAAATAGACGAGCTAGTCACACTTTATTTAGCCTTGTGATAGTAAAATAAAGAGACTATTACTATTTTAAAAATGGTATTGGTAACATTTTAGAATAAGTCACACTATTAAGCATCAGATGAGTATTTGTAAAACTTAATTAATCTTTAATTCATCATTTACAAAGCATTAATCCAACATGGATAATCACAATTACGTTATAAACATTGTTATAAATGTTTTAGTCTTAACAATAAACCTAAAATTCATTTCATTTCATCTTCTACCGCTTATCCCACTCTGTGGGGTCGCGGGTGGCTGGAGCCTCTCCCAGCTGCTTTGGGCCTTAGGCGGGGTACACCCTGGACAGTGGCCAGTTCGTCGCTGACACTTAGACGTACATTGACAGACAACCATTCACTCTCACATTCATCCACTAGGGGCACTTTAGAGTCACCAATTCACCGAAGCCGGAGATCCCGGAGAGAACCCACGGTGACACGGGGAGGACATGCAGACTCCTCACAGAAAATAAACCTAAAATAAATAATGATAAATAATTATACATATAAATGATGTTTCAGTGTCTATAAATAGTTTCTTCATTAATTACACATCTATTAATGCTTAACTACTGTTTTGTTGAGTTATCAGTGAGTATTAATAATAGTCACAACAGAAAGGAGTCATAATACTTTTGTAATGCTTTGGATTTTGACAGAAACATGAAAAGATTTGGTGGTTAACACTTTATAATAACTACACACTATTAAACATTACAATAGTATTCAGTTTTCAGGTAATGCATCTTTAACCAATTAAATTCACCAAATTTCCAAATAAAGTAAGTAAATGGATTTTATATTAGGTTTAGTTTTTTTAAATATATTTTTATGTATTTCTTTATAATTCATTAATAAATATATATATGAGAGCAGTTGTCTGTTTTGAATTTAAAAACATTGTTTGATTCTGATTGGTCAGTTTGGATTCCACGCGATGATGTCAGTAAACGCTGTTGCTAAGCGCCGTTGCTAAGCGCCGTAGCTATGGCCTGTGAGTGATTTTGTGACATCATCAGCTTTAATCCCACTCTGTGTTTATAGAAGTTCACGTTTTATTCAGACTTAACTTCAGACACAGTCGAACGAAGCAAGTGAAGCTACTGCAAGAAACCATTAGTGAAGAGTTTAACCTCAATACTTCGTCTAAAGTTAAAGAGTTTAGAACGACAGAGACACACTGAATGATCCAACATCAGCCGTGACTGACCCTCGAACAGAGGCAGACCCCAGGCTCTCAGCCGCCTTCCAAGTGTTGGCCAAAGCCAGAGAGGAGCTCGAGGCCGTTCGACGAACAAACCGAGCTCTAAAAGAAGAGGTCGAGCAGCTCTCTCAGTTTACAGCTGCTGCAGCTGTTGAGGACCAGAGCAACAACATGATCGAGGAGATCAGAAAGACCAACCGAGAGAATGAGAGAATGAAACAGTACATCCAGAAGATGAAGAAGACCATTCACCACAACGAGGCCTACGTCAAATTCCATCAGGCTCTGAAACAATCGAGAAAAGTAGTGAGTCAAGAAAACAAGTTTCTGAAAGAACAACAAGCAAAACTCACAAAAAAATATGACGAGTTAAACGTAAAGGTCTTTAAATTAAAGTTGGAACGAGAAGAAGAAGAGCAACTGAAGCGTAAGAACGAGGATCTCAGGGAACAAGTGAGGATTCTCACTGAAAAAATGGTGGACAAAAGGTTTGATTACATGACCTATAACGCTTTGAAGATGCCTGACGAACGCTTAAGAGACGAAAACCGTTATCTTAAAGAAACATCTCAAGATCTTACAGTTCGCCTCCAGAAAGCTGCTCAGAGAAAGGACTGTTTCAACAACATCAGCAGAAACCTGGATTCACTTAGAGCAGAAAACATCCAAGATATCCAGCCGTCTGCAGGAGACCCACCTCCAGAAGGTCTCAGTCCTGTCAGAGCGACTGCAGCAGGAAGCAGTCTGGAGACAAAACCAGCTGATCCTTCAAGACTCCATGGACCAAGAAGAAGAGCCATCATCTGAGGCTTTTACCAGATTATAATCTGGTGAAATCACTGGGACGAGAGGAGTTCACATCGAAACGCTGGAAAATGATTGTCTACATGAAAATAAATATAAAGGTGGATTTGATCCAAATGAAATCTGCTCAAATCCCCAAAAACTTTTCATATCTATGTACAACCAGTTTCCATAAAAGAAGAGAACTAATGTTAAAGGTTTGGGTTTGACACCACTTTATTAAAACTGTCTGTCTGTGTGTGTCTTTAAATGTTAGCCCTGCGAGTCCAGGCTACTTAAAGAATACCACACTCAATGAATGAATCCAACGTCGATGAAGAAAACATATAAATACTGTCTTTTGCAAATATCTGCCTTTTTAAAGTGAGTCTAAATTGAAATTGGCTAAAAATCCCAGAACATTTCTCCCGTGAATCTGTATAAACTGCTCTTATTGAACAGTCACTGAAACCTTGACATTTAGAAGAGTTTTGTTGTGTGTTCCTTCTTTGCAGCTGCAGGGTTTAGTTGTTGTTGACGCTCCTCAGACTCGTCTCAGACTCCAGGGTTTGGAGCTGAGTCAAATAAACCTGTGCAGACTTTAGATCCAGATGAAGCTGTGACGTTTGTTTTGAGTTAAGCAGTAACTCGTGGGAAAGACGCCGAGGCCTCGCGGTCGCCGACCTTTTACTGGACTCAATAGATCTGAGTGAAACAGAGCATGTGTACACTATTAAAACAGTTTACCTGCATTATGACGGTCCATTCTAATATAATATATGTAGATCTTATTGCCTTAGTCCAGCTCGTAAACGTCTGACTGAAATGGTTATAATCTGACATTTCTGAGTCGGAGAAACAAACCTGGAGCATGTGATAGAACAGAAAGCTTTATTGTCATTTCACAGCAGTACAATGAGATTAAAGTGCCACATCTGATCAGTGCATAGAGAATTAAAATATTAAAAACAAACACACATAATAAATACCCAATAAAAAAACAATAAATACCCAATAAATACCCAACAAATACCCAATAAATACCCAATAAAAAACCAATAAATACCCAATAAAAAAACCAATAAAAACCCAATAAATACCCAATAAAAAACCAATAAATACCCAATAAAAACCCAATAAATACCCAACAAATACCCAATAAATACCCAACAAATACCCAATAAATACCCAAAAAAACCCAATAAATACCCAACAAAAACCCAATAAATACCCTGCTGTTAAAATGTTTTAGACCGTTTTCACTCCTTTAACTGCGTCTGTTTTTTCTGTTCCAGGTTCATATTGGATACCTCCCAAACAAAAGAGTCCTGGGCCTCAGTAAACTGGCCAGGTGAGTCATGTGACCTCAGTCATGTGACCTCAGTCATGTGACCTCTGCTCTGTCCTGGAGCCACATACACTTTACAGAAATAAACAGATAAATAGAGTTTTTGTGACTCGTAGAAGAATCTAATTTTCCGTCGTTAAAAGTGGATTTACTGAAGATTAGTTTGAACTGGTTCTGACTGGTTTTAACAGGATTTACTTCGTTCCAATTAGAATTATCTGGGATTATATTAGCCTCTCTGGACTAGTCCTCAGTTAGACATTAGTCCAGGTTTAGACCTGGTTTAGACCTGGTTCAGTCCAGGTTTGGATCCATTGTATTTCTGGTTTAGATTTGAAGTAGTCGAAGTTTGGACCTGGTCTAACCCCGGTCTAGACCTGGTCTAGACCCGGTCTTGCTGAGACCTGGTTGTGATGGAGATAATCCTGAGGTATTGGGGTCAGAAGGATCAGATCAGGTTTTAATAAGCAGCTTAGACTCACAGTCCACTAAGACCGGACTAAAACCAGACCACCCTCACGGACCAGGACCAGAACCAAGACCTGGACCAATATCAGGACCGGGATCAGAACCAAGACCAAGACCTGGACCAAAGACCTGTGGAGCTACTGAATTCACCTGTGACACTAGGCCTGGTCTAAACCAGGACTAAACCAGGTCTAAACCAGGACTAAACCAGGTCTAAACAAAGACTAAACCAGGACTAAACCAGGTCTAAACCAGGACTAAACCAGGTCTAAACCAGGACTAAGCCAGGACTAAACCAGGTCTAAACCAGGTCTAAACCAGGTCTAAACTAGGACTAAACCAGGTCTAAACCAGGACTAAGCCAGGTCTAAACCAGGTCTAAACCAGGACTAAACCAGGTCTAAACCAGGTCTAAACCAGGTCTAAACTAGGACTAAACCAGGTCTAAACCAGGACTAAACCAGGTCTAAACCAGGACTAAACCAGGTCTAAACCAGGTCTAAACCAGGTCTAAACCAGGTCTAAACCAGGTCTAAACCAGGTCTAACCCAGGTCTAAACCAGGTCTAAACAAAGACTAAACCAGGACTAAACCAGGTCTAAACCAGGACTAAACCAGGTCTAAACCAGGACTAAGCCAGGACTAAACCAGGTCTAAACCAGGTCTAAACCAGGTCTAAACCAGGACTAAACCAGGTCTAAACCAGGACTAAACCAGGTCTAAACCAGGTCTAAACCAGGACTAAACCAGGTCTAAACCAGGTCTAAACCAGGTCTAAACCAGGACTAAACCAGGTCTAAACCAGGACTAAACCAGGTCTAAACCAGGACTAAACCAGGTCTAAACCAGGTCTAAACCAGGTCTAAACCAGGACTAAACCAGGTCTAAACCAGGACTAAACCAGGTCTAAACCAGGTCTAACCCAGGTCTAAACCAGGTCTAAACCAGGTCTAAACCAGGTCTAAACCAGGTCTAAACCAGGTCTAAACCAGGACTAAACCAGGACTAAACCAGGTCTAAACCAGGACTAAACCAGGTCTAAACCAGGTTCTAACCCAGGTCTAAACCAGGTCTAACCCAGGTCTAAACCAGGTCTAAACCAGGTCTAAACCAGGTCTAAACCAGGACTAAACCAGGTCTAAACCAGGACTCTG
>CM072150.1:567985-582985 GCA_036850595.1 Rhyacichthys aspro | reverse complement strand
GATGGCGGCGTGAGGCTTAAGTTTGCGGAGTTTTTCCAACAGTTTAATGCGTTATTATGTGATGTTTTGGAAGTGATCTGAGTCTGGAGTTAAACTGAGTCAGTTCGGTTCATGTTTGTGAGTTTGAAGAGTTTAAAGCGGAAAAAATGAGCGGCTGGGCGGGTTTTTCAGACGAAGATCTGCGGAGAATGCAGCAAAACGGTGAGTCCTGCTCGAGTCCTGACTTAGACCTGGTTTAGTCCTGATTTAGTCCTGTTCTAGTCCTGGTTTAGTCCTGATTTAGTCCATTATTTATTAATGGTTTAGTCCTGGTTTAGACCTGGTTTAGTCCTGATTTAGTTCTGGTTTAGTCCTGATTTAGACCTGTTCTAGTCCTGGTTTAGTCCATTATTTATTTATGGTTTAGTCCTGGTTTAGACCTGTTTTTAATTACATTTTACATAAAAGAAGAAATGTTGAAATCATTATTAAATAGTTCCTGAGTTAGTCCTGGGTTTTTTTGGATTTTATTCTAGATTTTGTTCCACAGTTGCAGTACTTTTGTTTTTGTGAGTAATTGTTGTGCTTAGCTTTTAGCTAATTTTCTCACGTTACATTTTTGCACCAAAATTATTTTCTAAAATCTCCTTGGCCTCTTGTCTGGCCTCTGTATTTATAGCACTATAATATTATAGCACTTTATTTTGGACACTAATAATGTTTTGTCACACTAACTCAGTCAGGCTGCTGAACCAAGCACTTGGAACATTGCTGTGTGAAATGTTTTAACCATAGAATGTATAAATAAGGTTTTAACATAATGGACCCTTTTCACGCTGTGCGTCACACAACCGGAGGTAGCAAAACGCAGTGTAACTTGACTTCTGGTCCCATTATTTTCTAATATATTGATCAGGAAAGTGTTCATCAGTAGTGTTCCATTTAGCTAATCAAACTTTCCCTCAGATCAGCAGCTTATCTGAGGGAAAGTCGTGAAAGCATAAACGTGGATGGCTCTGCTTGTTTGATATTTTTTAATTAGACTATTCATACATTTTAGACTTTTTATAGTGTATATACTTTTTATATATTTTAGACTTATAGTTGTGCACATGAAATATTAAGTGGTGAACGTGTGAAACACAGTTTCATTTTTATGTGCTATAAAAATGACAAAGAATAATCTGAATGTGGAGCGTCGCCATGGCAACATTGTTGAGTAACTCATGGGGGATGTCTTAAGTGTGAATGTTTTTGAGTCTCACAGAGCACAGGTTTGGAGTTCCTGTCGACCTTATATCGCAGGTTTCGGTCATTGCCACGGCAACACCGTAGAAGATAGGGTACGGGTCCAATAGAGTTTTTTTGTTTGTTGGGACTTCTTGGACGTGTGGCAGGTTGAGAACTGGTTAAGTCTGGAACTGGTCCTGGTTTAACCCTGATTCTTCTCTCCTCAGACTCAACGGTTCCAGGCGGATCCGGTCGCGGTCGGAAACACGTCTCAGTGAACCGGACTCGGCAGCAGATCCAGAGAGAACGAGCCCTGATGAAGTCCGAGTCTGGGTCCGGTTCCCTCCCACCGGACCAGCAGCTCAGCAGACCGTCCCCAAAACCAGACCCGGGACCAGGGTCTAAACCGGGACCAGGGTCTAAACCGGGACCAGAGTCTAAACCGGGACCAGAGTCTAAACCGGGACCAGAGTCTAAACCGGGACCAGAGTCTAAACAGGGACCAGAGTCTAAACCTGGACCAGGGTCTAAACCGGGACCAGAGTCTAAACCTGGGCCCAAACAGATGAATGGAGAACCAGAACCAGAGACGAACCAAGAGCAGAGAAAGCCAGAAGTAAAGGACGAAGAGACGCTGGTTTTAAAAGAACTGGAGAAACAAGAAGTGGAAATGTTAGTGTCATATTCTTTCTTTCTTTATTTGGATCAACATTATCTGAGATCTGGCTCCACTGCAGCCCCTCACTTTTATATATGATCACAGTTTGATTTAAAGCTAATAATTACACAAAGAGAGGAACATCTATAGTTTTTAGGTGAAGTCACATTCTCAGTAAACCACTCCAATATCTAGTTACTGTACATTTGTATTATGTATGGAAGCGCTGTGAGAGTATTTTCCATCCTTTATTAACGTCTTGTGTGTTTCAGTCGAGAGAGAACTCGTTTGGAGCAGCTTCAACACGAACAGAAACTGATGGAAGAGAAGAACAAGAAAAAGAAGGCTCTTCTCAAAAAACCATCGCTGAGAAGTGAGTCACAACTAACTCACTTCAAAACAATTCAGAAACTGATGAATACCATATGATGCTGTGTTGTGACTGTAGAGCAGCGGTGTCTCTGTGGTGATAGTGAATAATGTTCCTTTCAGGGGTACAAGATTTGGAAGATTTTATTCAATTTTAAATGTGAAAATTTCATCTTCTTTTGAGTCTTACAAAAGTTGTTTAAAATAAAATTCCTCCTTTTATCTAAACAGGTTTTAGTTGCATTTGAACAGGTTTTAGATGGATTTGAATATCTTTGTTGTATTTTCTGTCTCCAGGTCCAAACAGACTCGAGCTGAGACACTCAAGCTGCAGAGAATCCAAAAGGAGCTGCAGACCCTGGACGACATGGTTTCCAACGACATCTCCATCCTCCGAGCGAAGATCGAGCAGGCCAGCTGGGACTACAGCTCCGCCAGGTACACAAAATACTGCACAACACCCCTCAGACAGGTCCAGCTGGGACTACAGCTCCGCCAGGTACACAAAATACTGCACAACACCCCTCAGACAGGTCGAGCTGGGACTACAGCTCCGCCAGGTACACAAAATACTGCACAACACCCCTCAAAATCAACACCGACCAATCAGAGAACCCTTTTGGAAACGTCCCAGAACGGGCCTGACTCTGACTGTTCGCTCTATTAAAGTGGAATTTACAGAAAAACAGACATTAACTTTCCTTAACTTCCTGTTAATGTTTTTAGCTAAATTAAAAGATAGATTTGATTGAAATTGAACATAGAGACAATTAGTCTCATTAAAAGACTGTGCTTACGAGAAACCTTTATGTTCTGTCTGTTTTTGACTTGTTTCCTCACATATTCTCCACAGAAAACGTTACGAAAAAGCCGAAGCGGAGTTTGTGACGGCGAAACTGGAGCTGCACAAGAAAACGGAGCTGAAAGAGCAGCTGACGGAACATTTATGTGCCATCATTCAACAGAACGAACTGCGTAAAGCTCGCAAACTGGAGGAGCTGATGGAGCAGCTGGAGCTTCAGGCCGACGAACGGGAAGGAAACGAGGAGAAACGGGAAGGAAACGAGGAGCAACGGGAAGGAAACGAGGAGAAACTGGAAGGAAACGAGGAGAAACGGGAAGGAAACGAGGAGAAACGGGCAGGAAACGAGGAGAAAGGGGAAGGAAACGAGGAGCAGGGAGCGAGGAAGGAGGAAGGAAAGCTGGAGAATCATGAGGAACAAGTGCATTTGAACAAAAACGAACAACCTTTTGAACAAAAGACGCTAGGTCCAAAGAACAAAGACTGTGAAGGAGTTGAACATTTGGAAAATTCAGCTCCATCCTGATGATTTAAACCACAAACTGTAATAAAAATGAAAATATAACAGACTTAGACGGAAGTAAAGCAAGAAAAGGTCAAAGACAAAGACCTTTCAGTTTGTTCAACGATTATTACATCCACTTCTTGTGGAAATAAGACGCTACAAAACAGACTGAGATAAAAGAAATTAGGGATATTTAATAATTGTCAGATGAGATTTTAGGCAACGTTTGTCAATGTTTAGCTTTAAAAAGATTAATTTTATACTGTATGTCTTTTTGGGATGTTATTTTACAGCAACACAACTTACTTCACTTGATACTGCAACTGTTTTTATCAAACAAAGAGAAGACGACAGAAATAAAAGGCCAACTTTACGTTTTCATGTGCAGCTAATGCTAAATGCTATAAGTAATGCTAATGCTAATTAAATAATCTGATAATATCCTGCTCTTCCTGTCACATGACCCTCCACTCTCTCTCAGAAGTGCGTTAATCCTCTTTACGTCTCACTGTTTCTTCAAATTAAAGTCTCTGCGCTGAATACAATTAGCCCCAACAGTCGCTAATGCTAAAGGGGCGGGGCTTACACCTGTCAATCACCGATTCAGGAAGATGATTGACATCTTCCACAAACAACAAAAACATAAAAGTATAAATTTAACCATATATTTTAAAACACATTATTGTAGTCTGTTCTTATGGCAAAGGTTTTCCTTCTGTTCATTCACTTCATTTTATAAATTTATTTGAACTGAATTGTACCTGTTTTAAAACAACCCTCAGATTATTATATTTTTATAAACACAACTGATGCTGTTTAAACGGTTCTTTAACAGAAAACAGGCATTTATCTGTGCTTCACATTACAAAATAAAAGTCTGGAAAAGATTATTATTTTAAAAAGTCTCATTGTGTTTAAATCTGGATCTGGATTTGACTTAGACCTGGTTTAGACCTGGTTTAGACCTGGTTTAGACCTGGTTTAGTCCTGGTTTACACCTGGTTTAGACCTGGTTTACACCTGGTTTAGACCTGGTCTAGACCTGGTCTAGTCCTGGTTTAGACCTGGTTTAGTCCTGGTTTAGACCTGGTTTAGACCTGGTTTAGTCCTGGTTTAGACCTGGTTTAGACCTGGTTTAGACCTGGTTTAGTCCTGGTTTAGACCTGGTTTAGACCAGGTTTACACCTGGTTTAGACCTGATTTAGACCTGGTTTAGTCCTGGTTTAGACCTAGTCCAGACCTGGTTTAGACCTGGTTTACACCTGGTTTACACCTGGTTTAGTCCTGGTTTAGACCTGGTTTAGTCCTGGTTTAGACCTGGTTTAGACCTGGTTTAGACCTGGTTTAGTCCTGGTTTAGACCTGGTTTAGACCAGGTTTACACCTGGTTTAGACCTGATTTAGACCTGGTTTAGTCCTGGTTTAGACCTGGTGTAGACCTGGTTTAGATCCGGTTTAGTCCCGGTTTAGTCCTGGTTTAGACCTGGTTTACACCTGGTTTAGACCTAGTCCAGACCTGGTTTAGACCTGGTTTACACCTGGTTTACACCTGGTTTAGTCCTGGTTTAGACCTAGTCCAGACCTGGTTTAGACCTGGTTTAGATCCGGTTTAGTCCCGGTTTAGTCCTAGTATAGACCTGGTTTAGTCCCGGTTTAGTCCTAGTATAGACCTGGTTTAGACCTGGTTTAGACCTGCTTTAGACCTGGTTTAGACCTGGTTTAGATCTGGTTTAGACCTAGTATAGACCTGGTTTAGACCCGGTTTAGACCTGGTTTAGACCCTAGACTGAAGGGCTGTGACTCTAACAGAAGTGGTCTAAGTCTAAACCCAGTCTTGAGTAGTCCTCCTAAAACCAGACTCTGATGGGACTGGACAGAAAGTCGGGTTTTTCTGAGACTTGTTCCTGAAGCGGAGTCACATGATCCGGCGGCGGCTCTGATCCGGACCAGCCCATGCATCAAAGTCCGGAGCCGGTCCAGATGAGATCCAGATGTGGTTTTAATGAAGAGCGCCTCAGTTTTCCCTCGACTCCGACAAAAAAAGAAAAGAAAAACACGGCACAAAGAAAACTGACAGGCCTCGTCCACATTAACGCCGTTCGGACTGAAACTCAAACCACTTCCTTCTGAATCCAGCTTTATTCACACTTTATTCACGACAAAACCTAGTTTAGACCCGGTTTAGACCTGGTTTAGTCCTGGTTTAGATCTAGGTCAGACCTGGTTTAGTCTTGGTTTAGTCTTGGTTTAGACTAGGTTTAGACCAGGTTTAGACCTGGTTTAGACCCGGTTTAGACCAGGTTTAGACCCGGTTTAGACCAGGTTTAGACCCAGTTTAGACCAGGTTTAGACCCGGTTTAGACCAGGTTTAGACCCGGTTTAGACCCGGTTTAGACCCGGTTTAAACCAGGTTTAGACCAGGTTTAGACCAGATTTAGACCAGGTTTAGCCCCGGTTTAGACCCGGTTTAGACCCGGTTTAGACCAGATTTAGACCAGGTTTAGACCCGGTTTAGACCAGGTTTAGACCCGGTTTAGACCCGGTTTAGACCAGGTTTAGACCCGGTTTAGACCAGGTTTAGACCCGGTTTAGACCCGGTTTAGACCAGGTTTAGACCAGGTTTAGACCAGATTTAGACCAGGTTTAGCCCCGGTTTAGACCAGGTTTAGACCAGGTTTAGACCAGGTTTAGACCCGGTTTAGACCAGGTTTAGACCCGGTTTAGACCCGGTTTAGACCCGGTTTAGACCCGGTTTAGACCCGGTTTAGACCCGGTTTAGACCAGGTTTAGACCCGGTTTAGACCAGGTTTAGACCCGGTTTAGACCAGGTTTAGACCAGGTTTAGACCCGGTTTAGACCAGGTTTAGACCAGGTTTAGACCCGGTTTAGACCAGGTTTAGACCAGGTTTAGACCAGGTTTAGACCCGGTTTAGACCCGGTTTAGACCAGGTTTAGACCAGGTTTAGACCCGGTTTAGACCCGGTTTAGACCAGGTTTAGACCAGGTTTAGACCCGGTTTAGACCCGGTTTAGACCCGGTTTAGACCCGGTTTAGACCAGGTTTAGACCCGGTTTAGACCAGGTTTAGACCAGGTTTAGACCAGGTTTAGACCCGGTTTAGACCAGGTTTAGACCAGGTTTAGACCCGGTTTAGACCCGGTTTAGACCAGGTTTAGACCTGGTCTGTCTGGATAATGAGGGTAACTCACTAAGTCCTCGACCAATCAGAGACGAGAACACAACCATAAAAAAGAATTAAAGGCCATTTTAAATAATTTTCAGGCTCAATAAATTGAAATAAAACGCTTAACTTCAAACTTTTAAAAGAGAAAAGTGAGAAAAGTGAAAGTGTTTGAGAATTTAAAAGTAAAGTAAGTGTGTGTTTTGGTAAAACTGTGCCACGTAATTACGGAGTGTGTCAAACCCAGAGAAACGAGGGGTGTGTTCTGCGCGGGGCGACCCTCTCTCTGCGCTCAGTCCGCTTCAGTCTCCTCCAGAAGCTCCACGGACCCCGGACCCTCCTCAGCCCGCTCCCGCTGCTCTTTTCTCAGGATTAAACTCCAGACTGACCTCGGATCTGCTTCTGTTTTTTGGGAGTAACCTTTTTAATGCGAGCCTCGGCGCCGTTCGCCGCGTCTCGCCGCCTTTCCGCGCGCCCTCGCCCCGCTCCGCAGCCATGACTTCCAGCTACGCGCATGTAATGGACAGAAACCCGCCCCTCGCGAGCAGTTTGGACCCGCTTCAGGCCAAAAAGAACTTCTCGGTGAGCCACCTGCTGGACCTGGAGGAGGCCGGGGACGTGGTGGGAGCCCAGGCCGAGGACGGCGTCGCGGAGGCGGGCAGGAGTTTGATGGAGTCCCCGGGTTTGACGAGCGGCAGCGACACGACGCAGCAGGAGAGTAAGTGCAGCCAGGCGCGCTCCGGACGCACGGAAGTCGGGGTTTTCAGGGTTTTTTCTCTTTAGTTGAAACTGGAAACTGCAGCTCTCAACAAACACGGAAGTTTATGAATACAAAAACCTTCCTGAGTCTATATTTTAAACACTTTTACGTGACTTAAACAGGTCTAAACTCTTCGCTTTTAGCGCAATAGAATCGAGTCGAACTAAAAACACTAAACCTTTCTTGGATTTAAACACTGTTAGTTGCTTTTATCTTTGATTCAAATGAATAACTAAAGTCTAAACACCCCTAAGCTTCATCAGAAACAACCTCAGAAGCATTTAAACCTAAGGTTAGTCCGAGGGAAGGCGCGTAAAAGATGCACTCAGGCCTTTTCTGATTATTTTGGTTTGTTTTGGACAGTTAAAGATCTTACAACAAACTAAAATCCAGTTTCTGAGCTCTTTGACGGAGCTTTAAAGAGGATTAGAGCAGTTTTGTTACCGTTTTTCTTTTGGATAAACTCTTCTAGTGGCATTGACTCCACTTGAAACCGTTAATACCAGTGTCTGGGGATTATATTAGACCTAAAATAAGACGAAAACTCTTGAAAACGTTGTGAAAAATGGGACATAATGGAGTGAAAGGCGTTTAGTGGCTTCTTTTCTCATGAAAACTATTGCACGCTGTGAAAATGGAGCCAAACACAAAAGGAACGTGGAACTGAACTTTGAGGCAAATCCCAAAGCTTTAAAACATCGTATGAGTTTCAAGACCCCAACATGTGTTAAACAAACAACAAAGAGAACAACGTGGCTTTATTCAGAAAGAGCTCGGTCCACGTTTGGCTCGTGCGTCAAAGCGCGTGAATGGAGCGCGGTCTGGGGCTTTTCCCTTTTTAACCGAGTCCCATTTGTCTTCAGTGACAGACTCAGGATTTGTGAGTCATTCTCTGAGAAACAAATGCAATTCTCTCTGGATTTACGAGTTCAAGAGAAAAGGAGAAGACTAACACAGAGAGAAACATGAGCCGAAATCAACAGAAAGTCCAGATGAAAGCGTGAAATCGCGCTGAAAGTTGGATTAACGAGAGGAGTTTGGTTCGTGCGTAAAAGGAGCACATTTCGTGGCCTTTTCACTTTAAAACCAATATTAAATCTCAACTTTAACTTTGAAATACGACTTTAAGGATCCCTTTCATTAATTTAGCTGACGCCACTTCTTCTGTTTTCGGCTTGAATTTTACCAAAACATTTCATTTAACAGTAGTCTCCAGTCTAATGTCACTCAGAAGCTTTTAAAACAAGGATCAAAGGCGTTTAGACAAAAATAAATGAGGAAATGTCTTGAGCACAGCTTGGTTCATGGATTTCCTGTTTCTTTTGGGAGTTTACGGCCTGCTTCGTGCGTAAAAGCGCGTGAAAAGGACCATAGCATCAAACCTCTCCGTGTTTACGCACGGATCAAAACAGTAAACATCCGCAAATGCCACGCTCCTCCCTGTTTTCTGGTTTTTAATCCTCACATTTACACTTTACTCTGAATAGCTCCAAATTGTGTTAAATTTGTACAAAAACAAAGCCCTCGTGCCTTTCTCGTGCCACACTCCTGTTATTTGTTCTTTAAATGTTTTCTGCTGAATTCATCCTTAAAGCTCAGTATTAACCGTTTCTTATTTTGAAAACACACTTAATCCAATTCCTTTTTTTAATATTAACATCGTCGTTTGTGAGACTTCATCACAAAACCTTTGATTTATTTTCTACAAAGAGTGACAACCTTTAAAAGTCACGAATACGGGCCTCGTTATTTTCTCTGTTTCAAATTTGTCAAATTAACCCAGAAAAAGTCGAGCAAAAATAAGGCTTCTTTACAAAAAATGACCCAAATCATATGAATAAACAGAAGGAGTAAATATTGGTTTAGAAGCATTTATGAAATGTTTCAGTTTAGACTCGGCTCAAAGCGCGACGACGAGGCGCATCACTCTCTTTAGGATTTGAACTCGGACTGCGTCTCAAATCACGTTTTTACCACTTAATAATAAAATCAGACACTCAACACGTAAATAAAACCACAGCAATTTGAAAGATAGGTTGGTTTAGAAGAGTTTTGAAATAAAAGAGGAATAACTAAAACTTGGGAAAAGTCAGTAATGACGAGCTTTGGCTTCGTTAAAAAACAGTCTCCTCGTCTTTATTCTTTGACTTTCTAGAAATAAATAACAATCTGGGAGCTTAAAGGAATGTGAAAGTAGAATTAAAAAAGCAGCTTGATTGAATCTGTCTCAAAAATGTGCGTAAAGCTCGTTAAAAGCTGCATTGTTCGTGATTCAGATCCATTCAGCAGTTCAGTCCAAAAGTTTAGAAAAATAAACAATTAAAATAAGTAACATCAAACAGTTTTACCATAAAAGTAGATTAGCCTGAAAGGTTTGGACTAAAACACTGCGTAAGCAGTAGTTCTTTTGATCTCGGGCTTTTCCAGATTTAAAATCAAACTAAATTATTAAGTTCTTTGTAGATTTAAAAACAGATTTGTTCCAAAAGTTTTCAAATGAATCACAAAAATAGTCTAAACTTAATCTCTCTGAAATATCTCTCTTTTTCTCAGAAGAATCCAACAAAGATTTGTTTAAAATAAACAAAATCAACCTAAATTTAACTAAATAAATGAATCCAGGTTAAAAAGTTGACGCTAATTTCTTTTTGTGTCACAGCTTTAGGTCTCGGCTCAGTTTTTGCCTCAAATTATAAAAAATAAGTCACTTTCAGAGCCTCAGATTTGAATTTAGTTTCAGAGACAAACTTAAAACTGTTCATTTTTTAAAATATTGTGGATAAATGTAAAGTTATACATACACAAAAACAATCACATATAAAGCAAATTTAGAGAGAACTTTCTCAGTGTGACTCTGATTCTGACAAAAGAATAATGGAATATAATAAATGTCTTCATTAATAATAAATGAATGAATCCAAACTGAACGTTCTTCTGGAGAAATGGATCAAAATGGAAGCACAATTGTCTTATTTTCTTTGGTGCATTTACTAAAAAAAAAATAGAGTGAAGATGAAAAATAGAGTCCTTTTGTAAAAGTATTAAGTAAGTAAGTAAGTTTCTTGGATCCAAACTGAAGAAGACTGTGACCCTTGACCCGAGCTCCTTCAGAGTCTCTAAACCTGGAAGAAATCTTAAAAACAAACTTCTGCTCGAGTCGGGGGCAAAAAGGCCCGAATACTGACCGCAGCGTGGGTTTATTAGAAAGAATTACAAAACTTATCACAACTGACAGAAGCTATATTTAGGAGAAAAATGAGGTTTTAATGAAAGAGACAAACGAGTTAAAGAAGTGGGATTTTTGTTTAAATTCAGCCCAAAACAAAGGCTCACTTTAGCGTTTTATCTCATTAAAGGCTCGTCAAATGAATTGAAAGGCTTATCAAACTTCTAAATTCTAACGAGTTTGTCACTTTTTGTTTTGAAAATACAGAAATCTATTTATTTTTGTGTCAGGACTCGCCTCGACAGAAACAAAACCACTTTATATTTCACGACATCTGTTCAGAATTATTAAAAACAGTCGTTACAAACGCTGTTAAATGTCAAACATGTAGCTGTTTTTCTTTTTTTCTTTAAGTCGTGTAATTAGAGCAGTTAAAGTGTGACTGCGGTCGAACCCAAGTCGAGCTCATTAGTTTGAATTAAAATAAACTCATTGAAGACTGGATTTAAAACGGGAAAAAAAGGTTTGTTCAAATTTTCCACAAAAAAATACACAAATCAAATTAAGCCTTTTAAACCACACACATTTATACCACTTTTTAAATAGAAATTAATAGAATGTACTTAATATTTTTGCTTGATTTTGGCTTAATTCTGTTTCGACTTTTTTAACTGTTTACAATGTTAATGAAATGCTATAAAATAAAACAACGGCTAACGTTTATTAATAGGAGACAAATTATTTTCAAAATAACAAAATCAAAATTGTGCTAATTTTAAATTGTATTGTGCCATTACGGTTTATTAAGAAAAGCGTTGGTAATGTCCTGGAAGTCTGAGGGGCTGGCGCTCAGACTGTGCCCAGGAAGAGGGCTCTGTTTCTGGGTAAGAACAGCCAGAGTGACCCCTTAATCTCCTGGAGGTCTCAGAAAAGTGAAAGCTGTTGGGATTTTGTTCAAGGAGAGAGAATGTTTTCTGGATACATTTTTTTGTTGGTTCCAGAAAACAATGGAAGTGTTAGAGGGGGTGACGGCGGATTGTGCCCAGGGATGGGGCTCTGTTCCTGGGCACAATCTTCGGGAAAGGTCCCTAAACCTGCTGGAAGTCTGAGGGATGTAGTTCTCAGACATTGTTTCCATAAAAAACCTGAAAGTTTGGAAGAAGGTGATGGTCAGACTGTCCCCGTGAAAGAAGCTCTGTTTTCTGAGCAGAAAACAGCAGAAGTGTCTCATAACTTTCTCTAAGTCTCAAAGATTGTTTTTCTGCCGAAGAAAAGGGTTTATTTCAGAGTAAAACCTCAGAAAGAGCCCGTATCTTAAGTCTGAGGGTCGGCGCTCAGATTGTCTTTTCTCTATTCTCTATTCTTAGGTGAAGTCTAGATTATAAACTGGGTATGTTCAATAATTTAAACAGTTTTTATTATAATTTAAGAAACAGAAGGGTCTTTATTTGAAACAGACAAACTGTGTTAAAAATAAAATTATTCCGACATAATTGACTTTGAACTTCTCTTAAAATCTGGACAAATGAAGACATTTACAGAAAAATATAGCCCTCAAATTAAATTAAAAGGCTTCGTGTCACTTATAAAGCAATGACTTCACAAAATACGAGCTCCGAGTGTTTCCAAAAGTGACGTAACTGTGGAATATATGAGAACTTTGATTCTAATAATAGTGTTTATAGTGAAGCAGGATTCGGCCAAAAATCTGTCCAAATAAACCCATAAAGGTCATTAGGACGCAGCTAATGGGTGCTTAGAACCGAAACGCCGTTTGGAGAAAAAACTGTCGTAGATTGGAGCAATAAAAGCAATTTAAAAGGTTTTAAATTCAGCCAAAGAAGGAAGGAGACAAAGGGGAACGGCCCCGGCTGTGCCCAGGGAACGAGCACTGTTCCTGGGTACATTCTTTCTTTATGGTCCCTTAAAAATCCTGGAGGGTCTGCACTCGAAATGTGTCCAATGAACAAGCACTGTTTCTCAGTTTCCAAAAATGTCAGTCTCCCTTAAAATCCTGGAGGTCAGAGGGAGGGGGTTACAACAAAGATTGTGTCCAGAAAAGGAGAACTTATTCTGGGTATAAACTTTGGATGGAGTGCCTGAATATCCTGGAGGTCTGAAGGGAGTTACTGTGAGAACGAACCCAGGATAAGAGCTCTGTTCCTGGGTAGAGGCTTTAGATAGGGTCCCTTTAAAATACTGGAAGCCTAAAGAGTGAGAAATGAAAGGCTCTTCTCTTAAACTGAAGGAACGTGGGGAAACTGTGCCCAGAGACACTGCTCTGTTCCTGGGGGAACGTTTGTAGAGTCCCTTGAAATTCTCCGTTCTCTGGAACAAACCTTGAAAGTCCGAATGTAAAATAAGTGTCAGTCTGTGCACAAAAAAGCAGCTTTATTCTTGGTTAAAATCCTCACGTCGCTGTTGTCACTTCAGATTTACCACGCATTTATTTTTCTTAAATAAGAACAGATCAGGGACAAATTTTTAATGATGGCTGTACATTTTTCTGAATAAACTGCTTTAATACATACGTCTCTTATCATCACCATGAGTTTAATAAGTATATTTTACATTTATACTAAACAGCTCATTTGATTAAAGAAAACTAAAGAGATAATGATGTAAACCTAAAAAAAAAATCTACTTTTTTTGTAAAAGGTAAACATAATTTCCCTTAAAGTGTTAGGGACAGTGCACCTTTACCTGGGCAGGAGTTTTGGAAGAAGCCCTTAAATTCTGGAGGTTTAAAAGTCGATGAAAAATACAGGTGTAGTCTTGGTTAATAGATATGTTTTAGGAAGTTTCAAGTCTATTTTTGGTTCAGAAGGCACTGCAATTTGTTTAATTTCTTGAAAATCAGAAAGAGGAGAGTGCTCACTTTGTTTCCTGAAAAGAGCTCTTTCCCCGGGCTACAGCTCTTCTCATGCCCCCTAACCTCCGGGAAGTCTGGAGGCGGTTGGTGCTCTGACTTTCTTCAGGAAAAAGGGCCCTGTTTCTAGGCTGAAACCATCTTTTATTCTTCTGGAAGTCTGAAAGGGACTGACCCTCAAACTGTACCCAGGAAAGGAGCACAATTTCTGGGTAAAAGTTTAAGGAATTTCCCTCAAAGTCCTGGAAGTCTGAAGGGGTTGATGTCCGGATTGTACCCAGGATAAGGGCTCTGTTTCTGGGCACGGAGTGTTCCTTAGCTCCTGGAAGTCTGAAGTCCAACAATAATTAGGTCATAAATTGTGACTTTTATCTATAATTATCCAACGGGACTCGAAAGAGAAATCCATCTTTTTAAATGATATTATTCCAGAAACATTGGGTTATATAACTGCTTTAAAAACAAATTTGACTCAGAATATTCTTGAATCTGGTTCCATTATAAACTCCCAGCAGAATTCTAATTAATTAAGGTAAATATAACAATGAAAGCCTTGTGAAAAAGTGAACTAAGTGTTGTTTTCCTGAGAAAGTGCTGCTGTGGTCCGTGGCGTGTTTGGACTCACGTGTGTTTGCAGAGACTCGTGCGCCGCGTGTTTTGACAGTTTTTTCTGATGTTTTTGGCCGTGCATCAAGTGTGACGGCCGCTCTCTTTAAAGCCCATTAATTTCCCATTAGGTCTTTGAAGGCCGGCCCTGGTCAGCGTCTCGCGGCTCGTAAATCCATCTCCGACACTCCAGACCCCAGACCCTGCTCCGAACTAATACCACTTCATCACTTTCAAACGCTTTAAGGCGATCAATCAACGCACGAGTGGATTATTGCATCAGAAATACTCAATAAAAGCAATAAAATCAAACTTTACTTAGATGTTGAATTGAATTTTGTCACAAAGTCAGAATCAGTTTTAACTAATGAGTATTTATTTCTATTTTTCAAAAGAGCTCCATTTGAAACAGAAAAAAGATTCAAAATGTTCTTTAAAACAAGCACATTTTGGCATTTTTAAAACAGAAAAGTCACAAACTAACATTTTTGGGGTTTTAGAGTTTTAGTGTTTTATTTATTTTTACAATAAAAGTCACATAAATTAAATAATGTAGTTCAGTTTTGTATTTAAATATTAATAGTCAGACATATTGATTTGACTTGAATTTTCGCTTTAAATCTGTCAAAGTTTCAGAAATCAGCCACAGACAGACCCTGCCCAAGAACAGAGCTCTTTTCTGGGCATTTACTTTGAAAACCAGAGTCCTGACTCGAGGGAGACAAGTGAGAGACATTTTTCTCTAAAAAGTGGAATGTTTTCTGACACAATTTTAGGCGTTTCTGCCGTTTTTATGACTCAGTATCATTCAGGAATATTTACAGATGTTAGAAATTATCTGTATTTTTCTGTAAACGTTTTAACTCGCACAAAAGAA
>CM072150.1:400966-564390 GCA_036850595.1 Rhyacichthys aspro | reverse complement strand
CTCTCTCCTTGTCTCCTCTCTCCTCTCCTCTCTCCTCTCCTCTCTCCTTGTCTCCTCTCCTCTCTCCTCTCTCCTCTCCTCTGTCCTGGGTTTAGGTGGGGTTAGAGTCTGGTTTTCGCGTGTCTCGGCTCCGACCGCGGCCTTCTCCCAGGGGCTGATGGGAACATGGCCGCCTCACTCCCACGGAGCAGAAAAACCCCTGACGCTTCAGCAACAGGCTCCAGGACAAAAGAACAAAAGGAACAGTCTGTTCTGAGGAAACATGTGGATTTAGATCAGATTAAATGAAAAAACCTGGAGTGGGTTCGGTTTGACGGGATTTAACAGGACTTCGTTCACAAACCTCTGCTTTGTCCCAATGTTTTTCATGTTTACTCAGATTTCAGACAAAAGAAAGAATAAAAAGGCTTTGTCACAAAAACATGTGGGGTATTGTCTCCTTCATTTTCATTTTGTCCTGCCACCGATCCATTTAACAAGAGGTAATCAGAGACTTCTAAACGACTCCAGAGACTGGATCCAAGTGTGTTTTTAAAGTGTTCCACTGAGTCGAAAACACATTTAGTGAAGAAAGACTAAACAAAAACAATTTAATTTATCTTAAACAAACTACATTTGGCACACTCATCAGTCACATTACGTCAAAAGGAAAATTATTTTGCAGAAACACTACATAACCAACAGGACGTCGGCCATCTTGGATTGATCATGTGACCTCTCGTATTTGAAAAAACTTGTCTGAACTTCATAAATATCATCCAGAGGTTTATGAAACAAAAGCCCTTGGCCAATCACATGCTCCAAAAAGGAGCGCTCCCATTGGTCGACACTTGTCACATGACGTTCCAGGAAGTTGAATAGCTGCAGATAAAGTGTATTTTCAGCTGAATATGTCTTTTAACAGAGAAACAGCTGAAAAAAGAAAAGCATCAACAGAGAAAAGGGAGACAACGTAAAACACAGATAAATACTATCAATTCAATCACGTAATGTTTAACGAGGAGGAGATAATTGTCGTCCTGACGCTGAAGTCACAGCTAAGCTAACGCTAAACTCTAAACTTCAGTTTGGTCAAATGGATTAGTATTTTGTGTTTTATTTTTTAATAAAAGAGAAGCAGGAGAGGTCTCTAGACTGATTTTGGAGGAAAGTCTGAGACAGGGACAAGAAAAGAACATCAGGGACTGGAGCTTTGATATCACACCAAAATAACATACAATATTAATCTCACTTCTTTATTTTGATTTTAGGAAAAACTGAGATTGACTTAGCAGCTGCTTATTTTGAAAATTCCTTTAGGATCTGGTTCTTGTTCGTCTCATCTGCTTCGACTCTGGTTTGCTCTTGTCTAAAGTCCTCCATTAGATAAATGTTTTAGTCCAAGTCTAGTCCTTTTAAATGCCACTTTAGACCTGATTTAGTTCTGATTGACTTGTTTTTGTGCCGCTTTTTAACTTAACCAATACCTTGTTGTTTATCTGTTTCCACAGTTCTCATGTATTTGAATTTACAATCTTTCCTCGTTAAAAACAAACCCTTATCTCCAGTCAAACCTAATCTATGACTGTGTTTGATTGACAGCTGCGTCGTCCAATCCCGGCCCTGGATTCAGTCTCTGGCTCTAATTGAAACATAAATTAAAACCACCAGTGAAAACGTGTTTAAATTGGAAACACAAGCCTCGTGGGAGCGCTCTGTCGCTACTGAGCGCGTGCAGAAGAGAAGCCATTATCAGCCGAACGGCCAATCAGAGCGCGCCGCGGCGTAACCTCAGTCATTACGGTTATTACTGCGACTAATGGGAACAGACGCACATTAGGCAGCCGTCAGGCGTCAAACCCGACACATGGATCCACTTTGGCTGCGTCCGCACACGAATTTAATCAGGACACGTTCAGAAAAACAGACGGAGCGGGATCTGAGGGAATCTGAGGGAATCTGAGGAATGTGTCAAAAACCAGAGCGTCCCTCGTGAGTTTGTACGAAGAGAGTAAACTGAGAGTGACGTACGAGAGAGAGAGCGCTGGAGCAAGAACTGACGGAAACACAGGCCTTTGTCTGAGCGTAAACACTCGGCCCGTTTACATCCACATTAAAATATCATCATTATCAGTTTTCTTGAGTTATTCGATTATTCAAGTGACAACAGCATCATCCGATTTCCTTTATCTGAGAAATCTGATAAACACACCTACAATCCTCCAGTACTCCGACCCCTGCATGTAAACCTGTTAATCTGATTTATTTTATTCTTTTAAATCTGCGCATGTGTAACAGTAGTGTGCAAAGCAGCAGTGTGTATAAACTCCACATTAGCACGCTAATGCTACTGCTAACGCTAACGCTAAGAGCGCAGACATCGCCGTGTTCAACTCAAGACCTGATGTTCTGAAAATAACAGAAGATTGAGTCTGACATCACTACAAACAAACTCCAGAAGACATCTGACAATGGACTGAAACATGTGAAGCAGGTTTTTTTGATAATCACATTTCTGAAGGGCCTTAAAAGCATCAGATCAGATTATTACAGTTATCTGATTACTTATTGGATTATTACGGTCATAAACGTGCTCACTGACTTTAGGCTGTTTAGCTGGTCTTTATCTGAGGCACAACAAAGTAAAAAAAAAACAAAAAACAACTTAATATGTCACGTACAAAAATTAGCCAGACTTTAGCCAAAACAAAGAAAGAACCTTGGCCATAACAACCAACAAACATTGTTCAAAAGAGCGAATAAATGTTAAATAAAACATCCCTCAAATGTTTGCCAAAACTTTGAAGAAGGCTCACAAAACAACCTTCAATATAAACTAAAAACACTGAAAAATGTCTGACCATAGTTGGCTGCAAAACTATAATAAACTTTATCCAAAAGAACCAACAGAGATTAGTCTGTTAGCGTCGTTAGCCGCTTCTCAAATCAGACTCAAACCTGTCGGACTCAGAGGTTTTCATCGTATGATGAGTCAGGTTTTAGTTGGACTCACTCATGAAGATGGATGGACCGGGACCCTGCTCTAGTCTTGGACCTGGTCTTGGACCTGGTCTTGGACCTGGTCTTGTTCGGCAACTCGTTAGCGCTCAAGCCCAAACCTGGGTTTGTTTGCTATTATTGTGAACCACAAACGTCAGAGTCTGGACCAGGTCTGGACCAGGTCTGGGACTGATTAAGACCGGTCTTAATAAAGATCAGTCTGCAGCAGGTTTTAATCCAGGTCTTCTCAATTTCAGACTCCACTTGAGAACTACTGTGACAATAGCTCCGTTAACTTGATCTAACTTTAGCTTTAGTTTTTTCTAGAATTAAACCTTAATTAGACCTGATTTAGATTTGGTTTACACCTGGTTTAGACCTGGTTTGGATTTGGTTTACACCTGGTTTAGACCTGGTTTGGATTTGGTTTACACCTGGTTTAGACCTGGTTTAGACCTGGTTTGGATTTGGTTTACACCTGGTTTAGACCTGGTTTAGATCTGTTTTTTCTTCCAGGTTGGACTACACAGAAAATAATGTGTTTTTGAAAATAAAACCAACCTTAAACCAAAGACTGATCTAAAACGGTTCTACCCCGGTCTAAACCCGGACTCGGCCGGTCTGGTTCTCATTAGGCGGTGCTGGTTCAGTTCGGTCTGAGCTCATTTCTGGGAAAAACCTGGCAGTTTGTTGAATTTTAACGAAGGCAGCTCTTTTTCGTGAACAAAGACCGGACTTGGACCAGGTTTAGTCCCAGTCTTCCTCGGCTCCATCTGTTTGTAATTTAGCCCCAGTGACTTAGAGGTGCCCTGGCACAGAAAAACCCCCTAAAACCCCCCAGAACCAGGTCCAGAACCCCCCCGACGCCCCCTCTTTACTCACAGCAGAGATCCGCCAAACGCTGGGCTCAAAATAACTTAATGAGCTGCTTTTACGGCGTTATTTTGTGGAGAAAAGGACGATTACTGCTGCGACGCTCGCTCTTTGCCAACAGCTCATCTGTGATTCAATAATAATGAGCGTTCGGACCAGAGCCGGGTCACTTTAAACTCTCCTGAGACAGAGACGCAGTTATGAAGCTGGCATTAGCCTTTTACTGTTTTTCACAAATAATAATACACACATTTCTCTAAAGCCGTGTTTCTCTGACTTTCATGAGAGGAACTAAGGATATAATGAGTTTATTTGTGTTCAGACCGTTATCTTTAGTCCTGGATGAACCTGGTCTCAGTCCTGATTTAGACTTTGTTTTCAGAGAGGTCAGTACGTTCTTCTGCTGAACTTACTCCGACTCTGATTAAACCCTCTCAGCAGAACTTCTCACTTCCCACTTTTGAGTTTACAGAACTGTGTCCGCTCAAACCAATGTTCATTTTGTTGACAAAACGTTTTCATCAACAACATATTTTTGCGTCTGAAACTGAAATGAAAACTAAATAAAAAGTAACTAATGAGAATGAAAACTCAGACTAAATGTGTCGACACTTTTGAATAAAACTAAAATAAACAGAGTCTAAATCCATCAAAAGGAAGGAGTTGAAGAGATCCAATCAGACTCAGGTTTTTGAGCGTTGCTGAAGTGATGTCAGACACAAACATTTGTTAGAGCCTCGGGAAGACGACAGGAGACCAAAAGAGAACCACTTTAAATAGAAACTATGTTAACACTTGGAACCTGAATACCAGGAACAGGTTAGGACTAGTTTACTTTCATTCAGAGAGAAACTATTACTGAAGGGAAAAAATCAAACAAACACTGAAAATGCATTATTATTAAATATAGTCGACTAAATTCCTGTGATATTTAGACTAAAACTAGACTAAAACCAACAAGGATTAGACTACATTGTGACTAAAACAAAAGTGCATTTTAGTCAAAAGACGAAGACCAAAACTAAATTACAATTTGCTGCCCACATTAACACTGGCTCAGACTAATGCTGCATTCAAGTGCCCTCAGTATTTCACAGCATTAAGCCTTTGTTAAAAACAGAAAAGAAGCTAATTTAGTTATTAATAAAAATAAATGGGAAAACACATGAAGACGACAAATTATGTGCTCATTACTCAGCAACTCTGTCGTCCAAAAGCACCTGAACACATCATTGACCACGTTAGACTAGCTTTCTCTTTTGAATTATTTGTTAATGGTTACTTTGTGATGGATATTGTAAATAAATAATAGTAAATTTTTTGTTATTACACTGGAGTCATATTTACCACACACTAGGCCTGTCTTCAGTAGAAATGTAAAAGATGCTGTAGATTTTTCACACAGTGTAAACGCTGATGGGCAGATTTTTTAATGTGGTGATAGTGTCATTTTTACAAGAGTTTTCAAAGTTTTTCTCAAAGTGCTTCGTTTTGCAGACGTTCTGAGGTGTCTCTTGAGGATATGGTTCTGGAGTTTGTGTAAAGATTTGCCACTGGCTCCAAGTTTCAGAAAAAACACTTTAGCAAAGTTTACAAAAAATTGTATGAGCTGTACTTTTCATCCCGAACATTAACACGATATAAACGCAGCGTAGTAAAGCTTCAGTGAATAAACAGAGCTGTGACTGAAGCTGCGTCCACACTAATTCATTCATTCATTCAGCCTGAGCTCAAACTGGAACTAAAGCAGGACTAAACCACATAACCTTCTGTTCCAGGCCCTTTACATCATGAGGAGTCCTTTTAGCTTCACTCTTCCTTTTTATTTGATGGAAACACGACAGAGTCAGCTGGGCAAATGAGTTCACTCTTTAAGCCTTAATAACAGCCAGGTTCGTTAGTTAAATCTGTATTTGAGGGTTTATTCTCAGGCCAACAGTGTCGACGGTGGTTTGAGAGGAATGTGTCGGTGGCAGCAGAACGAGCTCAGGATCTGGAGCTGATCACTGCTTTGTTAGATTCACTTCACATTTACTCTCGTTTATAAAAGAAAACCAAAGGAAGTCAAATTATTCAGCTGTTATATATGAACCCTTGGGGGTTCCTTCATTTTGTGCTTCACCTGAGTCGACACAAAAAATACTCTTTCATTGCCTTCAAAATGTTTTTTCCAAACAAACTGGATTATTGCAGGTGTTTCTGTCTCAGAAAAGCGCCCGGATCAGGCTCAGGTTCAGATAACCTCTAACCCCAGACCCCTAGCCCCAGACCCCTAGTTTTTTTATTTTTTTATTTCCAAAGCATCATGGTCTATTCTGAGTCATGTGACCATCACTGCTCACTACTTTTACTGATGCATTGTGGGAAACCTGGTAGTAGTGCACTACATTTCAGTCTCTAACATTCAGACCCCAATTCAAGCATAAATGAACAGGGAAAAAAAACCCCAAAAAACAAATTTTACACAAAAAAATGTGCAGGACCGGGAAGGTTAAACCAGACTTTTTTAAATCCACTAAAACCTGCCGGACCTGGTCCTGCAGCGATGTCACAAGATGTACTGGTCTGGTTTTCTTGAGTATAATTTGACCTGGATGACAAAAGACTAAACCACAGCTAAGCCAGGACTAAAACCCAGCTCAAATTCAAATGCAGTTTACTGTTTCTATTTAATGCAGAAAATTCAAAACATACATACAAACAAAAAACAAGTTCATTTCTTCAAGTCAGAGTTTGCTTGTCTTTTATGGGTTTATTAAAATCTGCAGAACCTCTCCCTGTTGTTCTCCTGATAGTTCATAAAACCCCGACAGAGCAGAAACATTATCGTCAGCTAACGCCCCGCAGACTGTGACACCTTCATTAAAACCTGCCTCCGAACCTCCACAACATCTCGGCAACGTCTCGTAAACTTTAGACCAGCTCTGGGTAAAAAAGAAAATGCCCGAGCAGCACTTTCCCCCGAACAGCGGCTGTAAAAGAGTGATTATCTGAATGAAAGCCAGCGCGGCGGCGTTAGCGTGAGAGCTACACGGCTAAACGCTGACGCAGCTCCAGAGCTAATTAGCTTAGCGTTAGCCGCCAAAAAAACAGCCATAAAAACAAACTGCTTTTAAAGGTCACTCCCTGAACTGCCTCTGACTAAAAGAAGACCTGGTTTAGACCTGGTTTAAAACCTGGTTTATTCCCGGTTTGAACCTGTTAAATTCCAGTTTAAACCTTAAAGCTAGTGTTTATCTAAAACGGGGCTAGCTTTAGATGTTTCTCTGATTGGCTAAATAGAACAAAACCAAAATTAAACCAGGTCTAAATCAGGACTATTATGTACAGTACAGAGGATTACTGTAGATTCGGACACAGCCTGGATTAACCTTGGATGTATTATTACAACTGAAACTAAATGAGTAAAAAAAACATGGCCGCCCATTATTTTCAACGGACATTGTTCACTGACGCAGCGCGACAGAAAAGGTTTGGGCTTCCATGTTATTTCCGTGTTATTTCCGTGTTCTGTGGCCCATAGAGCAGGTCACTACAGCCCTCGCTCATGTGTCCGTGTTACACTCGTCACGTGATCCGTTCTGACCAATGAGCTGAAGGCGCTGGAGCGGTGACGTCATCAACAATAACTGTTATTTTTAGCAAATAGAAAAAGTCCAGTAAATGAAAAAAGACAAAAAACACTTCAAAATCTATCATTTTTTCAGTTGTACGTGTCTTTAGCTGAAAACCAGGCGTTTGTTTTTACTGCAGTCTCTGGGAAAATCCTTTTCTAGTCGTAGAGGATTTTTTCATTGTAATACCTCGAGTGGCCACTAATCAAAATGGCGGCAGGAGAGAGGGGGCGGGGCTTATCCAGCTCTTATTCTATATCCTTTTTTTTTTTTTTTCTTATTTCTTATTAAGTCGTATTTATAACAGAAAACAGATTAATGAATACAAATCTAAAACAATTGCAGCGTGCATCTATCAATATTCCTGAGGCATTATGTATACATGAAACTGTAAATGTATACATATATACATACAAACATACATACATATATACATACATATATATACATATATACATATATACATACATACATACATACATACATACATACATACATACATACATATATACATACATACATACATACATACATACATACATACATACATACATACATACATACATATATACATACATACATACATACATACATATATACATACATACATACATACATACATACATACATACATACATACATACATACATACATACATACATATATACATACATACATATATACATACATACATACATACATACATACATACATATGTACATACATATATACATACATACATACATACATATGTACATACATATATACATACATACATACATATATACATACATATATACATATATACATACATACATACATACATATATACATACATATATACATATATACATACATACATACATACATACATACATACATACATATATACATACATACATACATACATACATACATACATACATACATATATACATACATATATACATATATACATACATACATACATATATACATACATACATACATACATATGTACATACATATATACATACATACATACATACATACATACATATATACATATATACATACATACATACATACATACATACATACATATATACATACATACATACATATATACATACATATATACATACATATATACATACATACATACATACATACATACATACATATATACATACATATATACATACATACATACATACATATGTACATACATATATACATACATACATACATACATATATACATACATATATACATACATACATACATACATATGTACATACATATATACATACATACATACATACATACATACATACATATGTACATACATATATACATACATACATACATACATATATACATACATATATACATATATACATACATACATACATACATACATATATACATACATATATACATATATACATACATATATACATACATACATACATACATACATACATACATACATACATACATACATACATACATACATACAAACAAACATTTGAGACCCATTTCAAAGACTCCAGGTGGTTATAGTTCTGTGATAAATAATCTGAAAAGGGGTTTGCTGTTGCTAAATTTGGCCTTATGGATATGATTTTTCCCTGGTAGTAGACATAAATTAACAACATACTCTAGTTTCCTTTGTTTATGGTAGTAATGAGTTATTATTTTACAGCAGTTTAATTTTATTGTGTAGGTTGTTTTCTGCAAAATAAATGTTTCTAACTGGGTCCAAACTTCTTTGGAAAACTTACAGTCATGCTCTTTTTCTACATCCATGAGATTAACCCCGACAGCGTGTGATGTCATTTCCTGTCACTGTGAGTTAGCTTTATTAGCTCAGACCTGCCCCACAGAGAGACCTGGAAAGACCTGCTACAGACCATGTCATTTGTTTAAGCAGTTCAACAGTTTTTTGCTCAAATGTGTGAAAATGTGTGTAGACAAAATGATAAAATGGATAAAACTCCATCACTTTGTATCTGCTGTGGCCTTTTGTTGAGGTAAAAGTCTCAGTTTCAGTGGAACATGGCTGTACTTTATTCTAAAATCAGGTGTAGTGTTTGTGTTCAGGCGGATCCAGGGGCGGCCCCAGCGCCTCCTCGGGGTCCTTTACGTGGCGTTAATAAACAAAGATGGCGGCGTGAGGCTTAAGTTTGCGGAGTTTTTCCAACAGTTTAATGCGTTATTATGTGATGTTTTGGAAGTGATCTGAGTCTGGAGTTAAACTGAGTCAGTTCGGTTCATGTTTGTGAGTTTGAAGAGTTTAAAGCGGAAAAAATGAGCGGCTGGGCGGGTTTTTCAGACGAAGATCTGCGGAGAATGCAGCAAAACGGTGAGTCCTGCTCGAGTCCTGACTTAGACCTGGTTTAGTCCTGATTTAGTCCTGTTCTAGTCCTGGTTTAGTCCTGATTTAGTCCATTATTTATTAATGGTTTAGTCCTGGTTTAGACCTGGTTTAGTCCTGATTTAGTTCTGGTTTAGTCCTGATTTAGACCTGTTCTAGTCCTGGTTTAGTCCATTATTTATTTATGGTTTAGTCCTGGTTTAGACCTGTTTTTAATTACATTTTACATAAAAGAAGAAATGTTGAAATCATTATTAAATAGTTCCTGAGTTAGTCCTGGGTTTTTTTGGATTTTATTCTAGATTTTGTTCCACAGTTGCAGTACTTTTGTTTTTGTGAGTAATTGTTGTGCTTAGCTTTTAGCTAATTTTCTCACGTTACATTTTTGCACCAAAATTATTTTCTAAAATCTCCTTGGCCTCTTGTCTGGCCTCTGTATTTATAGCACTATAATATTATAGCACTTTATTTTGGACACTAATAATGTTTTGTCACACTAACGCAGTCAGGCTGCTGAACCAAGCACTTGGAACATTGCTGTGTGAAATGTTTTAACCATAGAATGTATAAATAAGGTTTTAACATAATGGACCCTTTTCACGCTGTGCGTCACACAACCGGAGGTAGCAAAACGCAGTGTAACTTGACTTCTGGTCCCATTATTTTCTAATATATTGATCAGGAAAGTGTTCATCAGTAGTGTTCCATTTAGCTAATCAAACTTTCCCTCAGATCAGCAGCTTATCTGAGGAAAGTCGTGAAAGCATAAACGTGGATGGCTCTGCTTGTTTGATATTTTTTAATTAGACTATTTATACATTTTAGACTTTTTATAGTGTATATACTTTTTATATATTTTAGACTTATAGTTGTGCACATGAAATATTAAGTGGTGAACGTGTGAAACACAGTTTCATTTTTATGTGCTATAAAAATGACAAAGAATAATCTGAATGTGGAGCGTCGCCATGGCAACATTGTTGAGTAGCTCATGGGGGATGTCTTAAGTGTGAATGTTTTTGAGTCTCACAGAGCACAGGTTTGGAGTTCCTGTCGACCTTATATGGCAGGTTTCGGTCATTGCCACGGCAACACCGTAGAAGATAGGGTACGGGTCCAATAGAGTTTTTTTGTTTGTTGGGACTTCTTGGACGTGTGGCAGGTTGAGAACTGGTTTAGTCTGGAACTGGTCCTGGTTTAACCCTGATTCTTCTCTCCTCAGACTCAACGGTTCCAGGCGGATCCGGTCGCGGTCGGAAACACGTCTCAGTGAACCGGACTCGGCAGCAGATCCAGAGAGAACGAGCCCTGATGAAGTCCGAGTCTGGGTCCGGTTCCCTCCCACCGGACCAGCAGCTCAGCAGACCGTCCCCAAAACCAGACCCGGGACCAGGGTCTAAACCGGGACCAGAGTCTAAACCGGGACCAGAGTCTAAACCGGGACCAGAGTCTAAACCGGGACCAGAGTCTAAACCGGGACCAGAGTCTAAACCTGGACCAGGGTCTAAACCGGGACCAGAGTCTAAACCTGGGCCCAAACAGATGAATGGAGAACCAGAACCAGAGACGAACCAAGAGCAGAGAAAGCCAGAAGTAAAGGACGAAGAGACGCTGGTTTTAAAAGAACTGGAGAAACAAGAAGTGGAAATGTTAGTGTCATATTCTTTCTTTCTTTATTTGGATCAACATTATCTGAGATCTGGCTCCACTGCAGCCCCTCACTTTTATATATGATCACAGTTTGATTTAAAGCTAATAATTACACAAAGAGAGGAACATCTATAGTTTTTAGGTGAAGTCACATTCTCAGTAAACCACTCCAATATCTAGTTACTGTACATTTGTATTATGTATGGAAGCGCTGTGAGAATATTTTCCATCCTTTATTAACGTCTTGTGTGTTTCAGTCGAGAGAGAACTCGTTTGGAGCAGCTTCAACACGAACAGAAACTGATGGAAGAGAAGAACAAGAAAAAGAAGGCTCTTCTCGCAAAAACCATCGCTGAGAAGTGAGTCACAACTAACTCACTTCAAAACAATTCAGAAACTGATGAATACCATATGATGCTGTGTTGTGACTGTAGAGCAGCGGTGTCTCTGTGGTGATAGTGAATAATGTTCCTTTCAGGGGTACAAGATTTGGAAGATTTTATTCAATTTTAAATGTGAAAATTTCATCTTCTTTTGAGTCTTACAAAAGTTGTTTAAAATAAAATTCCTCCTTTTATCTAAACAGGTTTTAGTTGCATTTGAACAGGTTTTAGATGGATTTGAATATCTTTGTTGTATTTTCTGTCTCCAGGTCCAAACAGACTCGAGCTGAGACACTCAAGCTGCAGAGAATCCAAAAGGAGCTGCAGACCCTGGACGACATGGTTTCCAACGACATCTCCATCCTCCGAGCGAAGATCGAGCAGGCCAGCTGGGACTACAGCTCCGCCAGGTACACAAAATACTGCACAACACCCCTCAGACAGGTCCAGCTGGGACTACAGCTCCGCCAGGTACACAAAATACTGCACAACACCCCTCAGACAGGTCCAGCTGGGACTACAGCTCCGCCAGGTACACAAAATACTGCACAACACCCCTCAGACAGGTCCAGCTGGGACTACAGCTCCGCCAGGTACACAAAATACTGCACAACACCCCTCAAAATCAACACCGACCAATCAGAGAACCCTTTTGGAAACGTCCCAGAACAAGCCTGACTCTGACTGTTCGCTCTATTAAAGTGGAATTTACAGAAAAACAGACATTAACTTTCCTTAACTTCCTGTTAATGTTTTTAGCTAAATTAAAAGATAGATTTGATTGAAATTGAACATAGAGACAATTAGTCTCATTAAAAGACTGTGCTTACGAGAAACCTTTATGTTCTGTCTGTTTTTGACTTGTTTCCTCACATATTCTCCACAGAAAACGTTACGAAAAAGCCGAAGCGGAGTTTGTGACGGCGAAACTGGAGCTGCACAAGAAAACGGAGCTGAAAGAGCAGCTGACGGAACATTTATGTGCCATCATTCAACAGAACGAACTGCGTAAAGCTCGCAAACTGGAGGAGCTGATGGAGCAGCTGGAGCTTCAGGCCGACGAACGGGAAGGAAACGAGGAGAAACAGGAAGGAAACGAGGAGAAACTGGAAGGAAACGAGGAGAAACGGGAAGGAAACGAGGAGAAACGGGCAGGAAACGAGGAGAAAGGGGAAGGAAACGAGGAGAAAGGGGAAGGAAACGAGGAGAAAGGGGAAGGAAACGAGGAGAAAGGGGAAGGAAACGAGGAGAAACGGGAAGGAAACGAGGAGCAGGGAGCGAGGAAGGAGGAAGGAAAGCTGGAGAATCATGAGGAACAAGTGCATTTGAACAAAAACGAACAACCTTTTGAACAAAAGACGCTAGGTCCAAAGAACAAAGACTGTGAAGGAGTTGAACATTTGGAAAATTCAGCTCCATCCTGATGATTTAAACCACAAACTGTAATAAAAATGAAAATATAACAGACTTAGACGGAAGTAAAGCAAGAAAAGGTCAAAGACAAAGACCTTTCAGTTTGTTCAACGATTATTACATCCACTTCTTGTGGAAATAAGACGCTACAAAACAGACTGAGATAAAAGAAATTAGGGATATTTAATAATTGTCAGATGAGATTTTAGGCAACGTTTGTCAATGTTTAGCTTTAAAAAGATTAATTTTATACTGTATGTCTTTTTGGGATGTTATTTTACAGCAACACAACTTACTTCACTTGATACTGCAACTGTTTTTATCAAACAAAGAGAAGACGACAGAAATAAAAGGCCAACTTTACGTTTTCATGTGCAGCTAATGCTAAATGCTATAAGTAATGCTAATGCTAATTAAATAATCTGATAATATCCTGCTCTTCCTGTCACATGACCCTCCACTCTCTCTCAGAAGTGCGTTAATCCTCTTTACGTCTCACTGTTTCTTCAAATTAAAGTCTCTGCGCTGAATACAATTAGCCCCAACAGTCGCTAATGCTAAAGGGGCGGGGCTTACACCTGTCAATCACCGATTCAGGAAGATGATTGACATCTTCCACAAACAACAAAAACATAAAAGTATAAATTTAACCATATATTTTAAAACACATTATTGTAGTCTGTTCTTATGGCAAAGGTTTTCCTTCTGTTCATTCACTTCATTTTATAAATTTATTTGAACTGAATTGTACCTGTTTTAAAACAACCCTCAGATTATTATATTTTTATAAACACAACTGATGCTGTTTAAACGGTTCTTTAACAGAAAACAGGCATTTATCTGTGCTTCACATTACAAAATAAAAGTCTGGAAAAGATTATTATTTTAAAAAGTCTCATTGTGTTTAAATCTGGATCTGGATTTGACTTAGACCTGGTTTAGACCTGGTTTAGACCTGGTTTAGTCCTGGTTTACACCTGGTTTAGACCTGGTTTACACCTGGTTTAGACCTGGTCTAGACCTGGTCTAGTCCTGGTTTAGACCTGGTTTAGTCCTGGTTTAGACCTGGTTTAGACCTGGTTTAGTCCTGGTTTAGACCTGGTTTAGACCTGGTTTAGACCTGGTTTAGTCCTGGTTTAGACCTGGTTTAGACCAGGTTTACACCTGGTTTAGACCTGATTTAGACCTGGTTTAGTCCTGGTTTAGACCTAGTCCAGACCTGGTTTAGACCTGGTTTACACCTGGTTTACACCTGGTTTAGTCCTGGTTTAGACCTGGTTTAGTCCTGGTTTAGACCTGGTTTAGACCTGGTTTAGACCTGGTTTAGTCCTGGTTTAGACCTGGTTTAGACCAGGTTTACACCTGGTTTAGACCTGATTTAGACCTGGTTTAGTCCTGGTTTAGACCTGGTGTAGACCTGGTTTAGATCCGGTTTAGTCCCGGTTTAGTCCTGGTTTAGACCTGGTTTACACCTGGTTTAGACCTGGTTTACACCTGGTTTACACCTGGTTTAGTCCTGGTTTAGACCTAGTCCAGACCTGGTTTAGACCTGGTTTAGATCCGGTTTAGTCCCGGTTTAGTCCTAGTATAGACCTGGTTTAGTCCCGGTTTAGTCCTAGTATAGACCTGGTTTAGACCTGGTTTAGACCTGGTTTAGACCCTAGACTGAAGGGCTGTGACTCTAACAGAAGTGGTCTAAGTCTAAACCCAGTCTTGAGTAGTCCTCCTAAAACCAGACTCTGATGGGACTGGACAGAAAGTCGGGTTTTTCTGAGACTTGTTCCTGAAGCGGAGTCACATGATCCGGCGGCGGCTCTGATCCGGACCAGCCCATGCATCAAAGTCCGGAGCCGGTCCAGATGAGATCCAGATGTGGTTTTAATGAAGAGCGCCTCAGTTTTCCCTCGACTCCGTCAAAAAAAGAAAAGAAAAACACGGCACAAAGAAAACTGACAGGCCTCGTCCACATTAACGCCGTTTGGACTGAAACTCAAACCACTTCCTTCTGAATCCAGCTTTATTCACACTTTATTCACGACAAAACCTAGTTTAGACCCGGTTTAGACCTGGTTTAGTCTTGGTTTAGACTAGGTTTAGACCAGGTTTAGACCTGGTTTAGACCCGGTTTAGACCAGGTTTAGACCCGGTTTAGACCAGGTTTAGACCCAGTTTAGACCAGGTTTAGACCAGGTTTAGACCCGGTTTAGACCCGGTTTAGACCCGGTTTAAACCAGGTTTAGACCAGGTTTAGACCAGATTTAGACCAGGTTTAGCCCCGGTTTAGACCTGGTTTAGACCCGGTTTAGACCAGATTTAGACCAGGTTTAGACCCGGTTTAGACCAGGTTTAGACCCGGTTTAGACCAGGTTTAGACCCGGTTTAGACCAGGTTTAGACCCGGTTTAGACCCGGTTTAGACCAGGTTTAGACCAGGTTTAGACCAGATTTAGACCAGGTTTAGCCCCGGTTTAGACCAGGTTTAGACCAGGTTTAGACCAGGTTTAGACCCGGTTTAGACCAGGTTTAGACCCGGTTTAGACCCGGTTTAGACCAGGTTTAGACCCGGTTTAGACCCGGTTTAGACCAGGTTTAGACCAGGTTTAGACCCGGTTTAGACCAGGTTTAGACCCGGTTTAGACCAGGTTTAGACCAGGTTTAGACCCGGTTTAGACCAGGTTTAGACCAGGTTTAGACCCGGTTTAGACCAGGTTTAGACCAGGTTTAGACCAGGTTTAGACCCGGTTTAGACCCGGTTTAGACCAGGTTTAGACCAGGTTTAGACCCGGTTTAGACCCGGTTTAGACCAGGTTTAGACCAGGTTTAGACCCGGTTTAGACCCGGTTTAGACCAGGTTTAGACCCGGTTTAGACCAGGTTTAGACCAGGTTTAGACCAGGTTTAGACCCGGTTTAGACCAGGTTTAGACCAGGTTTAGACCCGGTTTAGACCCGGTTTAGACCAGGTTTAGACCCGGTTTAGACCAGGTTTAGACCCGGTTTAGACCAGGTTTAGACCAGGTTTAGACCAGGTTTAGACCCGGTTTAGACCAGGTTTAGACCAGGTTCAGACCTGGTTTAGACCCGGTTTAGACCCGGTTTAGACCAGGTTTAGACCAGGTTTAGACCCGGTTTAGACCAGGTTTAGACCAGGTTTAGACCAGGTTTAGACCCGGTTTAGACCAGGTTTAGACCAGGTTTAGACCCGGTTTAGACCAGGTTTAGACCCGGTTTAGACCAGGTTTAGACCCGGTTTAGACCAGGTTTAGACCAGGTTTAGACCAGGTTTAGACCCGGTTTAGACCAGGTTTAGACCAGGTTCAGACCTGGTTTAGACCCGGTTTAGACCAGGTTTAGACCCGGTTTAGACCAGGTTTAGACCCGGTTTAGACCAGGTTTAGACCAGGTTTAGACCAGGTTTAGACCAGGTTTAGACCTGGTTTAGACCAGGTTTAGACCAGGTTTAGACCAGGTTCAGACCTGGTTTAGACCCGGTTTAGACCAGGTTTAGACCAGGTTTAGACCAGGTTTAGACCAGGTTCAGACCTGGTTTAGACCCGGTTTAGACCCGGTTTAGACCAGGTTTAGACCAGGTTTAGACCCGGTTTAGACCAGGTTTAGACCAGGTTTAGACCAGGTTTGGACCAGGTTTAGCCAGGTTTAGACCAGGTTTAGACCCGGTTTAGACCAGGTTTAGACCCGGTTTAGACCAGGTTTAGACCCGGTTTAGACCAGGTTTAGACCAGGTTTAGACCAGGTTTAGACCCGGTTTAGACCAGGTTTAGACCAGGTTCAGACCTGGTTTAGACCCGGTTTAGACCAGGTTTAGACCCGGTTTAGACCAGGTTTAGACCCGGTTTAGACCAGGTTTAGACCAGGTTTAGACCAGGTTTAGACCAGGTTTAGACCCGGTTTAGACCAGGTTTAGACCAGGTTTAGACCAGGTTCAGACCTGGTTTAGACCCGGTTTAGACCAGGTTTAGACCAGGTTTAGACCAGGTTTAGACCAGGTTCAGACCTGGTTTAGACCCGGTTTAGACCAGGTTTAGACCAGGTTTAGACCAGGTTTAGACCTGGTCTGTCTGGATAATGAGGGTAACTCACTAAGTCCTCGACCAATCAGAGACGAGAACACAACCATAAAAAAGAATTAAAGGCCATTTTAAATAATTTTCAGGCTCAATAAATTGAAATAAAACGCTTAACTTCAAACTTTTAAAAGAGAAAAGTGAGAAAAGTGAAAGTGTTTGAGAATTTAAAAGTAAAGTAAGTGTGTGTTTTGGTAAAACTGTGCCACGTAATTACGGAGTGTGTCAAACCCAGAGAAACGAGGGGTGTGTTCTGCGCGGGGCGACCCTCTCTCTGCGCTCAGTCCGCTTCAGTCTCCTCCAGAAGCTCCACGGACCCCGGACCCTCCTCAGCCCGCTCCCGCTGCTCTTTTCTCAGGATTAAACTCCAGACTGACCTCGGATCTGCTTCTGTTTTTTGGGAGTAACCTTTTTAATGCGAGCCTCGGCGCCGTTCGCCGCGTCTCGCCGCCTTCCGCGCGCCTCGCCCCGCTCCGCAGCCATGACTTCCAGCTACGCGCATGTAATGGACAGAAACCCGCCCCTCGCGAGCAGTTTGGACCCGCTTCAGGCCAAAAAGAACTTCTCGGTGAGCCACCTGCTGGACCTGGAGGAGGCCGGGGACGTGGTGGGAGCCCAGGCCGAGGACGGCGTCGCGGAGGCGGGCAGGAGTTTGATGGAGTCCCCGGGTTTGACGAGCGGCAGCGACACGACGCAGCAGGAGAGTAAGTGCAGCCAGGCGCGCTCCGGACGCACGGAAGTCGGGGTTTTCAGGGTTTTTTCTCTTTAGTTGAAACTGGAAACTGCAGCTCTCAACAAACACGGAAGTTTATGAATACAAAAACCTTCCTGAGTCTATATTTTAAACACTTTTACGTGACTTAAACAGGTCTAAACTCTTCGCTTTTAGCGCAATAGAATCGAGTCGAACTAAAAACACTAAACCTTTCTTGGATTTAAACACTGTTAGTTGCTTTTATCTTTGATTCAAATGAATAACTAAAGTCTAAACACCCCTAAGCTTCATCAGAAACAACCTCAGAAGCATTTAAACCTAAGGTTAGTCCGAGGGAAGGCGCGTAAAAGATGCACTCAGGCCTTTTCTGATTATTTTGGTTTGTTTTGGACAGTTAAAGATCTTACAACAAACTAAAATCCAGTTTCTGAGCTCTTTGACGGAGCTTTAAAGAGGATTAGAGCAGTTTTGTTTCCGTTTTTCTTTTGGATAAACTCTTCTAGTGGCATTGACTCCACTTGAAACCGTTAATACCAGTGTCTGGGGATTATATTAGACCTAAAATAAGACGAAAACTCTTGAAAACGTTGTGAAAAATGGGACATAATGGAGTGAGAAAGGCGTTTAGTGGCTTCTTTTCTCATGAAAACTATTGCACGCTGTGAAAATGGAGCCAAACACAAAAGGAACGTGGAACTGAACTTTGAGGCAAATCCCAAAGCTTTAAAACATCGTATGAGTTTCAAGACCCCAACATGTGTTAAACAAACAACAAAGAGAACAACGTGGCTTTATTCAGAAAGAGCTCGGTCCACGTTTGGCTCGTGCGTCAAAGCGCGTGAATGGAGCGCGGTCTGGGGCTTTTCCCTTTTTAACCGAGTCCCATTTGTCTTCAGTGACAGACTCAGGATTTGTGAGTCATTCTCTGAGAAACAAATGCAATTCTCTCTGGATTTACGAGTTCAAGAGAAAAGGAGAAGACTAACACAGAGAGAAACATGAGCCGAAATCAACAGAAAGTCCAGATGAAAGCGTGAAATCGCGCTGAAAGTTGGATTAACGAGAGGAGTTTGGTTCGTGCGTAAAAGGAGCACATTTCGTGGCCTTTTCACTTTAAAACCAATATTAAATCTCAACTTTAACTTTGAAATACGACTTTAAGGATCCCTTTCATTAATTTAGCTGACGCCACTTCTTCTGTTTTCGGCTTGAATTTTACCAAAACATTTCATTTAACAGTAGTCTCCAGTCTAATGTCACTCAGAAGCTTTTAAAACAAGGATCAAAGGCGTTTAGACAAAAATAAATGAGGAAATGTCTTGAGCACAGCTTGGTTCATGGATTTCCTGTTTCTTTTGGGAGTTTACGGCCTGCTTCGTGCGTAAAAGCGTGAAAAGGACCATAGCATCAAACCTCTCCGTGTTTACGCACGGATCAAAACAGTAAACATCCGCAAATGCCACGCTCCTCCCTGTTTTCTGGTTTTTAATCCTCACATTTACACTTTACTCTGAATAGCTCCAAATTGTGTTAAATTTGTACAAAAACAAAGCCCTCGTGCCTTTCTCGTGCCACACTCCTGTTATTTGTTCTTTAAATGTTTTCTGCTGAATTCATCCTTAAAGCTCAGTATTAACCGTTTCTTATTTTGAAAACACACTTAATCCAATTCCTTTTTTTTAATATTAACATCGTCGTTTGTGAGACTTCATCACAAAACCTTTGATTTATTTTCTACAAAGAGTGACAACCTTTAAAAGTCACGAATACGGGCCTCGTTATTTTCTCTGTTTCAAATTTGTCAAATTAACCCAGAAAAAGTCGAGCAAAAATAAGGCTTCTTTACAAAAAATGACCCAAATCATATGAATAAACAGAAGGAGTAAATATTGGTTTAGAAGCATTTATGAAATGTTTCAGTTTAGACTCGGCTCAAAGCGCGACGACGAGGCGCATCACTCTCTTTAGGATTTGAACTCGGACTGCGTCTCAAATCACGTTTTTACCACTTAATAATAAAATCAGACACTCAACACGTAAATAAAACCACAGCAATTTGAAAGATAGGTTGGTTTAGAAGAGTTTTGAAATAAAAGAGGAATAACTAAAACTTGGGAAAAGTCAGTAATGACGAGCTTTGGCTTCGTTAAAAAACAGTCTCCTCGTCTTTATTCTTTGACTTTCTAGAAATAAATAACAATCTGGGAGCTTAAAGGAATGTGAAAGTAGAATTAAAAAAGCAGCTTGATTGAATCTGTCTCAAAAATGTGCGTAAAGCTCGTTAAAAGCTGCATTGTTCGTGATTCAGATTCATTCAGCAGTTCAGTCCAAAAGTTTAGAAAAATAAACAATTAAAATAAGTAACATCAAACAGTTTTACCATAAAAGTAGATTAGCCTGAAAGGTTTGGACTAAAACACTGCGTAAGCAGTAGTTCTTTTGATCTCGGGCTTTTCCAGATTTAAAATCAAACTAAATTATTAAGTTCTTTGTAGATTTAAAAAACAATCTCTAAACAGATTTGTTCCAAAAGTTTTCAAATGAATCACAAAAATAGTCTAAACTTAATCTCTCTGAAATATCTCTCTTTTTCTCAGAAGAATCCAACAAAGATTTGTTTAAAATAAACAAAATCAACCTAAATTTAACTAAATAAATGAATCCAGGTTAAAAAGTTGACGCTAATTTCTTTTTGTGTCACGGCTTTAGGTCTCGGCTCAGTTTTTGCCTCAAATTATAAAAAATAAGTCACTTTCAGAGCCTCAGATTTGAATTTAGTTTCAGAGACAAACTTAAAACTGTTCATTTTTTTAAATATTGTGGATAAATGTAAAGTTATACATACACAAAAACAATCACATATAAAGCAAATTTAGAGAGAACTTTCTCAGTGTGACTCTGATTCTGACAAAAGAATAATGGAATATAATAAATGTCTTCATTAATAATAAATGAATGAATCCAAACTGAACGTTCTTCTGGAGAAATGGATCAAAATGGAAGCACAATTGTCTTATTTTCTTTGGTGCATTTACTAAAAAAAAAATAGAGTGAAGATGAAAAATAGAGTCCTTTTGTAAAAGTATTAAGTAAGTAAGTAAGTTTCTTGGATCCAAACTGAAGAAGACTGTGACCCTTGACCCGAGCTCCTTCAGAGTCTCTAAACCTGGAAGAAATCTTAAAAACAAACTTCTGCTCGAGTCGGGGGCAAAAAGGCCCGAATACTGACCGCAGCGTGGGTTTATTAGAAAGAATTACAAAACTTATCACGACTGACAGAAGCTATATTTAGGAGAAAAACTAGGTTTTAATGAAAGAGACAAACGAGTTAAAGAAGTGGGATTTTTGTTTAAATTTAGCCCAAAACAAAGGCTCACTTTAGCGTTTTATCTCATTAAAGGCTCGTCAAATGAATTGAAAGGGTTATCAAACTTCCAAATTCTAACGAGTTTGTCACTTTTTGTTTTGAAAATACAGAAATCTATTTATTTTTGTGTCAGGACTCGCCTCGACAGAAACAAAACCACTTTATATTTCACGACATCTGTTCAGAATTATTAAAAACAGTCGTTACAAACGCTGTTAAATGTCAAACATGGAGCTGTTTTTCTTTTTTTCTTTAAGTCGTGTAATTAGAGCAGTTAAAGTGTGACTGCGGTCGAACCCAAGTCGAGCTCATTAGTTTGAATTAAAATAAACTCATTGAAGACTGGATTTAAAACGAGAAAAAAAGGTTTGTTCAAATTTTCCACAAAAAAATACACAAATCAAATTAAGCCTTTTAAACCACACACATTTAAACCACTTTTTAAATAGAAATTAATAGAATGTACTTAATATTTTTGCTTGATTTTGGCTTAATTCTGTTTCAACTTTTTTAACTGTTTACAATGTTAATGAAATGCTATAAAATAAAACAACGGCTAACGTTTATTAATAGGAGACAAATTCTTTTCAAAATAACAAAATCAAAATTGTGCTAATTTTTAATTGTATTGTGCCATTACGGTTTATTAAGAAAAGCGTTGGTAATGTCCTGGAAGTCTGAGGGGCTGGCGCTCAGACTGTGCCCAGGAAGAGGGCTCTGTTTCTGGGTAAGAACAGCCAGAGTGACCCCTTAATCTCCTGGAGGTCTCAGAAAAGTGAAAGCTGTTGGGATTTTGTTCAAGGAGAGAGAATGTTTTCTGGATACATTTTTTTTGTTGGGTTCCAGAAAACAATGGAAGTGTTAGAGGGGGGTGACGGCGAGATTGTGCCCAGGGATGGGGCTCTGTTCCTGGGCACAATCTTCGGGAAAGGTCCCTAAACCTGCTGGAAGTCTGAGGGATGTAGTTCTCAGACATTGTTTCCATAAAAAACCTGAAAGTTTGGAAGAAGGTGATGGTCAGACTGTCCCCGTGAAAGAAGCTCTGTTTTCTGAGCAGAAAACAGCAGAAGTGTCTCATAACTTTCTCTAAGTCTCAAAGATTGTTTTTCTGCCGAAGAAAAGGGTTTATTTCAGAGTAAAACCTCAGAAAGAGCCCGTATCTTAAGTCTGAGGCTCGGCGCTCAGATTGTCTTTAAATAAAAGCTCTATTCTTGGGTGAAGTCTAGATTATAAACTGGGTATGTTCAATAATTTAAACAGTTTTTATTATAATTTAAGAAACAGAAGGGTCTTTATTTGAAACAGACAAACTGTGTTAAAAATAAAATTATTCCGACATAATTGACTTTGAACTTCTCTTAAAATCTGGACAAATGAAGACATTTACAGAAAAATATAGCCCTCAAATTAAATTAAAAGGCTTCGTGTCACTTATAAAGCAATGACTTCACAAAATACGAGCTCGAGTGTTTCCAAAAGTGACGTAACTGTGGAATATATGAGAACTTTGATTCTAATAATAGTGTTTATAGTGAAGCAGGATTCGGCCAAAAATCTGTCCAAATAAACCCATAAAGGTCATTAGGACGCAGCTAATGGGTGCTTAGAACCGAAACGCCGTTTGGAGAAAAACTGTCGTAGATTTGAGCAATAAAAGCAATTTAAAAGGTTTTAAATTCAGCCAAAGAAGGAAGGAGACAAAGGGGAACGGCCCCGGCTGTGCCCAGGGAACGAGCACTGTTCCTGGGTACATTCTTTCTTTATGGTCCCTTAAAAATCCTGGAGGGTCTGCACTCGAAATGTGTCCAATGAACAAGCACTGTTTCTCAGTTTCCAAAAATGTCAGTCTCCCTTAAAATCCTGGAGGTCAGAGGGAGGGGGTTACAACAAAGATTGTGTCCAGAAAAGGAGAACTTATTCTGGGTATAAACTTTGGATGGAGTGCCTGAATTTCCTGGAGGTCTGAAGGGAGTTACTGTGAACGAACCCAGGATAAGAGCTCTGTTCCTGGGTAGAGGCTTTAGATAGGGTCCCTTTAAAATACTGGAAGCCTAAAGAGTGAGAAATGAAAGGCTCTTCTCTTAAACTGAAGGAACGTGGGGAAACTGTGCCCAGAGACACTGCTCTGTTCCTGGGGGAACGTTTGTAGAGTCCCTTGAAATTCTCCGTTCTCTGGAACAAACCTTGAAAGTCCGAATGTAAAATAAGTGTCAGTCTGTGCACAAAAAAGCAGCTTTATTCTTGGTTAAAATCCTCACGTCGCTGTTGTCACTTCAGATTTACCACGCATTTATTTTTCTTAAATAAGAACAGATCAGGGACAAATTTTTAATGATGGCTGTACATTTTTCTGAATAAACTGCTTTAATACATACGTCTCTTATCATCACCATGAGTTTAATAAGTATATTTTACATTTATACTAAACAGCTCATTTGATTAAAGAAAACTAAAGAGATAATGATGTAAACCTAAAAAAAAAAATCTACTTTTTTTGTAAAAGGTAAACATGTTCCTTAAAGTGTTAGGGACAGTGCACCTTTACCTGGGCAGGAGTTTTGGAAGAAGCCCTTAAATTCTGGAGGTTTAAAAGTCGATGAAAAATACAGGTGTAGTCTTGGTTAATAGATATGTTTTAGGAAGTTTCAAGTCTATTTTTGGTTCAGAAGGCACTGCAATTTGTTTAATTTCTTGAAAATCAGAAAGAGGAGAGTGCTCACTTTGTTTCCTGAAAAGAGCTCTTTCCCCGGGCTACAGCTCTTCTCATGCCCCCTAACCTCCGGGAAGTCTGGAGGCGGTTGGTGCTCTGACTTTCTTCAGGAAAAAGGGCCCTGTTTCTAGGCTGAAACCATCTTTTATTCTTCTGGAAGTCTGAAAGGGACTGACCCTCAAACTGTACCCAGGAAAGGAGCACAATTTCTGGGTAAAAGTTTAAGGAATTTCCCTCAAAGTCCTGGAAGTCTGAAGGGGTTGATGTCCGGATTGTACCCAGGATAAGGGCTCTGTTTCTGGGCACGGAGTGTTCCTTTAGCTCCTGGAAGTCTGGAAGTCCAACAATAATTAGGTCATAAATTGTGACTTTTATCTATAATTATCCAACGGGACTCGAAAGAGAAATCCATCTTTTTAAATGATATTATTCCAGAAACATTGGGTTATATAACTGCTTTAAAAACAAATTTGACTCAGAATATTCTTGAATCTGGTTCCATTATAAACTCCCAGCAGAATTCTAATTAATTAAGGTAAATATAACAATGAAAGCCTTGTGAAAAAGTGAACTAAGTGTTGTTTTCCTGAGAAAGTGCTGCTGTGGTCCGTGGCGTGTAATTGGACTCACGTGTGTTTGCAGAGACTCGTGCGCCGCGTGTTTTGACAGTTTTTTCTGATGTTTTTGGCCGTGCATCAAGTGTGACGGCCGCTCTCTTTAAAGCCCATTAATTTCCCATTAGGTCTTTGAAGGCCGGCCCTGGTCAGCGTCTCGCGGCTCGTAAATCCATCTCCGACACTCCAGACCCCAGACCCTGCTCCGAACTAATACCACTTCATCACTTTCAAACGCTTTAAGGCGATCAATCAACGCACGAGTGGATTATTGCATCAGAAATACTCAATAAAAGCAATAAAATCAAACTTTACTTAGATGTTGAATTGAATTTTGTCACAAAGTCAGAATCAGTTTTAACTAATGAGTATTTATTTCTATTTTTTCAAAAGAGCTCCATTTGAAACAGAAAAAAGATTCAAAATGTTCTTTAAAACAAGCACATTTTGGCATTTTTAAAACAGAAAAGTCACAAACTAACATTTTTGGGGTTTTAGAGTTTTAGTGTTTTATTTATTTTTACAATAAAAGTCACATAAATTAAATAATGTAGTTCAGTTTTGTATTTAAATATTAATAGTCAGACATATTGATTTGACTTGAATTTTCGCTTTAAATCTGTCAAAGTTTCAGATGCGATGATATTCCTTCAGAAATCAGCCACAGACAGACCCTGCCCAAGAACAGAGCTCTTTTCTGGGCATTTACTTTGAAAACCAGAGTCCTGACTCGAGGGAGACAAGTGAGAGACATTTTTCTCTAAAAAGTGGAATGTTTTCTGACACAATTTTAGGCGTTTCTGCAGTTTTTATGACTCAGTATCATTCAGGAATATTTACAGATGTTAGAAATTATCTGTATTTTTCTGTAAACGTTTTAACTCGCACAAAAGAAAAAGACAAAGGGTAATTACAGCTCGACTGAAAACTGGATGAAACTGCTGCTGTCGTTGAGCCTGGAACTCATCAGAGCTTCTCCAGGATCCGAGCCTGCTCCTGGAGACCATCCTCCGCAGGTTTAGGGCCTTCATTAATTCAACATTTACCAAGGATGGGATTTAAGAAAACACAAGGATAACAAGGATGTGTGTGTGTGTATATGTATGTATATATATATATATATATATATATATATATATATATATATATATATATGAACCTCAAATCAGCTAATAATTTGATCATTTAATAAAATATTGTTAAAGAAAGCTGATGGTTGTGTAGATTTGTGAAAGTGCGTGAGTTTAAGGTATTTTTCTAAAACAGAACAGATAAATGTGTTTTAATTGCTGGCCACTCTTTTTAACGTCCTCAGTGTCTTGGAGCCGTGTTGTAGACGTCAGTGTTTCTAAAATCACCGTTTCTTTCCAAAGAGTGAAATTTCAGAATGTTTCAGGGTTTTCTTTGACAGTTCATAAAACCGTCCAAATCAAACCAAAAGCTCTGTAGAAAAGCTCTAGCCTTAAATCCTCTCCACATTCTTACAGTATAAATGGCAGCGGCACCACGACCATACAACTTTCTTAAATTGCACATATTTAAATAAATTCAGACCCCCGAGAGCAGCAGGGTCTGAGGTGAGGGCCCGCGATACTGAATAATGTTCCTTTCAGAAGCAAAAGATGGAGACATTTGGAAACGTTTATTACATTTTTAATGTGAGATTTCATCTTTCTCTTTAACATGGTTTATGGAAACTGGTTTCAAATGGATTTGAACAGGTTTTAGTTGGATTTGAACAGGTTTAAGATGGATTTGAACAGGTTTTAGATGGATCTGAACTGGATTTAGATGGATTTGATGGAACAGATTTTATCTTTGTAGGAAAAATCAAATCCATTCTGTTTAAATCCAACTCAAACCTGTTTAAAAAGTGTTTTTATAAACATTTGTCGAGACGAGGGACATGAAACTTAAAAACCAGACGTTATTTTTCGGTGAAACTTGAACACGTCACAAACGCAGCACAGTTTCAGTGAAAACACTTGGTTTTGTCTCGTTTTCTGTCGGTTTTTTGTGGATTTGTGATTGGTTTTGATGTGACTCTGAGGTAAACTGTTGTTGGTGTAATTAGTGACAAATGAACAGCAGACGCCTCCTGTTTTCTTGTAAAAACTCACCACAAACCGTTATTTAAGACGCTGCGTCAGGAAAATACTCAAAACCCAGTCTTTTCTGTAAAATCTTAATTGAAACAGACTGAGATCATTTGTAGAAGTTAAATCTCAGTCGGTGACGTTATGTTTCTGTGACTCAGATTTACCCTTTTTTCCTGATAAACAGTCATTTAATCCTAAAATAATGTTGCTTCGTCCAAAAGTTGCAACTGAATTAACCATATTTTGAAAAAAGTGGGGAATTTTAAGTTTCACTGTTCTTCTTTAGTGTTTTTCAAATAAATTCATTCATTTTTTAACACTTTTAAAAGGAAAAAGAAAAGTTAACTATGGTCTAAGGTTTGAAGGGGCAATGTCGAAGTGTACTGCCCAGGAACGGAGCACTTTTCCTGGGCACAAACTGAGGCAGGGTCCCCTCACAGCGTGGAAGTCTAAAAGATGATTTTACATTTGGTAGATTTTAGCTGATTTTAGATTGCGATGATTTCATGAGGAAAATGGTTCCTCTTCCTGAAGCTGGATACTGTTCCCCAGAGAAGGAGCTCTGTTCCTGGGCACGAACAGAACGCCTTAACCTCCTGGAAGTCTGAAATACAAGGTACAACAAAAGTTACTGGGAGCCAAAAAACAGCCAAAAATAATAATGAAACACTTTTAAAACTTTGAATTAAATGTTAGTTTCTGCAGATAATGCTTTTCTCTTGTTTGTTTGGATTAAACTCAATCTGATAAAGGTGTCGATAAAAACAACAAAAGAATAATTTGTGGAGTGTGAATTTATGAGGGCCACACACATCTTTTCTGGCTTTATTTTAGATTTAGTAAATTTATGTTAAATGTAAAAAGACCCCATGGAAGTCTGATGGGACTCACTGTCAAAGTGTGCCCAGGATCGGAGCACTCTTCCTGGGCACTCGTTGGCTGTGTGTCCCCTGAGCTCCTGGAAGTCTGGATGTGTCTCTGTGAATAATATAAACTGAATCATTTATTTTCTGTTCGACTAAAACATAAACCACAGAAGAACCTGGTTTAGTCCAGATTTTATTTGAGTGAAATTCAAAACAGTCATTCCATGCATCAATTGTTCAGTTGATTTTTAGTTGTTTTTTCAGTTTTAAATTTTGAATCCAAAACAAACAAACAAACAAACGGCTTGTTTTCTAGAATTTTGATTTGTTGTTCAGATCAAAAATAGGAAATCAGAGAAAAATGGACCTTAGGCTGATTTCAGTATTAATCTTCCATTTATTGGATCTTGACATTAGCTCGTTACTGTTGTTAGCCGTTAGCTCTGGACATATTACTAGTTTTTGTTTCATATACTTATAACAAATGATACACAGATTGATTGCTGTCCTATTATTGTTGATTTTCCACATTTTCGAGGTTTTAGTTTATATATATATATATATATGGAGGTCTGAATGTGCTGGAAGTCTAAAGGGGGCAGAGCTGAGACTGTTCCCCAGAGAGGAGCTCTCTTTCTGGGCACAGACTTTGGGAGTGTCCCCTGAGCTCCAGGAAGGGCCCACAGATAACACTCAGATCCTGGGTGAGAACAGCCCGAGTGCTCCTCTGAAGGATGGAAGTCTGCAGGAAGTCACTTATTTTCCAAAATAAATCCTGATGATTATATTGATCTATGTATGAAGGTTTCCATCCTTCACTGGAGTTAACTGCATTTAAACAAACAGTAAAACAGTCTTTTTAAAGTCTCTATAAATCTCCTAAAAGACAAATGTTTGTTTTAATTCTTTGGTGTTTTGTGTTTATTCTGATTAAAATAGTCACAAATCTCTCGCTCTGCGTCCGATCGGTCCGTTTCCGACAGCGGCTGTAATTTTGTCAAAAAGGAAACGAGAAAATGAACGACTTCCTTCAATTTGAAAAGACAACAATAACATGAGAGTGTTTTTAAAGCTTTGGGCCTGAGTTAATGGTGTTATTCTTGAGGAAAACCGCTGCTGCTTCACTTTTACTCTCAAACAGTTTTAGTTGGAAAAAGTTTATCTTCCTTTTGGGAATTTTTAATGCAATTAAATCATTAGTTGTAACAAATTTGAAGCACATTTTTATCAGATTTAAATAACTTCTTTCCACTTTCTTCGGTTTAGTCCCAGAAATAATAAAACGAGATGAACCTGAGCAGAAGAAGTCTTGAGAGGAGTGCCTCAGGGTCCCTTCTGCTTCTGGAGGTCACAGACCGACCCCAGGCTCAGTCGGATTTCAATTAAGATTTATATTTATATATATATATATATATATATATATATATATATATATATATATATATAATTATTATTATTTTTTTACTTTTTTTTTAAGAAATTCATTGAAACCTTTCCTTTTATTTTTTTATTAAAACTAACATTTTTTTTATTTTATTTACATATTTTTTATTAGAATGTTGAGAAATTAAAGTAAACAACACATTTAAGGGCATTTTTATTATAATAAAAATATTATGAAAAGTTGATGGATTCTAATTGTTGCAAAAATCTCCAAATAAATATGCTGTTTTGTTTTTTTATTTATGAGCCAACGACACAAATATAGCCCATGAATAAATGAACACTTTACCTCCAGGAAATAGAAGTTTATTTGTTTAGTATTTTTAACTTTACGTTTTCTTTCTGTCAGTGCTACACGTGAGAATAATGTCACTTTATTTTGTGTTTTATGCAGAAACGAGATGGAGTAGTCATTAGTTTTTGGTGAGGCGTTTCCGAGACAGAAACGACAGATAAATAAACACGAAGAGCGGATAAATAAACTCAGCGAGTGTCGACAAACGAGAACCCGATCCTCAAACTCAGAGCCGAGCTCAAACAAACACTGCTCTCATCTGAAAACAGCTCAGAGATGAAATCTGTCTCTGAGGGAGTTACATGAAAAACTGAAAACCAAATTTAAAGATTCCGTTTATTAATAAAACACAAAATATCTGAATTATTTAGGGGTTCATCTTTGAAAAGGGGTTTCCGTCCTGTTTTGTGCCAGTGTTATAAACACGTCAGGACCCGAAACTTTGAGGAGGTCGTGGACGTCTGAGGGACACAACCGTCAGCCTCTACCCAGGAACAGTGCACTTTTCTTGGGGCTAATCATTGCGAGGACCCCTCAAAATCCTGGAAATCTAAAAGATATTCACAAGAAAAAGGCTTTGTTCCTGAAAAACAATCACTTAACTTTATTCCAAAGTTCTGACCATCTCTTTGAATATGTACATTTCTCTTTCAAAAACATCGTCTTTTCTCTGCTCATTATCGTGACACTGATCGTTTGTGGACACAAGGCTCAGGATCCGTTCAAAACTAGGACATTTTTGTGTTTTTACAGGTAATTATTGAGACCTGGGACCATTCACATAAAAAAATCAGTCCTGACTCTTCTTCTCTGGTTTTATCTCTGCAGACTTTGGTTCTGACTCTTCTTCTCTGGTTTTATTTCTGCAGACTTTGGTTCTGACTCTTCTTCTCTGGTTTTATTTCCCACAGATTTCAGTCCTGACTCTTCTTCTCTGGTTTTATTTCTGCAGATGAGCAGCTGAACACGGAGGAGAAGAAGAAGAGGAAGCAGCGCAGAAACAGAACGACCTTTAACAGCAGCCAGCTCCAGGCTTTGGAGCGAGTCTTCGAGCGGACGCACTACCCAGACGCCTTCGTACGAGAAGACCTGGCCCGACGAGTCAACCTGACCGAGGCCCGAGTCCAGGTAAGACCGGGACCGGACCCGACTGTAGAAGGAGTACCTGTCTCTGAAATGTGAGAGAGGGGTGATGGTTAAATCGGTAACACTTCAGAATAACTCTGCATTAGTCGAGTATTTGTAACAACTTCATTAATCGTTAATTCATCATTTACAAAGCATTAATGCAACATTAATAATCACTATTATGTTATAAGCATTGTTATAAATGTCTTAACAATAAACCCATGTGTAATTACACATATGTCTATAGTTAATCAATTACACATCTATAAAGGCTTAACTACTGTTTTATTGCGTGAGTTATAAAGTGTTACCGTTAAATCTAACCCAAGAGTGATGGGTTCAGTCCTCTCAACCTCCTGGAGGTCTGAGGGAACAACCATCAGAGCGTGCCCAGGGATGAGGCACTTTTCTTGGGTCTAATCTTTGCTGGCGTCCCTGAAAACCCTGGAAGACTGAGGGAGCCCAGGGAACAGTCAGTTCTAACAGGACTGAACCAGGTCTAAACCAGGACTAACACTGGGCGCTAGAAAGAAGCAGAAGGGAGTAACCTTCGTGGAAGTGTCATGGGTCAAAGGTCAGAGTGTCCCAAGTATGTTTCCTGGGAACAAACTTTGGAAACAGTCCTCCTGGAACTGAGGGCAACAACCATCAGAGCGTGCCCAGGGATGAAGCACTTTTCTTGGGTCTAATCTTTGCTGGGGTCCCCTCAAAACCCTGGAAGTCTGAAGGAGTCTGATCAGAGTATTCACTGGAAACTGGGTTTATTTTTGTTCAGACTGAGCCCCAACCCTGTTTTCTGGTCACTTTCTGGTCATTCTGGTTCTAGTTTTAGTCCAGTTCTGGTCTAACCCTGGTCTTTGCAGGTTTCCTCTACTCTTCTCTCATTTGTCCTTTTCTCTTCCTCATTCCTCGTCTTCCTCGTGTTTTCTCTCAGATCTGGTTGTTATCTGGTTTTATCTGTTTTTTATCTGGAGGAGGCTGCTCATTAATTTCACACTGATAAGACTCATTTAGGAGTTTAGATTGTGTGCTCAGCGATAAGGACCAGATGGTCTCCACATGACTCTGAGACGGAGCGCTGTGATTGGACGGTCACTGATGATGTCACGCCGGGGTTGGAGCTGCTCTGAGGGGAGAATACATCTGAACTAGTTTGTTATATTATAAGACTTTGTGCAGTGGCTTAGAAACCCTTTTCAGGCTTTATTGTGTGATAGAAGTCATTTCCACTCAAACCCCGTCAAACCAATCGTAACTGTTTAATCTTAAAAGGGGCGGGCTTTATGCAGTGCTTCTTTTCTCTGATTGGTTACTCTGTCGGTGTATGAACTGGTTTTAGTTGGATTTCAACAGGTTTTCTATGGATTTTAACAGGTTTTAGTCAGATTTTAATAGATTTTAGCTGCATTTCCACAGGTTTTAGATGGATTTGAATGGATTTTAGTTGGATTTGAAAAGGTTTTAGTTGGATTTCAACAGATTTAGATGGATTTGAACGGGCTTTAGTTGGATTTGTACAGATTTTTTCTTTGTAGCAAAAATCAAATCCATCTTTTTCAAATCTCTATTTTTATCTTTTTTGAGCTGTTTTTCTGTAAAATAAGACGTATTTCCAACAGAATAACCAATTTCCTTGGTTTATTTCCTTGTTCCTTCGTTGTTGACATCAGTGTCGACCAATGGGAGCGCTCCTTTTTACCTGAAGTGAGCTGTGATTGGACAAAATCCTGCTGTGGACTGATCATTCTCATCTATTAAAATCCTTCATTATAAAGACTAGATCTCATTTTTACTATAAACTTTAGGAGATTACACTGAAAAACTAAATGAAACAGTAAATAAATCAGGTCACTATTAAAGTTATTAGTTTAATATAAAGACCAGACTCTCTTTAAAGAGAATGGTTCATATTCTTTTTTAAATCTTTGAAAACACTAGTCTTTGGATCAAAAATGAACTAAAGTTTATTGAACCAGCTCCATTTTTAAAAGAGACTTTTCTGTGAAGCTTTAAACGATGAAGTTATGAAGAAAACAGGCTTTTACTGCAGCTCCACATTTAACAAATGTTGATGAAAACTTATTCTGTTTTTTGTGAAAGTCTTTGAAGAGGTTTTGGACGAACAGAGACAGATCTGAGCCGAGAGAGAACTCTGAGACTCACAAAGTCCACATCTGGTCCCAATGTGGTCTTTGATAAAACCAGCTCATTCCTGAACAACTGCGTCAGACTCAACAACGGATCTGGTTTCACAAGAACTGCACTGGGTTCAGGGCTAGACCGGGTTTAGACCTGGTTTAGACCGGGTTTAGATCTGGTTTAGACCGGGTTTAGACCGAGTTTAGACTGGGTTTAGACCGGGTTTAGACCTGGTTTAGACCGGGTTTAGATCTGGTTTAGACCGGGTTTAGACCTGGGTTTAGACCGAGTTTAGACTGGGTTTAGACCGGGTTTAGACCTGGTTTAGACCGGTTTAGACCGGGTTTAGATCTGGTTTAGACCTGGTTAGACCTGGTTTAGTCTTGGTTTAGTCCTGGTTTAGATCTGGTTTAGTCCTGGTCTAACCCGGTCTCTCTTTGGTCTAACCCGGTCTTCCTCTGGTCTAACCCGGTCTAACCCGGTCTTCCTCTGGTCTAACTCTGGTCTAACCCGGTCTAACCCGGTCTTCCTCTGGTCTAACTCTGGTCTAACCCGGTCTAACCCGGTCTTCCTCTGGTTTAACCCGGTCTTCCTCTGGTCTAACTCTGGTCTAACCCGGTCTTCCTCTGGTCTAACCCGGTCTTCCTCTGGTCTAACCCGGTCTAACCCGGTCTTCCTCTGGTCTAACCCGGTCTTCCTCTGGTCTAACCCGGTCTAACCCGGTCTTCCTCTGGTCTAACCCGGTCTAACCCGGTCTTCCTCTGGTCTAACCCGGTCTAACCCGGTCTTCCTCTGGTCTAACCCGGTCTTCCTCTGGTCTAACCCGGTCTTCCCCTGGTCTAACCCGGTCTTCCTCTGGTCCAGGTCTGGTTCCAGAACCGTAGAGCGAAGTTCCGCAGAAACGAGCGAGCGATGTTGGCGAGTAAAAACGCGTCTCTGCTGAAGTCTTACTCTGGAGACGTGACGGTGGAGCAGCCCATCGTCCCCCGACCTGCCCCCAGACCCAACGAGTACCTGAGCTGGGGCAGCGCCGCCCCCTACAGGTGAGGAGGTACACTACAGCCCCTACAGGTGAGGAGGTACACTACAGCCCCTACAGGTGAGGAGGTACACTACAGCCCCTACAGGTGAGGAGGTAGACTACAGCCCCTACAGGTGAGGAGGTACACTACAGAGGCCCCTACAGGTGAGGAGGTACACTACAGCCCCTACAGGTGAGGAGGTACACTACAGCCCCTACAGGTGAGGAGGTAGACTACAGCCCCTACAGGTGAGGAGGTACACTACAGCCCCTACAGGTGAGGAGGTACACTACAGCCCCCTACAGGTGAGGAGGTACACTACAGAGCCCCCTACAGGTGAGGAGGTACACTACAGCCCCTACAGGTGAGGAGGTACACTACAGAGCCTCCTACAGGTGAGGAGGTACACTACAGCCCCTACAGGTGAGGAGGTAGACTACAGCCCCTACAGGTGAGGAGGTACACTACAGCCCCTACAGGTGAGGAGGTACAGCCCCTCAGGTGAGGAGGTAGACTACAGCCCCTACAGGTGAGGAGGTACACTACAGAGCCCCTACAGGTGAGGAGGTACACTACAGAGCCCCTACAGGTGAGGAGGTACACTACAGCCCCTACAGGTGAGGAGGTACACTACAGAGCCCCTACAGGTGAGGAGGTACACTACAGCCCCTACAGGTGAGGAGGTACACTACAGCCCCTACAGGTGAGGAGGTACACTACAGAGGCCCCTACAGGTGAGGAGGTACACTACAGCCCCTACAGGTGAGGAGGTACACTACAGCCCCTACAGGTGAGGAGGTACACTACAGAGGCCCCTACAGGTGAGGAGGTACACTACAGAGGCCCCTACAGGTGAGGAGGTACACTACAGAGCCCCCTACAGGTGAGGAGGTACACTACAGCCCCTACAGGTGAGGAGGTACACTACAGCCCCGACAGGTGAGGAGGTACACTACAGAGCCCCCTACAGGTGAGGAGGTACACTACAGAGCCCCCTACAGGTGAGGAGGTACACTACAGAGCCCCCTACAGGTGAGGAGGTACACTACAGAGCCCCCTACAGGTGAGGAGGTACACTACAGAGCCCCCTACAGGTGAGGAGGTACACTACAGAGCCCCCTACAGGTGAGGAGGTACACTACAGAGGCCCCTACAGGTGAGGAGGTACACTACAGAGTCTGATCTCTTCTCAACTCTTCTCCTTTTCACTGGATTTAGTGTCTGTTCATTTTAGTTTTTATTCAAAAGTCATTTTGTTTTTTTTGTTTTATTTTTTTTCAGATGCAAAAATATGTTGTTCTCCAGGGGCTGATTAACATCTTTGGGATTAAATCTGTTTAAAGCATCGTTTCATTGTTGAGTCCTGTGTAAATGTAGAGTCTGTTCAGTTTTCTGTTGTGCTCGTTATAAAATCCACATAAAAAATATCACATCTTTTCGTTCCTTTTGAGTTTTGAGGTTTTTCGAAGTGAGTGGAACAGACAGAGTTTCATTAAAGTCTCAGGAAATGCAGTTCATACTGAGACTGAACATCGCTGCCGTGATCCTTTCATTTCCCGTCTTTAAACCTGACATTCCTGCGTTTCATCTCTGATCCACCTCAGCGCTGAGTCCGAACGCTGTAACGGCCGCCGCGAAAAATAGACCCACTCTGAGCCGCTGTTTCCGGCTTTAAAACACGAACACGGCGTCAGACTGGAGTTTGTAGTGAGTATTAGGAAGTTTGAGTGGGTTTGACCGTCGTGTTTTGTTGCTGGTGTAAATCCACAGAGAAACCAGATCCGTTTGAGTCTTTCTCTCTGTTTGGACTTAATCTGGAGTCAGGTCTCCACAGGTCACAGGTCGAAACCAGATTTAACACGCTTCATTTTCACATTAACACCTCCTTAGACCGGTCTGAGGGTCTAAACCTGATCCGGTCCTGGGTCTAAACCAGGGCCTGAGCCGAGTCAAGCCTAAAGCTGACGTTCCAGGAAGTTTAATAGCTGCAGATAAAGTGTATTTTCAGCTGAATATGTCTTTTAACAGAGAAACAGCTGAAAAAAGAAAAGCATCAACAGAGAAAAGGGAGACAACGTAAAACACAGATAAATACTGTCAATTCAATCACGTAATGTTTAACGAGGAGGAGATAATTGTCGTCCTGACGCTGAAGTCACAGCTAAGCTAACACTAAACTCTAAACTTCAGTTTGGTCAAATGGATTAGTATTTTGGAGGAAAAACTGGTCTGGTTTTATTTTTTAATAAAAGAGAAGCAGGAGAGGTCTCTAGAATGATTTTGGAGGAGAGTCTGAGACAGAGACAAGAAAAGAACATCAGGGACAGCTTTAGCTTGAGTTTTAGCTTTGACCAAGAACTGCAGCTGAGGAGCAGAGAGTACAAATGTGAAATCAAAATCAACTAACAATGCTCTTCTTGTTTTTGTTCTGTTATCTCCACTTCCGCCCCCTTCACTTCCTGTCCCCCTCCTCCACTTCCTGTCCCCCTCCACTTCCTGTTTCTCCTCCACTTCCGCCCCTTCACTTCCTGTCCCCCTCCTCCACTTCCTGTCCCCCTCCACTTCCTGTTTCTCCTCCTCCACTTCCTGTCCCCCTCCTCCACTTCCTACCCCCCCTGCACTTCCTGCCCCCCTCCATTTCCTGTCCCCCTCCTCCACCATTCCTGTCCCCCTCCATTTCCTGTCCCCCTCCTCCACTTCCTGTCTCCCCTCCACTTCCTGTCCACTTCCTGTCCCCCCCTCCACTTCCTGTCCCCCTCCACTTCCTGTCCCCCCTCCACTTCCTGCCCCCCCTCCACTTCCTGTCCACAGCGCCATGGCGACCTACCCTCCGTCCTGCTCCAACACCACTTCGTCTCAGGGCATGAACATGGCCAACAGCATCGCTAACCTCCGACTGAAGGCCAAAGAGTACAGCCTCAACCAGGTCCCCACCGTCAACTGAGGTCCAACCCAGTCCGGATTAAGACCCAGCTTAGTCCGGACCGACTCTAGGCCCGATCAGGACCTGATCTGGACTGGACCTCGGTGCCTTCTCTAGTCTTTTCTCATCGAAACCAAAGGCCTTTAATGGAGAACTATTCAGAATCATATTTTGTTTATCTGGATCGTTTTTGGATCGTCCCAGACCTGCCTTAATCCGGACTTCATCTGGACCTCAAAGGGAACCAAAGCGGGACAATCAATGGAGACTGGATCTAGTTTTGTTTTGACGTTTGTGTGCCTTAGTCCAGCCTTAATCTGGAGCTGATCCAGACCCAGCTTTAGTCCGAACCTCTCCTGGATTTGGGCGTCTGCTCAGATCTTTTCTACGTTTTAATGGAACCAAAGAAAGACCATTTTTTGAGATATCTTAGTAAATCAAACAACTTTTGGACGATCGGACGGACCTGGACCTTTCTCTGGAACCAAAGGAACCGATGACTTTCATGGATCTACTTTTGTTGACTTTTTAAACAGAGATGAATAATGCCTCAATCCAGACACTGGCCTTTTCCAATTTGACCAAAAGCAAAGACTGAGAAACTCACTGTGTTCTCATCTCCAACAGGAACCTAATGAGAAACAAATGGACGTCAATAGAGGATCCATTTTAAATGGTTTTCAGATTTGAATATTGCCATCAACAAAGACCAATCATATTTTTTCAGATACAGCTTTAAGGTCGTATTAATTCAGCAAAAATGTAAAATATGACCAAAGACCAATGAAAACGGACAATTACAAAAAGGATAAATACATGAATCTAAATGAACTGGATGTTCTCCTGTTGTTCCTTGTTTAGTAAAGTTTAGAAACAGACTGATCCAGAAAAATCACTCAAATTTTGGGACTTACAACGAGTCTTTGGTAAAAATTGTGATAACAGTACTTTTTCTTTCATTTCCTTTGACTTTTAGGACATTGTTAATTTTCCCAATTATTGTTTGACTAAAGCTAAAGTCTAACGCAGTCGACACCATTCTGAGGATTTTTCTTTTACATTTTCTTATTTTGTATAAAGACTTTGAACACAACACTTTGTGACTGAACGGACCAAACCTTTTGAGAACAAAGAGCTGAAACGTTTGGAGAACTCTCTTCGAGTCGATGGATTCGTGGACGTTTTGAGGATTTTCTGATTTGAGTAAAAGACATTTAACGGTTTTTAAAAATGAGACGCTGTTGAACTGAGGAACATACAACGTCATGTGGTGGGTTTTCTTCATTGGTTTTATTCAATTAGACAAAAGTTCTGACACATTTCACTGAGAAACACACACTGAGAAAATCTGTCCAAGTCCAGTTCTAGACCAGGTCCAGACTCAAGAGACAGAGTTAGTCCAGTCTAGACCAGGTCCAGACTCATGGAGACAGAGTTAGTCCAGTCTTAGACCAGGTCCAGACTCATGGAGACAGAGTTAGTCCAGTCTAGACCAGGTCCAGACTCATGGAGACAGAGTTAGTCCAGTCTAGACCAGGTCCAGACTCAAGAGACAGAGTTAGTCCAGTCTAGACCAGGTCCAGACTCATGGAGACAGAGTTAGTCCAGTCTTAGACCAGGTACAGACTCAAGAGACAGAGTTAGTCCAGTCTTAGACCAGGTCCAGACTCATGGAGACAGAGTTAGTCCAGTCTTAGACCAGGTCCAGACTCAAGAGACAGAGTTAGTCCAGTCTTAGACCAGGTCCAGACTCATGGAGACAGAGTTAGTCCAGTCTAGACCAGGTCCAGACTCATGGAGACAGAGTTAGTCCAGTCTAGACCAGGTCCAGACTCAAGAGACAGAGTTAGTCCAGTCTAGACCAGGTCCAGACTCATGGAGACAGAGTTAGTCCAGTCTTAGACCAGGTACAGACTCAAGAGACAGAGTTAGTCCAGTCTTAGACCAGGTCCAGACTCATGGAGACAGAGTTAGTCCAGTCTAGACCAGGTCCAGACTCAAGAGACAGAGTTAGTCCAGTCTAGACCAGGTCCAGACTCATGGAGACAGAGTTAGTCCAGTCTTAGACCAGGTACAGACTCAAGAGACAGAGTTAGTCCAGTCTTAGACCAGGTCCAGACTCAGGAGACAGAGTTAGTCCGGTCCTAGACCAGGTCCAGACTCATGGAGACAGAGTTAGTCCGGTCCTAGACCAGGTCCAGACTCAGGAGACAGAGTTAGTCCGGTCTTAGACCAGGTCCAGACTCAGGAGACAGAGTTAGTCCAGTCTAGACCAGGTCCAGACTCATTCTAAAACCTGTTCAAATCCTGATGAAATTCAACTAAAAATCTTTTCTTTCCAACATTTCAGGTTAAATCAGAAGTTGTCAGAATTCTTGTCTGATTTTATAAAATCGTGTGAATGTGGAACCAGAGTAAACCCTGGCCTTGTTTTGTACAGTGTTATATTTTTCTGTTTTTAGTTTTTTTTTGCCACTGACGGACGGTTGTTTTTCGTGTGGTGTTTGTATCAGTCCCGTATAAAGCAGCGGATAAAAACATTTCTTATGATAACCTTGATTTGTACCAGAATACGGCTTTGTATATGAAATAAATACATTTTCAAGCAAAAACACCACAGTGTTTAGGTTTGTATTGTTAATGTCATGAATAAATCCAGATAAAAGCTGTTGAATTTAAAGCTGGGATTTTCTCGTTCAACGTAATATTATAAAATTAATTACTGCAGTTACATTAAAGGTCCTATATTATACTATTTTGAACATTATACAGTGTATTGGATACATGTAGGTTACCATATCACATTTTGCAACATGAAACACACAATATTTATCTTATACAAGCGGTTTGGATGAGCTCTCATCATGAGTCCAAAGTGAACGGTCTGATTTGGCGCTGTCACTTTAAGGCTCAGCTCTCCCATGTTGGCCCCGCCCACTCATGACGTCACGCTATAGCTACGAGCAACGCTGGAAACAGACTGAAGTAAACACGGTAAATGGTAGTAATAACTTTTTCAGCAATAGCTTTGAGAGTAAATGAGCCGTATATCTTCGACCCAGAGTCTGATTCTGAGTTTGAAGAACATGAGCAAACACAAAGACCTCGAAGGCTTCTACAAGACGTTTCTGCTTGGTAAATGAAAAACTATTTATTGTGTATGTTTCTATGGTGTAGCCCGTAGCATAGCGCGTGTTAACTGCTTCTGTTTATCGGTGCACATGTGGAAATGACCGTACAATGCCTACTGAAGTTGAGAATGTATATGCTGCCTGGAGACTCCTAAGGTAGCTGGTGTGCAGTGTATTGAAAGAACTATAATAAAGTAGCCTAGCAATATGTAGAGCTATGTAAGTAATGCTTGTTAGTAATACAATAATGTTGCTGACTGTTAGTAAGCTAACACAGTAGCAGCGATGCTTCTCTGTGTCTGAGCTGCAGAGCTCCACTTGTTGACAGAGGGGCAGGAGAGAGGGGCAGGAGGAGTGTGGAGGAGCACTTCCTGGAGAGGAGTGGTTTATTTCACATATTGACGTCATTGCGTGAAACAGCTCGTTGAAAGGACTGTAGCTCAAACTAAATAAATGACTTAAACATGCGCGAATGAAACAAAACACAACTTTGGGTATGTGTTTGAGGTAGAAACAACGTTAGAACATGGTTAAAAGCTCAGAAAAGTCCATTTAGCATCATATGGGACCTTTAAATGTTATGTAAGGTATTTTTATAAATGAACTTAATGGATTTACGTTTGTGAATTCCACAAACGTAAACTTGGGGTCATTTTTCATTTGCTTGTTTTTTTTGGTGAAAAATGTTCAGAACAACCCTGTCTTGAGAGGTATTATTAGATATATTCATTTTTTATCCAGATGTAAAAACTGTTGATGTGGATTAAAGGATTCACATAGTTTTGATTAAAGAGGTCATAGGTCAGGATTTAGATCCGTCTGAGGTTTATTTTAAAATGAGACATTCAGATCAGTTTATTATGTCATATTTAGAGACAGTACATTGGTTTGGTTCAGTTTTGGTCGAGACGCAAACATAAACAGTTAAAACCCTTCATTGACAGAGAAGCTGGAATATGTTTGTTTTTATTTCTTCTTTATGTTCCTAAAGTTACTCATTGCTTTTATTTCAGACATTTTCCTGCTACATTTCTGGAGAATCTGCACAATCACATTCATAACCATATTTATATTATATTATATTATATTATATCATATTATATTATATTATATTATATTATATTATATTATATTATATTATATCATATCATATTATATTATATTATATCATATCATATTATATTATATTATATTATATCATATTATATTATATTATATCATATTATATTATATTATATTATATTATATTATATTATATTATATCATATTATATTATATTATATTATATTATATTATATTGAGATACACACCTCTGTGTCAGAACAGTCTAAAGCACATATCTCTTGGGTTTTTTAGTAGAAAGATTAAGAATGTTTTATTTATTGATCTATTTATTTTTGGATTGATTAATGAACTTTTTGAACTTTGACCCTCTGTTTTCTTTATTTCAGACTTTTTATTTGAGCATGTCTTCCAAATTTAGCAGGAGTCCAGACAAACACAGTTAAAAAGTAGAATTTCAAAAGCCAGCTCTAAACCAAGACTAAACCAGGTCTACGTCAGTCCTGACCCAAAACCAGGCAGAACCAAATCCAATACTTCAAATAAAAAAAAATGTCTGCCACTAAAAATATTAAAAACTTGTCTCTTCAGAAATATCCACGTTTTCTGCTTTTTAACTTGAGTTCAGTGGTGATTTTCCACTTTTTACGGCCCTCTTTGTGGAGTTCTTCAGTTTTACGTCTCCTTCGGGAACAGAATATTGAATTTTTATAAACGTGAGTCAGAGCGAAGAGAAGACGGATGTGAAGCTGCTCAAAGACCGGAGTGTGTTTGGAAAAGAGGTCAACTGGAACGGAAACGCTCGGGCTCCATAAACCGGAGATTTACGACGAGACGAGAGGGCGGCCGCGGGAAAAACCCCCAGGACCTGGAAAAACCCCCAGGACCTGGAAAAAACCCCAGGACCTGGAAAGACAGGTCCAAAACAGGACTAAACCAGGTCTAAACCAGGTCTAAACCAGGACTAAACCAGGACTAAACCAGGTCTAAACCAGGTCTAAACCAGGACTAAACCAGGTCTAAACCAGGACTAAACCAGGACTAAACCAGGTCTAAACCAGGACTAAACCAGGACTAAACCAGGTCTAAACCAGGTCTAAACCAGGACTAAACCAGGTCTAAACCAGGACTAAACCAGGACTAAACCAGGTCTAAACCAGGTCTAAACCAGGACTAAACCAGGTCTAAACCAGGTCTAAACCAGGACTAAACCAGGTCTAAACCAGGACTAAACCAGGACTAAACCAGGACTAAACCAGGTCTAAACCAGGACTAAACCAGGTCTAAACCAGGACTAAACCAGGACTAAACCAGGACTAAACCAGGATCTAAACCAGGACTAAACCAGGACTAAACCAGGTCTAAACCAGGACTAAACCAGGTCTAAACCAGGACTAAACCAGGTCTAAACCAGGTCTAAACCAGGTCTAAACCAGGACTAAACCAGGACTAAACCAGGACTAAACCAGGTCTAAACCAGGTCTAAACCAGGACTAAACCAGGACTAAACCAGGTCTAAACCAGGTCTAAACCAGGACTAAACCAGGACTAAACCAGGTCTAAACCAGGACTAAACCAGGTCTAAACCAGGACTAAACCAGGACTAAACCAGGTCTAAACCAGGTCTAAACCAGGACTAAACCAGGACTAAACCAGGTCTAAACCAGGACTAAACCAGGACTAAACCAGGACTAAACCAGGACTAAACCAGGTCTAAACCAGGACTAAACCAGGACTAAACCAGGACTAAACCAGGTCTAAACCAGGACTAAACCAGGTCTAAACCAGGACTAAACCAGGTCTAAACCAGGACTAAACCAGGACTAAACCAGGACTAAACCAGGACTAAACCAGGTCTAAACCAGGTCTAAACCAGGACTAAACCAGGTCTAAACCAGGACTAAACCAGGACTAAACCAGGTCTAAACCAGGTCTAAACCAGGTCTAAACCAGCTCTGACCCCCGACCCCTGACCTCCTGAAGCTGACTGAGAAGAGGATCTGGTCCTGGGCCGAGTCCCTCAGGAGGAAGGTCCCCTCTGGTTGTCCGTCCAGCAGCTCCTCGGCCTCGAAGCGGTTCAGGACGCCCCAGTAACACGGACTGTTGTTGATCTGGAGCAGGTCCGGGACCAGGACGTACTCCGTGTCCCGGTCCCGCTCGGGTCTGGGCCGGGACGGGTCCCAGTCGTCCAGAGAGGATCCTCCGGGGGCGGGGCCGCAGAGGTCGTCCCAGGACAGACAGCTGTTTCCTGGGGTCAGAGGTCAGGGGTCAGAGGTCAGGGGTTAATCTGCAGACAGTACTTCCTTATTGACGTCAGTGTCGACCAATGGGAGCGCTCCTTTTCACCAAACTCTGGCTGTGTTGATGCAAATTACTCAACATTTGTCGAGGTTGAATTTAATTTTCATGATTTTTAATCATTTTTAAACTAAACAGTTCCATCTCAACATTTTTTGTGCCATTGATTCTTTTTCAAAATGCATTTTTGCAATTTATTGCAACCATTAAAAAACATTTGTTTGTGTCTGAGACCCAGGAGCAATTTATTTAAAAATTACTTTGCACAAAAAAAACCAAAAAACAAAAAAAACCCACTTTGTCACTTCCAGACTCAGAAGAAAATTAATTTGGAGAAAATGTGGCATCTTTAAAAGAGACTTCAATCACTGAACTGGCTTTTTATCACCTGCTGATGTTTGGGGTTCTACTGACCACTGCTTTAAATCTACACTTCCTGATGTTCTTTTTTTGTCCCTGTCTCAGACTCTCCTCCAAAACCAGTCTAGGAACCTCTCCTGCTTCTCTTTTATTAAAAAATAAAACCACAAAATACTAATCCATTTGACCAAACTGAAGTTTAGAGTTTAGCGTTAGCTTAGCTGTGACTTCAGCGTCAGGACGACAATTATCTCCTCCTCGTTAAACATTACGTGATTGAATTGACAGTATTTATCTGTGTTTTACGTTGCCTCCCTTTTCTCTGTTGATGCTTTTCTTTTTTCAGCTGTTTCTCTGTTAAAAGACATATTCAGCTGAAAATACACTTTATCTGCAGCTATTAAACTTCCTGGAACGTCATGTGACAAGTGTCGACCAATGGGAGCGCTCCTTTTTGGAGCATGTGATTGTCCAAGGTTTTCTGTTCCTGAATAGAGGTTCTCATCTATTACAATCCCTCAGAATAAACACTAGATGGATCAGAAAGACTGTTTTTACAATAAACTATTTGGGTTTAAAGGCACAGTGTGTTTAATGTAGCCTGATGTTTGGGCATAAAGTATATTCCACATGGTCTCACCGTTGATCTGGTCCGTGTTGACCTGGTCCGTGTTGACCTGGTCCGGGTTGTTTCTCTGAGCTGTGGACTGTAAAGGTTTGTGGTTCTGGTTCTTGATCAGGTGCCAGCATCGAGCCAGTTCAGACTTCGGGGAGAAGGGGCACTTGTCCTGCATCAGCTCCGACACGTGGACTTTCCGTTTGGACCAGAACAGCACCGAGACCTGTTTGGACGAGGACTTGTAGAAGCGCTGGTGGGTTTTATCGGACTTTAAGGGTAAACACTGTCCCACCGCGTCCTGGAACTTCTGCCTCAGAGAGCGTCGCGTCAGAGCTTTTCGACAAACCGAGTCCAGATCGGCGCCGCTCGGATCCACGCAGCTGCACTTCCTGCGCGGACAGGAAGTGGATCTGAGGTTCGGGTCCGGGTCCGAGTCCAGACCCGCGGGACTCGAGACTTTTCTGGAGCGTTTCTTTCGGGGCCAGACGTAGCTGTCGGCGCTCCAGCTCCGAAAACTGGATTTAGGACGAACGTCAGACGAACGAGGCTTCTTCTCCGACATCTTCAGATCCACAACAGACAGGACCAGGTCTGGAAAACACAACAGAGGATCACAGGATAAAATTATTCAAACTGCTTCTGATATTTCAATTATTGATTTGTTAGTTTACATCCTGGACCTTTAACACAACCTGACAAACTTTTCCTGAAGAAAACACAAGAGAAAGTTTGTATAAGTTTCACCAGATCTACCTCGAGAGAAAGTGAAACCTCTTCTGAATCTGAAAACCCAGAGTTAAACCTGAAGTTAGCTCTAAAACCTCCTGATCCAGATCCAGACCGAGCCCTGGTCAGAAACAGGACTAAACCAGGACTAAACCAGGACTAAACTGAGACTTTCATAGATTTGAACCAGGACTAAACTAAAACTACTGAATGTGTTTCTGTAACAAGAAACCACATCTAAACCCAGACTAAACTTGACTTATGGACTAGATCAGGACTAACACAGATTTACAATAAAATCCACAGTAAATTGAGAACAGATTTTAATAGAAAGACAAAAAAACAAGAGTTTATAATTAAAACAAATGAATATTACCTCCAAGTGTCACAAATCCAGGCTGTGGTCCATGTTACAGCCTCACAGACCTGAGCGCGTGCAGAAGCAGAGGCGGACTGAGCGCGTGCAGAGGCAGAGGCGGACTGAGCGCGTGCAGCTCCTCTTTATAAACGTGCTGAAGCCTCGGGGGAGAGCTCTTCCTGTGTCTGAGTCTGACTCCAGGAAACAGAGTCTCTCCAACAACACAGAGCTTTTTATTCACGATAAATGTGTCAAAAGTCCGAGTCTCGTCCCGGTGCAGCGTGTTCCTCCTGAAGACTGTAATTTCCCAGCTCCTCAAACGTCTCACTGGAGCGGAATCAGGATTTGACAGATTTAATGATGTCACGAAAGACTAAATGGATAAAACACACAAATGATTAAAGAGTTTATCAGCTTTTATCATTTATTAACATTTAGATGAAATAAAACCTGGCTCTGGTGCTGCCTCTACAGGTTCTCAGTGGAACTACACTTGAACAAAATACAAAAGGTCAATAAAACCAAATAAATCCAAAGAGAAGAGACTAAAGAATGGAGTGTGTTTCTTTTTTAGAGCCAGAGATGAACTGAGTCTGATACAGATCAATGGAACGAGTCTGGAGCCAGAGAGACACTGATTCAATTTACCTCCTTCCTCTGCAGCCGACTTCCTCTCACACACTTCTACACATTATTACACATTTATAATACACATAATACACATGATACACATTATTACACATTTATAATACACATAATACACATGATACACATTATTACACATTTATAATACACATAATACACATGATACACATTATTACACATTTATAATACACATGATACACATTATTACACATTTATAATACACATGATACACATTATTACACATTTATAATACACATAATACACATGATACACATTATTACACATTTATAATACACATAATACACATGATACACATTATTACACATTTATAATACACATAATACACATGATACACATTATTACACATTTATAATACACATAATACACATGATACACATTATTACACATTTATAATACACATGATACACATTATTACACATTTATAATACACATAATACACACTTCTACACATTATTACACATTTATAATACACATAATACACATGATACACATTATTACACATTTATAATACACATGATACACACTTCTACATATTATTACACATTTATAATACACATAATACACATGATACACATTATTACACATTTATAATACACATAATACACATGATACACATTATTACACATTTATAATACACATAATACACATGATACACACTTCTACACATTATTACACATTTATAATACACATAATACACATGATACACATTATTACACATTTATAATACACATAATACACATGATACACATTATTACACATTTATAATACACATAATACACATGATACACATTATTACACATTTATAATACACATAATACACATGATACACATTATTACACATTTATAATACACATAATACACATGATACACATTATTACACATTTATAATACACATAATACACATGATACACATTATTACACATTTATAATACACATGATACACACTTCTACACATTATTACACATTTATAATACACATAATACACACTTCTACACATTATTACACATTTATAATACACATAATACACATGATACACATTATTACACATTTATAATACACATGATACACACTTCTACATATTATTACACATTTATAATACACATAATACACATGATACACATTATTACACATTTATAATACACATAATACACATGATACACATTATTACACATTTATAATACACATAATACACATGATACACATTATTACACATTTATAATACACATAATACACATGATACACATTATTACACATTTATAATACACATGATACACACTTCTACACATTATTACACATTTATAATACACATAATACACACTTCTACACATTATTACACATTTATAATACACATAATACACATGATACACATTATTACACATTTATAATACACATGATACACACTTCTACATATTATTACACATTTATAATACACATAATACACATGATACACATTATTACACATTTATAATACACATAATACACATGATACACATTATTACACATTTATAATACACATAATACACATGATACACACTTCTACACATTATTACACATTTATAATACACATAATACACATGATACACACTTCTACACATTATTACACATTTATAATACACATAATACACATGATACACACTTCTACACATTATTACACATTTATAATACACATAATACACATGATACACACTTCTACACATTATTACACATTTATAATACACATAATACACATGATACACACTTCTACACATTATTACACATTTATAATACACATAATACACATGATACACACTTCTACACATTATTACACATTTATAATACACATAATACACATGATACACACTTCTACACATTATTACACATTTATAATACACATAATACACATGATACACATTATTACACATTTATAATACACATAATACACATGATACACATTATTACACATTTATAATACACATAATACACACTTCTACACATTATTACACATTTATAATACACATGATACACATTATTACACATTTATAATACACATAATACACATGATACACACTTCTACACATTATTACACATTTATAATGCACATAATATCCAAATAAATCTGTTTAAATCCAACTAAAACTCTTCAAATCCAACTAAAACCTGTTCAAATCCAACTAAAACTGTTCAACTCCAACTAAAACCTGTTTAAATCCAACTAAAACCTGTTCAAATCCAGAGGCTGCAGCAGTTTCCTTCTTCACTTTTTCATGTCATTGTTGTGTTGTGTGTTTTTTATTTATTTATTCACAAACTGATCAGTTCTGGAGGAGAAGCCCGTTCTTGGTGAAGGTTCAGGACATATTTATTTATTATTATTATTATTTTACCAGTGCTGCTGTGCATTAGAGTCTGATCCAAATCCACATCAGAGAGACATCGATCCATGAAACCACTGAATAATTCATGAACGACTGCTTTATATGATCCAGATTTGAGTCATGTGACTTCAGAGTCCAGAGGAAAAGTGACCTTAGTTTGGTTTGGACCAATAAAACCGCTAAATCTATTAAACAGTGGTAATAAACTAAACTAAACTAAAAGAAAAGCAAAGAAAAGTGTTTTTAAACCCAACTGATTTCTGTTTTCCCTGTTTCCGTTCTCTCTTCCACAAACGAACCAGACCTGGTTCAGTTTGGTCCGAGACCAAAGACCTCGGTCCTGGAGCTTTCACCTGAAGATCTGGGTCAAACCAAACGGTAAAGTCCCGGTAAAGTCTGGACCGAACAGATCCAGGAGATACAGAAACAAATGCAGCGTAAACATGTTGTTGTAAAGTGGGACTAACCTGGTTTGGTCCAGACTGAGATCACTGGTGATACAGACTTCATTAAATATTAAAGTGAAGGAAGTGAGTGTCAGGACGGACCCCTGGGAGCCATTTCCACCGAGAACAGAGTGGGCCGCTCATGAATTATAGATTTAACTCAGTGTCGCTCTGTGTTCGACGGATCAAGCACTTTCTGGAACTTTTACTCACAAACTGTTTGTGATCGATCCCTGTTTCCTCTGGTTCCTCAGAACGAGAACACCACCCGAGGAACCAGAGCCGTCCTGTTAACAGACTGATAATAACTCTTAATCAGTACAGTTGATCCTCACAGTGAGAACCTTATGTTCATCTGTAACTGTTTATTTCCCTCAAAAGCAGCAGAGGGACTAATACTAATAGGTTTCTCGTTTACTGCTGCTTTTAGTTTTTCAGTGGTTTATTGTAACAAGAATCATCTGTGAATGAATGAGACCTTCAGACGTGGTCTAGTCCGTCCTGCTCCAGAGGAAACCAGGTTTGAACCTCACCGTGAGAGCGGTCCTGTCTCTGTTAAAGCCTGGACTCGGACACATGAGACCTCAGACCTGAGTCCGGTCCGGTTTTCCCTCGAGACCCGGTTTATTCCTGTCTCTGCTCTGTTTCCCGCAACAAGGAAACCTGAGCTGCTCTGAGAGGACTCACACCGAACCAGTCCTGGGTCTTTGTCTGAGACAGAAAATCAGAGCTTCATGAATAAATAAAGAAGACAAATAATGGAAATATGCATTAAACTGGTCCAGCTTTAGACCTGGTTTCACTCTGGTTCAGAGTCTGGAACCAAACTGGACCAAAGTCACATGGTCTGACGCTGCATCGACTCAACCTCTTCTTCTTTTTTGGTTCAGACAATGTACTTTATTACATTATACTCTATTACACTATACTTTATTACACTAGACTTTATTACACTATACTTTATTACACTATACTCTATTACACTATACTTTATTACACTAGACTTTATTACACTATACTTTATTACACTATACTCTATTACACTATACTTTATTACACTAGACTTTATTACACTAGACTTTATTACACTACACTTTATTACACTATACTCTATTACACTATACTTTATTACACTAGACTTTATTACACTATACTCTATTACACTATACTCTATTACACTATACTCTATTACACTAGACTTTATTACACTATACTCTATTACACTAGACTTTATTACACTATACTTTATTACACTATACTCTATTACACTATACTTTATTACACTAGACTTTATTACACTAGACTTTATTACACTACACTTTATTACACTATACTCTATTACACTATACTCTATTACACTATACTCTATTACACTAGACTTTATTACACTATACTCTATTACACTAGACTTTATTACACTATACTCTATTACACTAGTGCAGGACATTTATTATTCTTTGGAAACTTATTCAATATTTAATTTTATTCGCTGCCATAATATTTTTGAAGTAGTTTTTGATTAATCCTTTTCAAAATTTTAAGCAATTTTTTCCCACATTTTTACATGTTTTGCGTTAAAACAATTTACAAATATGTGAAATATCATGAAATTTGTGGAGGCCATGAGTTTTTAAACTGGTCTTATCCTCAGTTTGATTTGATTCAAAACATTTACATACAACCAGCTTTTTTTCTTTCTCCAGTTTTGGCTGTGATCGTGTTACTTCCTGTTTCTGCAGAAAAGGCCCCGCCCCCTTTTCATCCAGGTTAATCCTATTGGCTGTTCACTGGACAGACACGCCCAGTGTCATTGGACAAATCAGGTTTAAACCTGACTTTAGAGAAAAAGTTGAAAACCAGGGTCAAGAACGGAAGAGTTACTCCGTTTGGATTTGTTTTGGTTTTATCAGAACTTCCTCTGCTTTAACTGAGTCTGGTCTCTCTGAGATCCTCGAGCTCTGGTCTGGCTCCAGGTCGGGTCTGGTCTGGTCTGGTCTGGCTCCAGGTTGGGTCTGGTCTGGTCTGGCTCCAGGTCTGGTCTGGCTCCAGGTCGGGTCTGGTCTGGCTCCAGGTCTGGTCTGGTCTGGTCTGGCTCCAGGTTGGGTCTGGTCTGGTCTGGCTCCAGGTTGGGTCTGGTCTGGTCTGGCTCCAGGTTGGGTCTGGTCTGGTCTGGCTCCAGGTTGGGTCTGGTCTGGTCTGGCTCCAGGTCGGGTCTGGTCTGGTCTGGCTCCAGGTCGGGTCTGGTCTGGTCTGGTCTGGTCTGGCTCCAGGTTGGGTCTGGTCTGGCTCCAGGTCTGGTCTGGTCTGGTCTGGTCTGGTCTGGTCTGGCTCCAGGTCTGGTCTGGTCTGGTCTGGTCTGGCTCCAGGTCTGGTCTGGCTCCAGGTTAGGTCTGGTCTGGTCTGGTCTGGTCTGGTCTGGCTCCAGGTCTGGTCTGGTCTGGTCTGGTCTGGTCTGGTCTGGCTCCAGGTCTGGTCTGGTCTGGTCTGGTCGATATGTTTCCAGGAACAGAGCGGGTCACATGACACCACTGTGTGGAGCAGGATAATAATATCATTATTATTATTATTATTACCCCCCGAGTGTTTATGAACTCGGGGTTTGACCTCATGACCTTCCTGCTGTGACCACTCTGCACCAACATGATTATTATGTTTATTTATGTTAAGGTGGACGTGTTAATGTAGTTAATGTAAATCATCAGAACATCATTCTTTACTTTAGGATTTGAGACGAAGCTGCAGCGATGATCTTTGTGATGTTACATTTATTTACTCTAGTATTTTTCACAGTTAAATCCCTGTGTTTCTCTGTTGTCTCTGATTGATCCAGAGCCTGAGCTGAAGCAGTTGTGTTTAACTCTAGTGTCCAGCAGAGGGCAGCACAGAGAGAGAGACGTGACCATTCAGCTGTTCCTCTTTTCTGATGATTTATTATTTTAAATGTTCTGACATGAACGCAACTTATTTGTTGAAAATGTTTGTTGGAAAATACTTTTGCACAAAATGCCATTATTTTTGTTCCTGGTCATGTTGACTAATGTAAATGACTGAATATAAAGACCAAAGAATTGAAGTAAATTAAAGAAAACTGAATTTAGAAAAATATTTGGTGTCATTTCCATCATCGGCCATGTGTCCCCAAAAGAGACTTATGTCCTATTTAAAAAAATATCTAAAGATTTATTAGCCTTTTAGTTGTATATTTTATGTTACAGTTATTATTAAATATAGGCGACACTAAAAAATACACCATTTAAAATGTCAATGTTCTTTATATTTTGACATTTAATGGAAATTCTGGTCGTTTGGAAATCTAGACCAAAAAATAAAAATACTGTTGGTTTTTTGGCTGAATATTTCCCAGTTGTCATGGACTCTTGGAGCTGACTCTGCTGTCTCCTGATGATGGACACAAACTCTATTATTAAAGGTTTCCTTCAGTTTGGTGGAAATGCTCCTCTTGGCCCAAGAATGACACAAAAATAAAAAAATAAAAATGTAAAATGTGTCTTTTCTTTGCATCCGCTGATGACACAAAAATCAGAGTCAGAGAATTAGCCTGAGTAACAGTCTGTTCTGGAAGTGCACCTGAGGTGAAACGTCTGAGCACATTTTGTCCCTGATGGGCCTCCATACTCGGGGCTCAGCAGCGGCTCCAAGATGGCGGCGGAGCGCAGCGGCAGGACGCGGCCGCAGAGCGCAGCCGGCTCTCGGTGAGTGACAGCGGCAGGACACGGGCTCTTCCCCCGGACACCGACCCCACACACGGCCTTCACGGACCGGGACCGCTCCCTTTGACCCTCCCCGCGGCTCGGACATGCTCCAGGCCCGTTAGAGGAGCTCTTCGTGCGGACGTTCGGACGGTTTTTCTCGGTAAGTGATGGACAGCTGCCGCGGAGCGAAGCGCTTCATCCCGCGTCTGTTCCTCCGCCTCTCACCGTTTTCTCTTTATTTATGTCTTTATTTGGCTTCGTGCGTGTTTGATTTGAGCCCAGCTCGTGTTTCTGCAGCGCGTCTCTTTAAGACTGTGCCACAGGTTGTTTTTAATCCGTATTAAATCCTAAATATTCCAAATGTCATTGACCTTAATGTGAACACATGGATTGACACCAGGAGCTGCACGTGCTCCAGTTTATTCTAGAGCTTATTACTGCGCTATTCACACATTAATAGCGCCATAACACCGTATTTACACCTTTATTATAAGCTTACATGGGCGTAAACGTGAGGGGGACAGATGGGACAGGACCCCCTTCATGAGAGGCACCCCGCATTAAATCAATAATCCAAGTTAAAACTAAAGTCATTTTAAATGTTGATATTATAAAATAAAATCTGATTACAACATTCTGAATAAATTAACTTTGCTTTGGTTGAGTTTAATAATTCATTTTGGTTTGAAGCTATTTTTGTGAGTAGTTTAATGTGTATATTTTAAACCAGGTCTGAACCAGGTCTAAACCAGGACTAAACCGGGTCTAAACCGGGACTAAACCAGCACTAAACCGGGACTAAACCAGGTCTAAACCAGCACTAAACCAAGACTAAACCAGGTCTAAACCAGGACTAAACCAGGTCTAAACCAGGACTAAACCAGGACTAAACCAGGTCTAAACCAGGACTAAACCAGGACTAAACCAGGTCTAAACCAGGACTAAACCGGGTCTAAACCAGGACTAAACCGGGTCTAAACCAGGACTAAAAGAGGTCTAAACCAGGTCTAAACCAGGTCTAAACCAGGACTAAACCAGGACTAAACCAGGACTAAACCAGGACTAAAGTAACTTAAGTCGAATGGCCCAGATCTAGTGTTTTTTGTGTGATTTGTAGATTTGAACTCGTCTGTGATTACACTAACAGGCGACAGATGTGTGGCTCTGCACAGGTTTAACTCCTCGTCAGAACTTAATAAGCTTAACGTAATTAAATTTTTTAATCATTTCTTTCTTTCTTATTTCTTTTAATCTAAATAGTTCCATCTGTGTCCCTTCAGCATTTCTTTGTGCCACTGACTCATTAAAGCTGCATTTTTCAATACTCTACCATTCACATTTGATTTCTATTTTTTCCATTTCCTGTTGTGAAAATCCCTCAATGTTTCCATGGCAACCATTAAAAACATGTTTTGTGTCCGAGGGACCCAGGAGAAATGTAATTACAAACAACTTTGCACAAAGAATACACACGGATCAGAATCAGTGTTGTTTGACACTTCCAGACTCAGATAATAACTTCCAAAAACAAAACTCAAAGACCTTCACTAAAACATGTCAAGGGTTAAAATGTATAAATATTTGTTATATATGATGGGATCTGATTATTATTATTAACAATTGCAATGTTGATATAATATTTCTGTGGAATCTTTGGAGCATTTCCAAGGGGCTCATGTGGAAACAGACTGAAGGACCCTGAGAGTTGAAACAGTGTGGTTTGTTTTGAAGCTGAAGGTTCATGTGTGTGTTGCTGTAGCTCAGGTTTGTTCAGGAGACAGCAGACCCTATTGTGATGTGTATAATTACATAAAATAGTTTAGGTTCATTCAGACCTGACGCTCAGATCCCAAGTATTGGGCTAAGCTCCGCCTTGTGTCTTCTTCGTTTCTTCTTTGTCCTAAAAATACTGTCTTGTCCCATTTCGTCTTCCCTTTACTTATGTCCAACTGGAAGAGCTCACTTTGTAATCTCTCTTTATTTATTTTTATTTCTTATGTTCATATATTTATTTTACTTTTCTTTACATAAACTGATGATGCTAATTAGCTTTCAGACAATGACGTATGCTAACGCGCTAACATGGTGCATGCTTTAGATTGGGCTGGAGATCCGCTAGCACATGCTACATGCTACATGCTAAGTGTTTTATGTTTTTTCTTGTCAGATTTAACAGAGTGCATCTCCAAACACAGTCCCGGGGTCTCGAGGGTCCTTCAGCCACAAACACAAATAAACCAGGGGTCACACTCTGGTCAAACACAGACAGAGCCCAGAGCTGCTGAGTCGATTCAAACAGAAATTAAACCTGAAATTTACAGAAAAATGAAATATAAAAATACATATGTAATACTTTCATCTGAGTCCATTTGGATGATTACTGAGGATCTGTGTAAAACTGACAGATCTCATTGGGTCTAGAGAATGCATCTGAGAGGACACCTCAGTCAGAGCGGGATACAAAAGTCTGTTAAACACCAGTGTGAGGCGGTTTCTATAAATACCTCTGAGGCTCAGCTGCTGGGGCTGTTCTGCTCTAACTCCACCTGGTCCTGGTTTAGACCGGATCTACCGTCCTCGCTCTGACAATGGCTGTAGAATAAACTGAATTATTCTGTATTTGGTATTCTATGAAGCTTCTGTGGCTTTTCTGTGGCCTTTGATTTCTATATCAGTCTGTAGTGTACTTATATCAGTCTGTAGTACACTTATATCAGTCTGTAGTACACTTATATCAGTCTGTAGTACACTTATATCAGTCTGTAGTACACTTATATCAGTCTGTAGTACACTTATATCAGTCTGTAGTACACTTATATCAGTCTGTAGTACACTTATAGTATGTAGTACACTTAAATCAGTCTGTAGTACACTTATATCAGTCTGTAGTACACTTATAGTCTGTAGTGCACTTATATCAGTCTGTAGTACACTTATATCAGTCTGTAGTACACTTATAGTATGTAGTACACTTAAATCAGTCTGTAGTACACTTAAATCAGTCTGTAGTACACTTATAGTCTGTAGTACACTTAAATCAGTCTGTAGTACACTTATAGTCTGTAGTACACTTATATCAGTCTGTAGTACACTTGTATCAGTCTGTAGTACACTTGTATCAGTCTGTAGTACACTTGTATCAGTCTGTAGTACACTTATATCAGTCTGTAGTACACTTATAGTCTGTAGTACACTTATATCAGTCTGTAGTACACTTGTATCAGTTTGTAGTGTACTTATATCAGTCTGTAGTACACTTATATCAGTCTGTAGTGTACTTATATCAGTCTGTAGTACACTTATATCAGTCTGTAGTACACTTATATCAGTCTGTAGTACACTTATACCAGTCTGTAGTGTACTTATATCAGTCTGTAGTACACTTATATCAGTCTGTAGTACACTTATATCAGTCTGTAGTGTACTTATATCAGTCTGTAGTACACTTATATCAGTCTGTAGTACACTTATACCAGTCTGTAGTACACTTATATTAGTCTGTAGTACACTTATATCAGTCTGTAGTACACTTATATCAGTCTGTAGTACACTTATAGTCTGTAGTACACTTATATCAGTCTGTAGTGTACTTATATCAGTCTGTAGTACACTTATATCAGTCTGTAGTACACTTATATCAGTCTGTAGTACACTTATATCAGTCTGTAGTACACTTATATCAGTCTGTAGTACACTTATATCAGTCTGTAGTACACTTATAGTCTGTAGTACACTTATATCAGTCTGTAGTACACTTATATTAGTCTGTAGTACACTTATATCAGTCTGTAGTGTACTTATATCAGTCTGTAGTACACTTATATCAGTCTGTAGTGTACTTATATCAGTCTGTAGTACACTTATATCAGTCTGTAGTACACTTATAGTCTGTAGTACACTTATATCAGTCTGTAGTACACTTATACCAGTCTGTAGTACACTTATACCAGTCTGTAGTACACTTATATCAGTCTGTAGTACACTTATACCAGTCTGTAGTACACTTATATCAGTCTGTAGTACACTTATACCAGTCTGTAGTACACTTATATCAGTCTGTAGTACACTTATACCAGTCTGTAGTACACTTATATCAGTCTGTAGTACACTTATACCAGTCTGTAGTACACTTATATCAGTCTGTAGTACACTTATACCAGTCTGTAGTACACTTATATCAGTCTGTATAAATATAAATACTTCCAAACCCTGTTTCCTTTAGTTCTCATTCTTCTAACTTCTTTGAGACGAGTCGCTGCATCAAATAAAAAGAGCTTTTATTTTTATGATGAATCCAAGTCTTTGTGTTTTTATTCACGTTTTACACTGAGTCCCAACTTTATCAGAGTTGGGTTTGTAGTTCTGACTTAGACCTGGTTTAGACCTGGTTTAGTCCTGGTTTAGTCCTGGTTCAGTCCTGGTTCAGTCTCATGTGACAGTGTTTGTTTTTTGTTCATGTTCAAAGGTCAAAGGTCCAGAACCAGGACTGACCCTGGTCTAAACACATTGGTTCAGTCCTGGTTCAGACCTGGTTTAGACCTGGTTTTGTCCTGGTTTGGACCTGGTTTAGACCTGGTTTGGACCTGGTTTGGACCTGGTTTAGACCTGGTTTTGTCCTGGTTCAGTCCTGGTTTAGACCTGGTTTGGACCTGGTTTAGACCCGGTTTAGACCTGGTTTGGACCTGGTTTGGACCTGGTTTAGACCTGGTTTTGTCCTGGTTCAGTCCTGGTTTAGACCTGGTTTGGACCTGGTTTAGACCCGGTTTAGACCTGGTTTAGACCCGGTTCAGACCTGGTTTAGACCCGGTTCAGACCTGGTTTAGACCCGGTTTAGACCTGGTTTAGACCCGGTTTAGACCTGGTTTAGTCCTGGTTTAGACCCGGTTCAGACCTGGTTTAGTCCTGGTTTAGACCCGGTTCAGACCTGGTTTAGACCCGGTTTAGACCTGGTTTAGACCCGGTTTAGACCTGGTTTAGACCCGGTTTAGACCTGGTTTAGACCCGGTTCAGACCTGGTTTAGACCCGGTTCAGACCTGGTTTAGACCCGGTTTAGACCTGGTTTAGACCCGGTTTAGACCTGGTTTAGACCCGGTTCAGACCTGGTTTAGACCCGGTTCAGACCTGGTTTAGACCCGGTTCAGACCTGGTTCAGACCTGGTTTAGTCCTGGTTTAGACCTGGTTCAGACCCGGTTTAGACCTGGTTTAGACCTGGTTTAGTCCTGGTTTAGTCCTGGTTCAGACCCGGTTTAGACCTGGTTCAGACCCGGTTTAGACCTGGTTCAGACCTGGTTTAGACCTGGTTCAGAGGTTGTTGTTGTAAAACAGCTGGAGTCGGTCCTGGTCCAGTTCTGAGGCCCTGGTGCTGTTCTTGGATCAGTCTCAGTGCTGCTCTGTTTCCAGAGACTCCGGTCTCACGTGGATTCATGTTCTGACTGTTTCACAACAAAACCCTGCTCTGTTTTTCAAATGGACTTGAACTCCTCTGAATTCCCTGGAGTTTCCTCTAAACATCACAAACCCACTCAGATCATTTCCAGAGTGTGGTCCAGTGTTCATTTTGACGGCAAATTTAATTTAGTCTTAGTCTTTTGACTTTGAATTTAGTTTAAGTCATAATTTAGTCATAATTTAGTCTAGTTTTAGTCGACTATATCTACAATAGATTTAGTCAGATATAAAGAGTCATGCTTTTCCTTCAATAATAATGTCTCTCTGAATGAAATGAAACTATTAACCTGTTACGGCTGGTGTTGATCTGAACAGATTTCACTTGAGTTATTCCAAACACAAATATAAAACTGAATAAATAAAAGAGCATCTCATTAATAATAATAATAATAATAATAATAATAATAATAATAATAATTATTGCTTTCTCTGAATAATAAACATATTTAACAAACTGAATCCTGTAAAATAAGTGTAGAATAGGTTTGAACATGATTATTGTTGGTTAAGTGAACTTGTGTGGTGCAGACGTGGTTCTGCAGCGTTATTCTGAGCTGGATTCATGTTTCAACAGGAGCAGAGGAGTTTTCTCTGCTGTAATGTATGTTCCGTGGAGAATGGCAGTCATCCGTGTCACGCTGCGTCTGAAACCTAAAAATAAAAACACCGGGGAAGGGCCCACTCTGGTTACGTAAGAGTCCTGTCTGCTGTGGGCTCCAGCTCCACGAATGTGGGGCACAAAGTCTTCTCTGGGGCCACTCTGACTCAAAACAATAGGAACTGTTTATCGTGGGGGCTCTTTTATGGTAAATTAAATTTCAGCGGCTCACAACTCTCCACAGGAACCACTTTTTATTGTTGTGTAGACGCTGAGACTGTTTTTCCCCCAAAGTTAGTCCCACACTGTTTCAACAATCCAAAAGTTTTAAATAAATTGAACTAATGTACTATGATTTTATTTTTTTTTATCTCTGACACGATTCAAATCTAATATTTAATAATTTCCACCATAGGTTTACATTGAAACGTGTGTTTAATCGCCTTTTATCTCCAACAAATTTCAACAAAGTTCACTAAACTATTTCACTGCGTCAGAGTTTCAACCTTTTTTCTTAATAAACTGAATTAAACGGAACATGCTGTGATCCTTCTGCCTTCAGCTGTATTTATTCCTTCAGAAAGTGCACGTCGACTCATTTTGACGTCATTGGCCGTGACTTCGGTGTGAAATCTGCTGAGATTGTGTTTCAGAGTGAACGCCCCTCGGACCAGCACATTTACCCCAGATTTACTCCAGATTTACTCCAGATTTACTCCAGATTTACTCCAGATCTACTCCAGATTTACTCCAGATTTACCCCAGATTTACCCCAGATTTACCCCAGATTTACTCCAGATCTACTCCAGATGTGAGCGTTAAAGGTGTAAAGTTCTGGGAGACTTGGACCAGATCCGGACCAGGTCTAGGTCTAGGTCTCTCTGCTGGTTCAGCTCGGTCTGAGACTGGTTTCAGACGAAGGGTGTGGACTGAGACTAAGGTTTAATCAAAGAAATGTGAGGGATTTGAGCAGCTGCACTAATACAGTTTATACTGGGTTTAATAGAAAATCATATCCTCCTCGTTTAAGGGGTTTCACATCATGTTTATGTTGACCTCTGACCTCTGGCTTGTCTCCCCCAGGCCCCTGACCTCTGACCTCTGATGGCCAGTGATGGAGGACCGCGGCGCTGCTCGTGTGGCCGATTACTTCGTGGTGGCGGGTCTGACCGATCCGTCCAAGCCTCTGGACGACGCCTGCCACAAAGCCCCCAGACCCGAGCCGCCCATCACCGACGTCGCCGTGGTGATGCGCTCTCAGGGGGAGGAGCCTCCGCCGGGCTTCACCTGTGTGGAGGCCACGCCCACCGGACTGTCAGCTGACCTGAACAACGGAGGACTGATGGCTCCTCAGGTGTTTCTGTGTTACAGACGAGGACGGGACAAACCCCCGCTCACTGACCTGGGGTAAGGGTCTGTCCTGCAGGAGGACACATGAACTGAACCTGATGGACGTCTGCTACTTTTGAAAATGGTTCAAACCCAAATAGTTTCTTGTAAAAACAGTCTTTATGGCACCATCTAGTGTTTATTGTAAGGGATTGTAATAGATGAGAACCTCTATTCAGGAACAGAAAACCTTGGACAATCACATGCTCCAAAAAGGAGCGCTCCCATTGGTCGACACTTGTCACATGACGTTCCAGGAAGTTTAATAGCTGCAGATAAAGTGTATTTTCAGCTGAATATGTCTTTTAACAGAGAATCAGCTGAAAAAAGAAAAGCATCAACAGAGAAAAGGGAGACAACGTAAAACACAGATAAATACTGTCAATTCAATCACGTAATGTTTAACGAGGAGGAGATAATTGTCGTCCTGACGCTGAAGTCACAGCTAAGCTAACGCTAAACTCTAAACTTCAGTTTGGTCAAATGGATTAGTATTTTGGTTTTATGTTTTAATAAAAGAGAAGCAGGAGAGGTCCCTAGACTGGTTTTGGAGGAGAGTCTGAGACAGGGACAAAAAAAGAGGAAAGGAGCTTTAACTCAGGGATGTATCTGTAAATATAGACCATGATCCCAATCGGAGGTAAAGAACCTCACTAAAGAGAAGGAGCAGGAGGCTGTGGTCGGTGACAGCAGTGAGTGGTCTCTCCACAAAGACCGCTCTAGACCAGACTCTGATCAGAGTTTAGACACTTCCATTAAACGATACCGACTCCCTCTGAAACCCTCCCGTTCTCCACAGAGTGCTGTACGAGTGGAAGGAGCGTCTGAAGCACGGCTGTCGGCTCATTCAGACCACTCCCTGGGGTCGACCGGCCAACATCAGCGGGAACTCGGCCCAGAGGATCTACATCACGTACCGTCGGGCCCCCGAGAGCCAGCAGCACAACGCTTTAGCCGTGACCGACCTGTGCCTCATCATCCCCAGCAAAGGAGAGAGTCCGCCGCACACGTACTGCCGCGTGGAGCGCAACCTGAACAGCAGCATGGTCAGGGCCGAGGGGCGGGGCTTCGGGAGGGGGCGGGGCTTCAGGTCACTTTGTGTATCATTATTCACTGTGTAAGTGTTTTAATTAACAATTAAAAACAAATGGCAAATCTGGCTGTAATTAATCACACAACTTTAAGAAACACTGACTCTTCAATTTAACAGGTTTAAAAGGTAATTAACTTTATTTTGAATCATTTAACTTTGCCAGACTTTAACTTTTGTGTAATGTTTTTAGTATTCATTTTGGATTGTCCAGACTTCTGTTTTGTGCTGCTCTGTGGATCATACTCAGATCATTTTAATCAACTTTTTTATCACTAATTAATAACACATATGAAGTATATGTATAACATATGTATAATCATATTGAATATTTTCTTTCCTGTTGCAGTTTGGCTCTCCTGTTTATCTGTGTTATAAGAAGTCTGTGGCCAAAACCAACACCATCGCCTACAAAGCAGGTCAGTCTTTAATCCCATTAAAGATCAACCTATTATGCCTCATGAAACAAATGGAGTAAAAACAGAAAAGTCCCAACAGTGTCTCACTAGAGTCTTCTGTCACAGACCAATCACCTCCATTTGAGTTTCCAGTCTTCAGTCTCGTCTGATGTTCATTTTTCAGATTCTTTCTAATGTTTTTCTGCAGAAACAATGACTCAATAATTTCCCGTTAAGACTGTGATCAGATCAGCTGCGGTTCGTTAAATGAGCTCTTAATGAAATCAAAAACAGCTCTGGGGAAAAGCACTGGGCAGGAATCAGGCCTGGGTTGGGTTTCAATTGGAACAGATTCAGTTTTTATCCAGTTTCTGTTCAGCCTCAGGCTCAACGATAGAGCTCTGCTCAAATAAACCCTGGAAAAAGAAGAAACTGTCTCTTCTTTAAAACGGATTATTGGTTAAAGACGGCTGCTGGTGATTTTAAAGTTTCTCATTGGCTTTTGTTCAGACTGGGCTTTTAGTTTTGAGTCGTTTTTTTTTCCTTTTATCTTTGTTGTATTATTATTGTGTCACTTCTTTCACTAGAGCAGCTGAAGTAATGTCCCTAAAGACTCTAATAATCCCCAGAGAAAGGAGTCATGTGACCTGGAACACTCTGCTTTATTGAAGTGATGGACAGGAACAGCACGGTCAGGCATTCGTTATTCATTTGTTCAAATGTTCCATGAGGTTGGAGCAGAGACTCTGTGGCTTCAACGTTAAAGTAAACCCGGTCTAAGAGAGAACAGAGAGGGGTACAACTAAAAAACGTCCCATCGGAACTACTTTCTTTCCATAAACACACTGTCTGTATTTTGAGTTAGACGCATTTAGCAGAAAAAGAAGTTCAATATTTGGTAAAATCTGTTTGAATTACCTTCTTAAGTCAATAGGACTGAAACTAACGATTATTTTGGTGATTGATTAGTCAGTGATTAATCAGTGATTAGTCAGTGATTATTTCAGCCGTGGCTCTAAACCTGTAGACGTCCCGTCTTCTGCAGAAATAATGTTACTGCTCTTCCTCATTTTCTATGAAATGCTTCCACACTTTTGTTTCGTTCTTGTTCTTTCTTTCCGCCCTCAGTTCTGTCTCTTCTTCTTCGTAACAGAATACTGCCCCCTACACTTCCTGTTGTGAACTGCAGTCCACACAAAAACAACCCAGGCCTTTATTTGTTCAGACTAAAACTGAGTCACTATGAGTCCAGTCTATGAATCCAACAAGGATTTGACAAATAACTTCAAAATGACTTCAGTGAGGAAGTGTGTGGAGGGAACGTTACGTCAACTATTGCGCTATTTTTTTTATGTACTACTACTACTAATAATAATATCAATAATCATAATAATAATAATAATAACAATAATAATAATAATAATAATACTGTAATAAGTAATAATAAGTCTGTAACACGTGTGTGTGTCCTGAACTCCCCCTCGTCCCGCTGCAGGTTTGTTCAGCAGATATCCTGAACAGGACCACGACTCCTTCCCGCTGCCGGAGTCCGTCCCTCTCTTCTGTTTGCCCCTGGGGGCCACCATCGAGGCCTGGCCCTCCAACACCAAGTACTCTCTGCCCGTGTTCTCCACCTTCGTCCTGACGGGGGCCTCGGGGGAGAAGGTACGTGTGACCTCTGACACCAGAAGGTCACGTGATCGAGTGAAAACAGGTCAAAAACATCCAGCGCCAGATTCACACTTCAGTCCATTGTTTTGAGCTGTTTAAGCGTTTGAGGAAAAGGCCCCACGCTTCAGTGGAATAGTGTTGAAACTGGACCCCATTCCTTAAACCGAAAGGGTCGGAAAAATATTAATTGAAGGAGGAGACTGCTTTGCTCTTTTTGGGCTCTTTTTGATTTAGTTCAGTGACAAAAATAAGTTGAATCAATTAAATACATTTTTCTCTCCAGACCTGACTCAGTATCGACAGCTGTTTTAGTTAAAATTGTAGAAGAGTAGCACATCTTTGTTCATAAAAATGAGACATACACAGCACTCAACACTTTCACCTCAAAAAACTCTTCATCATTTAGTCCATTTGGTTCCATCGTGTTCCAGGTGTGGATCCAGAACGAGACGAGGATGAACCGTGGTTAGCTTCTGTTTCAGTTGGAGCCAGTGTCTGTGGATCAGAAACATTACATTTATCTTTAACTAAACAGAGTAGACTTTAGTGACATGAAGAGTTTCTGAAGAGTCTCAGAGAAACTGGAAAACATTCTTCTTCTTCATATTTTGTAGTAAACTCTCATTTTTCTTTTTGTGTCGTCAGGTTTACGGAGCTGCCATTCAGTTCTACGAGCCCTTCCCTCCTGAGTGTCTGAACGACACGCAGCGGCTGCAGCTGGGCCTGAGGACCGGCCCCTCGGACCCCTCGGACCCCTCAGACCCCGGCCCCTCGGACCCCGGCCTCTCGGACCCTGGCCCCTCGGACCCTGGCCCCTCGGACCCCGGGCCCTCGGACCCCGGGCCCTCTGACCCCGGGCTCTCTGACCCCGACCCCTCGGACCCTGGCCCCTCTGACCCCGGATCTTCTGACCCCGGCCTCTCGGACCCCGGCCCCTCTGACCCCGGGCCCTCGGACCCCGGCCCGTCCCGATCCGTCCACACCACTAAGTGCATCTGTCTGCTCTCACACTGGCCGTTCTTCGACGCCTTCAGGAAGTTCCTGACGTTTCTGTATCGATACTCGATCTCGGGGCCTCACGCTCTGCCCATCGAGAAGTAAGACCCTCACTCAGACCCTCACTCTTTAATGTGTTTGTTTAGGCCTCAGAACTAAACCTGAACCAGAACCAAAAAAAACTAGCACCGAAACAGGTTTTATAAATCCAGACTTTAGTAAGAATAAACCTCGGCTTCAGCAGGTTCAAATCCAAGTAAAACCTGTTCAAATCCAAGTAAAACCTGTTCAAATCCAACTAAAACCTGTTCAAATCCATCTAAAACCTGTTCAAATCCAAGTAAAACCTGTTCAAATCCATCTAAAACCTGTTCAAATCCATCTCAAACCTGTTCAAATCCATCTAAAACCTGTTCAAATCCATCTAAAACCTGTTCAAATCCAAGTAAAACCTGTTCAAATTTAACTAAAACCTGTTCAAATCCAACTAAAACCTGTTCAAATCCATCTCAAACCTGTTCAAGTCCATCTAAAACCTGTTCAAATTAACAAACCTGTTCAAATCCATCTCAAACCTGGTTAAATCCAACTAAAACCTGTTCAAATCCATCTAAAACCTGTTCAAATCCATCTCAAACCTGTTCAAATCCATCTCAAACCTATTACCTAAAGAGAGAAATAAATCCAGATTAAACTGGTGTTAAGCCAGAGGCAGCGGCTCTGAGACTGAAGAACCTTTCCTCTTTAACCTCAATAATCTCTGTGTTCATTAAATAATAGTCCTTTTTCCTGTTTTTTCAGACACATCTCTCATTTCATGCACAAAGTCCCGTTCCCTTCGTCTCAAAGGCCTCGGATCCTGGTTCAGGTAAAACACGGATCATAACGTGTTCGGTTTCCTTTCGTTGTAACTGAATCTGTGTTTCTGCTGCAGCTCTCTCCTCACGACAGTCTGATGCTGAGCCAGCCTCTGTCCTCTCCTCTGCCGCTCAGGTGACAAATGGTTGGGATTATCTAGAAGCATTTAAGAAATAAACAGCTGCTTTAGAAATGGGTTGTAATACTAAAAAGATAGAAACATAATCCAAAAAAACAAGAAAAACTTGATCAAATGGACCTGTATAACATTAAAATAAGTTTAAATGACACAAATAATGAATAAAACTAAAAAAAAAAAAAATGTTTGGCCAAATATGGGACTTAAAAATGGAAAATCAAATCTGAATTTTAAAATTACAATTTGGCTTTATAGTTTAGTTATTTAAGACTGACTGAAAAGCTTTTAATTCAGACAAATACGACAAGTCAGAGGTCATTATTGTTCTGTGACTGTAAATCTAGAATATTGTGGTTGGATTGAGGTGTTTTTGTCGGTGATTTAATGGAACTCTTTGGTGATTCCAGCGGAGGGAGTTTCTCGACGCTGCTGCAGAACCTGGGACCTGAAAACGCCGTGACTCTGTTGGTCTTCGCCGTCACTGAACACAAAATCCTGGTCCACTCCCTTCGTCCGGCCGTTCTCACCAGCGTCACCGAGGCTCTGGTGTCGGTGAGAGACTTTATCAACTACACACAAGTCTTTAATGAAGTCTTGTTCCTGCACAACTTCAGTGATCGATAAAGGAGTAGGTTTTATTGGGTTTTAGATGGATTTGAACAGGTTTTAGATTAATTTGAACAGGTTTTAGATGGATTTGAACAGGTTTTAGTTGGATTTGAACAGGTTTTAGATGGATTTGAACAGGTTTTAGATGGATTTGAACAGGTTTTAGATGGATTTGAACAGGTTTTAGTTGGATTTGAACAGGTTTTAGATTAATTTGAACAGGTTTTAGATGGATTTGAACAGGTTTTAGATGGATTTGAACAGGTTTTAGATGGATTTGGACAGGTTTTAGATGGATTTGAACAGGTTTTAGATGGATTTGAACAGGTTTTAGATTAATTTGAACAGGTTTTAGATGGATTTGAACAGGTTTTAGTTGGATTTGAACAGGTTTTAGATTAATTTGAACAGGTTTTATTATATTATTATTATATTATACCTCCTCATTTTATTTTGTAAATTCTACATAATTTTACAAACGTCAAACCCAGTTTCCAACAGCTGTAGCTTCTTTTTGAGAAATTGAAAAAACACAAAAAAGAGACAAAAAACAATCAATAATCAATCGGACCCTCCTCATTCATCCCTAACACCCACTCTTGAATATATCATCTTCCCTTACACTCATTTAAACTTATTTTTCTTTAATTTTCTTGAACTTCTTGAAAGTGGAGTGTATTGATGAAGCTCAGATGAACCCTGCTCTGATTGGTCCCGTTCTCAGATGATCTTCCCGTTCCACTGGGCCTGTCCCTACGTCCCGCTCTGTCCTCTGGCTTTAGCCGACGTCTTGAGCGCCCCCTGTCCGTTCATCGTGGGAGTGGACTCTCGGTACTTCGACCTCCACGACCCCCCTCCGGACGTCAGCTGCGTGGACCTGGACACCAACTCCATCTTCCAGTGAGACCCCTTTAAAGAATTCAGCAGCAAAATATTAAACTAAAAGAACGGTTAGCTCTTAGTTAAACAATACAAAAATACAACAATGTATGAACTTCTTTAATTAAATCTGGTTCCTCCACAACTTCAGGGAAGGTTTTATTGGAATATTAGGTTGTAGTTGTATTGGAACAGGTTTTAGTTGTATTGGAACAGGTTTTAGTTGGATTTGAACAGGTTTTAGTTGGATTTGAACAGGTTTTAGTTGGATTTGTAAAATTCAAGATAGATTTAAGCAGGTTTTAGATGGATTTGAACAGGTTTTAGTTGGATTTGAACAGGTTTTAGTTGGATTTGAAAAGGTTTTAGTTGGATTTGAACAGATTTTAGCTGGATTTAAGCAGGTTTTAGATGGATTTGAACAGGTTTTAGTTGGATTTGAACAGGTTTCAGTTGGATTTGAACAAGTTTTAGCTGGATTTGAACTGGTTTTAGCTGGATTTGAACTGGTTTTAGTTGGATTTGAACAGGTTTTAGTTGGATTTAAGCAGGTTTTAGATGGATTTGAACAGGTTTTAGTTGGATTTGAACAGGTTTTAGTTGGATTTGAACAAGTTTTAGTTGGATTTGTAAAATTCAAGATAGATTTAAGCAGGTTTTAGATGGATTTGAACAGGTTTTAGTTGGAGTTGAACAGGTTTTAGTTGGATTTGAACAGGTTTTAGCTGGATTTGAACAGGTTTTAGCTGGAGTTGAACAGGTTTTAGTTGGATTTGAACAGGTTTTAGCTGGAGTTGAACTGGTTTTAGCTGGATTTGAACAGGTTTTATCAGTATTCATAGGGTTAGCTTAGCGACTATTCTGGGATCTTTTACTTTGAAAGAACCTCTTGGTCTCTGTTCATTACCATATTTTCTCTAATAATTGTTCCCCTGAAAAGGGCAAGACCTGAAAATACAGGGATTTGTGATTAAAGAACATGAAACGTGGACTCACAGATCTGCAGAGTCATGTTTTTATAAAAGCTGAGTGGTCTCAGAGGGATCAGTGTTGCTCTGAGTCGACCCCTCTCTCAGCCTCAGTCCTGTTGGTTTTGGCCCCGGCTCAGTCTCTGTGTGTGTTCTCTGCAGCAACGACGACAAACGAGCGCTCACCTGGAAGATCCTGCCCAAGAAACCCTGCAAGAACCTGATGAACACTCTCAGCAGTTTGTACCAGCAGCTCCTCGACGGTGAGAAAAAGAGTCTGGAATCCTGAACAAACAAACTGGACCTGATGTGTTTTCTTCTGGTTGGAAAATCAATTGTTTGTGAAAAACAGTCTTTATGGCACCATCTAGTGTTTATTTAAGGGATTGTAATAGATGAGAACCTCTATTCAGGAACAATCACATGCTCCAAAAAGGAGCGCTCCCATTGGTCGACACTTGTCACATGACGTTCCAGGAAGTTTAATAGCTGCAGATAAAGTGTATTTTCAGCTGAATATGTCTTTTAACAGAGAAACAGCTGAAAAAAGAAAAGCATCAACAGAGAAAAGGGAGGCAACGTAAAACACAGATAAATACTGTCAATTCAATCACGTAATGTTTAACGAGGAGGAGATAATTGTCGTCCTGACGCTGAAGTCACAGCTAAGCTAACGCTAAACTCTAAACTTCAGTTTGGTCAAATGGATTAGTATTTTGTGGTTTTATTTTTATAATAAAAGAGAAGCAGGAGAGGTCCCTAGACTGATTTTGGAGGAGAGTCTGAGACAGAGACAAGAAAAGAACATCAGGACGAGGAGCTTCAACGTAGACAGCTCTGATCAGATTTAATTCACCTGGTTTTCGTGTATATATTAGTAGAGTATTCTTTTTCTCAGGTCATCATTTGCGCTGCGACGGTCTGCTGGAGCTGGGCATGAGCGACTGTTCGGAGCTGAGCAGCGGGAAGAGCCTTCACTCTCTGGAGCTGGAGATTCAGGAGGCCTTCCTCAGGTTCATGGCGGCCATTTTGAAAGGATACCGCTCTTTCCTGCGTCCCATCACTCAGGCTCCGTCAGAGAAAGCCACAGACGCCAGCTCGCTCTTCGACCTTCAGGGTAAACTCTCCTGGAGCCAGAGCACAACACGCTAATTACATGCTACAGTTTCAACATTCATTTACTGACTGCACTTTTAATGTAAATGTAGCTGAACTCACTGTAATTATGGTGAATTATGGCCCAGAGGTGCATCATCTAAATGAAAACCCATCTCTAAAAATGAAAAGAAATGATATGAAAAATTAAAGACATGTTTCAATTTAAAAAGCTTGTATGAAAAAAAAAATCCTCAAATAAAAAAGGTGAAAAAAACAATCCCCTGTTAACAATTAGACATCTGAAAAAGAAAAACAACATAAAAACGCTCCTTTCTTAGTTTTATTTGGGGAATGTTTTTTTTTAATTCTTATTTTTAAATTGAGTCATGGCTTCATTTTTTAATTGGATTTGAGCAGGTTTTAGATTTGAACAGGTTATATTTGGATTTATCACATCTTGGGCCCTGAAATGATCTTATTTACTATTATTTATTTATTTACTGCTCCTTAAAATGAAATGAATCGTTTTAAACACATTTATTCCAGGATCTCTGCTGCAGTAACGTTTGAGCTGAACTATGATCACGTAATAAGAAAGATCAGCCCGGTCTCTTCAGGATCTTTAAAAACACTGCTACATGAGGTTATTCCTACGGTACACTGTGTTCGAGCCGCACATTCGGGACATAAATCTTTACGTAATAACGGCAGGAAACACGGAGCAGCTGTGGATCATGTGTCTGACCTTTCCCTAAAGACGTCTGCTCACCAAACTTCAGCTGCGACTCACAAAAGAAAAACAGAAAAGAATGTGAAGAGAATATGAGATTAGAGTGATTCAGAGACAGAAAACACACTTAAAAACACAGCCCCAGTCACCATCATAAAGATATAAGACAACAGAAAACTGAATTCAGTTGTCCCTCGTTATAACACGGTTCACCTTTCACGGTCTCGCTGTTTCGCAGATTTTTTTAGTGCAATTTTGCATGCTTTGTATTTTTTTTTACAGCGTATAAACGTGCATTGTGTTCTGCGTCCTGATTGGCTGAGGGACTGTAGACCATTGTGTTCTGCGTCCTGATTGGCTGAGGGACTGTAGACCATTGTGTTCTGCGTCCTGATTGGCTGAGGGACTGTAGACCATTGTGTTCTGCGTCCTGATTGGCTGAGGGACTGTAGACCATTGTGTTCTGCGTCCTGATTGGCTGAGGGACTGTAGACCGTTGTGTTCTGCGTCCTGATTGGCTAAGGGACTGTACACCGTTGTGTTCTGCGTCCTGATTGGCTAAGGGACAGTAGACCATTGTGTTCTGCGTCCTGATTGGCTGAGGGACTGTAGACCATTGTGTTCTGCGTTCTGATTGGCTAAGGGACAGTAGACCATTGTGGTCTGCGTCCTGATTGGCTAAGGGACTGTAGACCGTTGTGTTCTGCGTCCTGATTGGCTGAGGGACTGTAGACCATTGTGTTCTGCGTTCTGATTGGCTAAGGGACTGTAGACCGTTGTGTTCTGCGTCCTGATTGGCTGAGGGACAGTAGACCATTGTGGTCTGCGTCCTGATTGGCTAAGGGACTGTAGACCGTTGTGTTCTGCGTTCTGATTGGCTAAGGGACTGTAGACCATTGTGTTCTGTGTCCTGATTGGCTAAGGGACTGTAGACCATTGTGTTCTGTGTCCTGATTGGCTAAGGGACAGTAGACCATTGTGTTCTGCGTCCTGATTGGCTGAGGGACAGTAGACCGTTGTGTTCTGCGTCCTGATTGTTCGCTAGCAGTGTGTCTCTGAAGTGCTGTATGTTTGTAAGTTTTCTCTCCGAGTAAACCCACAATGTGGACGAAACGTTCTGCACCGACAAAGACACCTGCGGTTCACCCAAAAGACAGAGGAAGATGCTAAGGTTTGAACTTTGAGAGTGTTTAAACAAGAGAGAAATGTGAGAAAATGTTAATGTCTGTCTGAGAAAAGAGTATAAAGTGTGAGGGGTTTACAGCCTTAAAACATATAGAATAACTGTAAAAAATAAAGATGACTACTTCGTGGATTTCACCTATTGAGGGTTATTTTTGGAACGTAACCCCCGCGATAAACGAGGGACCACTGTAAATCAATAAATGAACAGATGCATTAGTGTTTTTTGGCATTTCTTAGTTTTTTTGAGCGGTTTGTTGAACTCAGATCAGTCATTCTCGGTCTGGGTTTGTCAGGTTTCTTGAGGAGCCGGGACCGTTCTCATCAGAAGTTCTACTCGCTCATGACCAAGACTCAGATGTTCATCCGTTTCATCGAGGAGTGCTCCTTCGTCAGCGATAAAGACGCCGGCCTGGCCTTTTTCGACGACTGTGTGGACAAAGTGAGACACTGTCTTTGTTCTGTGTCCACCTCGGAGTAAGATCTTAATGAGTTCTGCCTCAGACTCAGACTGTGTTTTTGTGAATCTCAGCTGGAGCTGGAGCGACCTGACGACTGTCGTCTGATCGAGGACGAGGCTCAGAGCAGTGAGCACACCGTGTTTATCACCCCTCCAGAACTGCCCCCTCTGCCCCACGGGGAGGAGCACCCCCTCTGCTACAGGTACAGGGTGAGAGGGGTGGGAGAGGGGTGAGAGAGGGGTGAGAGGGGTGGGACCGGGCTGGGACAGGGGTGAGAGAGGGGTGACACCTCTGTGTGACCTCTGTGTGACCTCTGTGTGACCTCTGTGTGACCCTCAGGTACGACGGTTTCCCGGTGCTGACCCTGGATCTGTTCGAGCCCGAGGACGGCCTCAGTGCTCGCTCTCGACCAATGACGCGACACAGCTGCCCCACAAGCCCCGCCCCTCTATTCAGACGCACCAAACAGGTCACGACCTTTAACCTCTGACCATCTTTAACTGTTTATAGAGAGATATGTGTCTGTTTCAGGTTTAAAAACATTTCACACAAGGGTCCAGGTTTAGTCCGACTCCGTAGACTTTGTCTTTTCTTATTTTCCATCCATTGTGACATTTTCCTGCTGAGATTGATCACACGTTATCAATATCAGTGGCATTGTTGATTCTGATTATTGATCAGATTCTTTATCGATTCTCTTAATGATTCTGGGTAGCTCTGTTTGGAAACAGTTGAACAGGTTTTAGGTGGATTTGAACAGGTTTTAGGTGGATTTGAACAGGTTCTAGGTGGATTTGATCAGGTTTTAGGTGGATTTGATCAGGTTGTAGGTGGATTTGAACAGGTTCTAGGTGGATTTGAACAGGTTCTAGGTGGATTTGAACAGGTTCTAGGTGGATTTGATCAGGTTCTAGGTGGATTTGAACAGGTTCTAGGTGGATTTGAACAGGTTCTAGGTGGATTTGATCAGGTTTTAGGTGGATTTGAACAGGTTCTAGGTGGATTTGAACAGGTTCTAGGTGGATTTGATCAGGTTCTAGGTGGATTTGAACAGGTTTTAGTTGGATTTGAACAGGTTCTAGGTGGATTTGAACAGGTTCTAGGTGGATTTGATCAGGTTTTAGGTGGATTTGAACAGGTTCTAGGTGGATTTGAACAGGTTTTAGGTGGATTTGATCAGGTTTTAGGTGGATTTGAACAGGTTCTAGGTGGATTTGAACAGCTAGAGGAATCATTAAAGTGCAGAGTGGTTCTGGTGGTCCTGAACCTGTTTAATGTCTGTAGGAGATCAAGTCTGCTCAGAGGACGGCTCAGAAGAACTCGGGCGTCCCTCGTCTCTGGTCCAAGTGTCTCCTCCGTCACTGTTACGGTCTCTGGTTCATGTGTCTCCCGGCCTACGCCAGGACCTGCCACTCCAAGGTCCGGGCGCTCAGGACGGCCTACGACGTCCTGCGGAGGATGCAGAGCAAGAAGCTGCAGCCGCCGGACGAGGTGAGGGGTAGACCGGGTTAGACCGGGTTAGACCGGGTTAGACCGGAGTTAGACCGGGTTAGACCTAGTTAGATCGGGTTAGACCGGAGTTAGACCGGGTTAGACCGGGTTAGACCGGGTTAGACCGGAGTTAGACCGGGTTAGACCGGGTTAGACCGGAGTTAGACCGGGTTAGACCTAGTTAGATCGGGTTAGACCGGAGTTAGACCGGGTTAGACCGGAGTTAGACCAGGTTAGACCTAGTTAGATCGGGTTAGACCGGGTTAGACCGGGTTAGACCGGAGTTAGACCGGGTTAGACCGGGTTAGACCAGGTTAGACCTAGTTAGATCGGGTTAGACCGGGTTAGACCGGGTTAGACCGGAGTTAGACCGGGTTAGACCGGAGTTAGACCGGGTTAGACCTAGTTAGATCGGGTTAGACCGGAGTTAGACCGGGTTAGACCGGAGTTAGACCAGGTTAGACCTAGTTAGACCAGGTTAGACCGGAGTTAGACTGGGTTAGACCGGAGTTAGACCAGGTTAGACCTAGTTAGATCGGGTTAGACCGGAGTTAGACCGGGTTAGACCGGAGTTAGACCAGGTTAGACCTAGTTAGACCAGGTTAGACCGGAGTTAGACTGGGTTAGACCGGAGTTAGACCAGGTTAGACCTAGTTAGACCAGGTTAGACCGGAGTTTGATCGGGTTAGACCGGAGTTAGACCGGGTTAGACCGGAGTTAGACCAGGTTAGACCTAGTTAGACCAGGTTAGACCGGAGTTAGACTGGGTTAGACCAGGTTAGACCGGGTTAGACCAGGTTTAGACAGGTCTAGACCGAGTTAGATCAAGTTAGACCAGGTTATACCAGGTTAGACCGGAGTTAGACCGGGTTAGCCTGGGTCAGACTGGGTTAGACCGGGTTAGACCAGGTTTAGACTGGTTTCTTTTGCCCTGGTTCTCGTCCTCAGGTTTATTTTGCCCTGGTTCTCGTCCTCAGGTTTATTTTGCCCTGGTTCTCGTCCTCAGGTTTATTTTGCCCTGGTTCTCATCCTCAGGTTTATTTTGCCCTGGTTCTCGTCCTCAGGTTTATTTTGCCCTGGTTCTTGTCCTCAGGTTTATTTTACCCTGGTTCTTGTCCTCAGGTTTATTTTGCCCTGGTTCTTGTCCTCAGGTTTATTTTACCCTGGTTCTTGTACTCAGGTTTATTTTGCCCTGGTTCTTGTACTCAGGTTTATTTTGCCCTGGTTCTCGTCCTCAGGTTTATTTTGCCCTGGTTCTCGTCCTCAGGTTTATTTTGCCCTGGTTCTCGTCCTCAGGTTTATTTTGCCCTGGTTCTTGTCCTCAGGTTTATTTTGCCCTGGTTCTTGTCCTCAGGTTTCTTTTGCCCTGGTTCTCGTCCTCAGGTTTATTTTGCCCTGGTTCTCATCCTCAGGTTTATTTTGCCCTGGTTCTCATCCTCAGGTTTATTTTGCCCTGGTTCTTGTACTCAGGTTTATTTTGCCCTGGTTCTTGTACTCAGGTTTCTTTGCCCTGGTTCTTGTCCTCAGGTGTGTTACCGGGTCCTGATGCAGCTCTGTGGTCAGTACGGTCAGCCGGTGCTCGCCGTGAGGGTCCTGTTTGAGATGAAGAAGGCAGGAGTTCACCCTAACGCCATCACGTACGGATACTACAACAAGGTACGGGCTCAGCTGGGACTGGAGTCTGACCGGAGACTCTGGTGTTAAATGTTCCTCTGGTGTTAAATGTTCTTCTGGTGTTAAATGTTCTTCTGGTGTTAAATGTTCTTCTGGTGTTAAATGTTCTTCTGGTGTTAAATGTTCTTCTGGTGTTAAATGTTCTTCTGGTGTTAAATGTTCTTCTGGTGTTAAATGTTCTTCTGGTGTTAAATGTTCTTCTGGTGTTAAATGTTCTTGTGGTGAACCCAGGCGGTGTTGGAGAGCACCTGGCCGTCCAGCTCCAGAGGAGGCTACTTCTTGTGGATGAAGCTGAGGAACGTGCTTCTGGGAGTGGCTCAGTTCAAACGAGCTCTGAGACGACACCGAGCTCACAACCACAGCCCTCTGTCAGGTAAAAACCAGACCAGACTGGACTAAACCAGACCATGTAATCCCAGACAAAACCAGACCAGACTGGACTAAACCAGACCATGTAATCCCAGATAAAACCAGACCAGACTGGACTAAACCAGACCATGTAATCCCAGATAAAACCAGACCAAACTGGACTAAACCAGACCATGTAATCCCAGACAAAACCAGACCAGACTGGACTAAACCAGACCATGTAATCCCAGACAAAACCAGACCAGACTGGACTAAACCAGACCATGTAATCCCAGACAAAACCAGACCAGACTGGACTAAATCAGACCATGTAATCCCAGACAAAACCAGACCAGACTGGACTAAACCAGACCATGTAATCCCAGACAAAACCAGACCAGACTGGACTAAACCAGACCATGTAATCCCAGACAAAACCAGACCAAACTGGACTAAACCAGACCATGTAATCCCAGACTAAACCAGACCAGACTGAACTAAACCAGGCCAGTCTCCTTGATGTTGGGATCAGGATTACTCCATCAGGACAAATTGAAGTTATTTTCCATTTTTTTAATTGATAAAACAAACATTTCAATTGTTTATTGTTGAGCTCATTGTTAGTTTGCTGCAGATCTTGACATTGGTCTGAAACCTTTATCCCAGTTTAGTTTATAGAGTTATTACAGAACGCTCAGAAGCATTCATTACTCTGAGGAGTACTCCAGAGTAATCTTACTCTGGATCTTTCTGTTTTATCAACTTTATTATATTTTTGTGGATATTCTTCAAACGAATCAGATACGACATTATCAACTCATTTATCCCAGACTCGGTTTGTTGCTGCTGCAGACAGAGAGAAACACTATGTGTAATTACTATGTGTAATTACTATGGGTTATTACTATGTGTAATTACTATGGGTTATTACATTGTTCTTATAAAATGAGTGTTTGGTGTAAATTAAATGATGTTTCTTCATTTTATGCATTAACTTCTGTTCCTCCATCGAGCAACAGGCTTTATTTTGATTTAAGTTGATTTTGCTGCAGGTGAAGAACACACCTGTTTCAGCCTCAGCATTAGTTATTAAATCAGTTTGTGTTTTCAGACGGCAGTGACCTGGACGCTGAGAGTCAGAGCAGTTTGGACAGTTCTCACCTGACCTCAGTCAGAGCGGACCCTCTGACGACAGGTCCAGCACAGGTACGTCACCTGAGCCCCGCAGGTACGTCACCTGAGCCCCGCAGGTACGTCACCTGAGCCCTGCAGGTACGTCACCTGAGCCCCGCAGGTACGTCACCTGAGCGGACCCTCAGGTACGTCACCTGAGCCCCGCAGGTACGTCACCTGAGCGGACCCCTCAGGTACGTCACCTGAGCGGACCCCTCAGGTACAGACTCATTACTTTAGGCTCAGATACTGAATTAAACAGAGAAACAGTGGGCTCCTAAACGCATCACTGCTTTTTCTTTTCTCATTGATTCCATCGTTTCCATTTCTCTTTTACAAACTGTTTTCATCTCCCTCGTCTCCTTCCTCACTCCCCTTCCTCCCTCGCTCTCCTTCCTCACTCCCTTCCTCCTGCCTCTTCCTCACTCCCTTCCTCCTCGTCTCCTTCCTCACTCCCTTCCTCCTCGTGTCCTCCCGTCCTCTGTCCTCACTGTGGGCTGTAGTCGGACTGGACTTTGGTCTTCATTCAAATCCAGGTAAAACCTCTGTCTTCATGCATCCTTTTGTTTTATCAGATCTTTTCTTTTTTTGTCACAAACTAAACCAGTTTTTACCAAAGTTTGTCTCATTTATTTTTTTATGAACACAATCTACATTCAGCTCAGAAAGAGATTTAGTTCCAAAAGGTTCATACTCAAAAAACAGACTGAACAGAGCTGATCGAGGACAGTTTAAATCGTCAAACGCTGATGAAACGTGAATTGGTCGTGTTTTTTCTGCAGGAGACCAGTCCGACCTCGGCTACAACTCTCTTTCCAAAGACGAGGTTCGACGAGGAGACGCTCCCGACAAAGACGACTGCAGCTTCTGTGAGTTCGCTCTGAGACCAATCCACGCACAATAATCACAAAACTGCTGTTTAGACTTACATCATTAAACCTCATTCTATTAATTTATTTGTGTGTTTGGTGAGGACAGTGCACATTAATAAATAATGAATATAAAAACACACATTCATTCTCTTTTTTAAAGTCATCTGATGGAGCCAGTTATAGTTTTTCATAATCACTAAGATACATTTCCTGAAACTTAAACCCATTTCTCTACAGCTCTAACTCAATTTCTAAAATTTAAACAAAATTAATAAAACCTCTGACTTTTCAGTCAGAACACCTACAGCAAACACAGCACAGTTGTCAGAATATCATCAGAAACAAAACAAAGTGAATAAATACAGTTTCTACAATAGATGCAGCTTCATGTTTTACATTTATAAAATCAAAAACACTTTCCAAACCTGGAGAGTTTATTCTCTTCAGTAAATCCTCAGAGTCATGTCTTTAGTGAAAATGTGTAGAACTTGGATTTTATTCATATTCACTCAGTTTCTGTAAAGGTTTGCGTTTAGTTTTACAGCAGCACAACACATACATTAGACTTGTTTTTCTGAGTGTGAAAGCTAATTCTGTTTTTTCCAGGGTCAGAGACGGAGAGCGCTAAAGGCAGTAAGGACGGTCTGTCGCAGCTCGACACAGAAACATCTGGTTTTAAAAACAGAGGCATCGTTCGCAGCAGTTTCCCGTTCGATGGTTCAGCCTCTAAACCCAAGAGCTCCGTCAGCTCAGGTAACGTTTAATTATTCTCTGCAATAAACACGTTAAACCTGCTTTAATAAAGACTGTAGCTGATCATTTTTCTAACCCAAATATTTTATTGTAAAATCAATCATTTGTTAAAAACAGTCTTTCTGATCCATCTAGTGTTTATTGTAAGTGATTGTAATAGATGAGAACCTCTATTCAGGAACAGAAAACCTTGGACAATCACATGCTCCAAAAAGGAGCGCTCCCATTGGTCGACACTTGTCACATGACGTTCCAGGAAGTTTAACAGCTGCAGATAAAGTGTATTTTCAGCTGAATATGTCTTTTAACAGAGAAACAGCTGAAAAAAGAAAAGCATCAACAGAGAAAAGGGAGACAACGTAAAACACAGATAAATACTGTCAATTCAATCACGTAATGTTTAACGAGGAGGAGATAATTGTCGTCCTGACGCTGAAGTCACAGCTAAGCTAACGCTAAACTCTAAACTTCAGTTTGGTCAAATGGATTAGTATTTTGTGGTTTTATTTTTTAATAAAAGAGAAGCAGGAGAGGTCCCTAGGCTGATTTTGGAGGAGAGTCTGAGACAGGGACAAGAAAAGACAGTTAAGAGAAAAAGAAAACCATGCTGGACTAATCTCCTAAAGTTTTGAAACAGTATTTCTGGGTCCAGGTCACGTGGCGGGGCTGCTGTTCAGCTCATCTCTGGACGACATCTGCGAGGTCCAGACCAGCCTCAGGAGGAACCGCAGTGTTTTAGAGGAGGCCGTCCTGAGCGGAGACACGGCGGTGGGCAGCGGCGGCAGCGGGACCACCGTCCTGGGTCTGGGACTGAACCGAGCCGAGACCGACCCAGACAGGATCAAAGACAACATGGCCGCCGACGCCAAGATCCTCAGCCTCAGGAACGGTCAGAACATGAACTGCTGACTTCTACACAAGACATTAAATATACTATAGCTTTGTACTTTCTCCAAAAATCTCAAAAAGCTGATCCTGCGTCTGACGTCCAATTATTTTTGACACATCTTTAAAGGCCCAGAGGATCATGACCCAACTCCGTGATCCTTCCTTGAAAATGAGTTAACTGAATGTCTTTGTTTCTAGAATCATCTCGGACGCATGACAAAGAGGAGCCAGACTCAAGTGATGAAGACGGCAACAACGCTGACACCATTTTCGATTTGGAGGACATCGATCTGGAAACAAAGCCTCGTAAAAAAGCGGTGGGACGCAGCGCGAGCTACGGCGGAGTCTCCGTGAAACGAACCGGGATCGAGGCGGGACACGACCCTCTGTCACTGTTCGCCGCCGAGTCACAGACACAAAAACAGAGTAAAACCACACAAGAAGAAGAAGAAGAAGACGAGGAGGAGGAAGAGGAGGGAGTGAGGGACGACAGGCGTTTGGCTCGAGAAATAGAGCTGTACATGAACCACGTCGGGAGCCCGCTCAGGTCAGAGGTCAATCCAGTCGGGACAAACCAGCCCCAAAGATTTAAAACAACAAAAATCTAACCTTTTTATGATAATTTCCTGAAGCTGGTTTTATTTTGAAACTGAAACACTTTTTATTGATAATAAGCTGACTGCAAGAGATAATCCTTACTTGAGTAAAAACGAGGAATAAAAGTAAAAACATTAAACCCAAATGTTTTTCAGATTAATTCCTCTTGTTTTTGTGATAAACGTCAGAGTCAAACAGAAAACATGATAAATGTTGTTCTTTTTCCCGACACAAAGCTAGTGTTTGTGGTTTTAAACGTGGTCTTCATGAATTTAAACATTTATTTATCGTCTCCACTGCATTAAACACAAGCAGAACCTGTACAAACTCAAATATTGAGTCTAAATGAGAGGAAACTGCTGCAGCTATGAATTTAATGTTGAGAAAGATGGGAATGACCCCGACTGTACCCCACACTGACTGTAGTCGGCCATGTTTGTTGAGTCAGGGGTGACTGGTTGTGGACAGTGTGATGTTTTTAAAAAGCCTTTGCGTCTTGCCCCAATCAGTTTAAAAGGATTATTTTTTCATTGAATGTTGGCTTCTGTCCATTTATTCAGAACTAACATCTCAAACTCATAAAGTTTTGAAATGTTGCACAAACAGTTGATAAAATGACTGAATAAGCAGCTGCACAGATCACACTAAGACCATATAGTAGTGTTTATTCCTTCAGTTTGACAGAGCTCCATATTTTGCAGCAGTTATTTGTATTATTTTGTGTAAAAGTATTAAATGTGGGTCTGTGGTCTCTGTCAGGTCTCCGTTCAGAGCCCCCTCCGTCCCTCGCTCTCACACCTTTCAGCCCGACTCTCCGTCAGGCTCCGCCTCCCGACAGCGGCTGTGGTCCTCGTCTCCGCGGCGACGCCTGAGCCTGAGCTCCGCCCCCGGCCTTAGCTCCGCCCCCAGCAGCAGACGGAGCAGCGCCGTGTCCCCCGTCCTGTCCTCGTCCTCGTCGTCCTTCGCCCTGGACTCCGTCCTCGCTCCCAGACTGGACGTTCTGAAGAGCAGCGTGGTGTCGGCGTCGAAGGAGGTGGCGGAGAAGGCCAGCCGCTGGTACTCTCGCCTCTCCACCTACAGCTCCCCCAGCAAGGTGAGCCTCCGCCGGGCCACACCGCGGCAGTCGCACCTGACAACCAACCTTACACCTGAGTTAGTTTGGTCTGAAACAGTTACGTGAGACAAATGGTCAAAACTAGGAAATCACTTTATATGATTGATTGATTTGATTTAAAGTCCCATGTTGTCTTCAAATGTCCAAACTGTACAGAAATGAAGGTGAATGTGTTCTGTTCTGTTTCAGGAGGACTCTCTGAGCGTCTCGTCTCTCAGACCTGCAGATCCAGACTTCTGTGGACCAGACCAGGACCGAGCAGAACCCGACAGTTTAAGGGCTTCTGGACTGAGGAATGGTCTAGTCTTGGTGCCCCCTGATCCAGATCCAGATCCTGATCCTGGTCCTGAGCCTGGTCCTGGTGCGTCTCCGAGGAAGAGTCCTGTCTGTAGTCCCGCCAAAACCTCCAGTCGACCCACGACCCTCGGCTCAGGTCAGAACCACAGTCAGAATCCTGGTTTTATCCTGAGTTTTTTACAGTCGTAGAGTTCTTATTGTTTTGTAAAACTGTGTGTATTTATTTACTTCAGGAAGCGTCCTGTCTCCTCCTGGTTTCCTTTTACCCGATAAATCCGAGCTGTGTTCGTCTCAATTCACCAGCAACACCAGCATCTTCAGCAGCTTCGCCATGGAGGTGACTCTAACTCAGATTTATCATCGTTAACGCCTTTTACTCTTTACAAAGTATTGAATATATATTAGCTTTAACTGGATCGTCATAAATGTGGTAATAATTCATTCATAAGTGAGTCCTGCAGAACCCTTTATTACTCTATCATCAATCGTAATAATATAGACATTTATAAACTTCATTATTTATAAAGATAAAGAAATGTTATAGGAATTTCCTCACATTTTAAGAGGATTATTAGATTGGAGTTTCCAGTCACGAATATCAATAGCATCTAAGAGTGACAGCTGTTTTTTAATTTATTGTTTTCAGTTGTTGCTGTTTGAAATATAATATTTATGTAAACAAATAGTAATATAGTTTTTGCGCAGAATAAGTCTAGGTCTAACTTTTCCAGAGCTTAAACCAAAACCAGGTCTGAACCAGGAAAAAAGACCAAGACTAAACCACTTAATCCAGGACTTAAACATGGTCTAGAAGGACTAAAGGTGATTTCACATTTGTGGTGCGCTTCCAACTGAACTCTGGGACAGTTCTAGTAAAGTGTGAACCTCAAGTGAACCACAGACTTCCACAGACTTTGGTTTAACTGCACCATCAGTGTGTTGTTTGTGTTTGGAGCAGCTGTGAACGCTGTGGACCGGAGCTTTTTTCTGACGGAACAAACTAAATGGATCGTTTTCTGTTTCTTGTGCAGCTGCTGATCTCCAGCTGCTCTCGCTGTAAAACCTGTGACGCTCTGGTTTACGACGAGGAGATCATGTCTGGATGGACCGCCGACGACTCCAACCTCAACACCACCTGCCCCTTCTGCGGGAGCCCCTTCCTGCCCTTTCTCAACGTGGAGATCCGAGACCTGAGGGGCCCTGGCAGGTACCTCACTCCTGTAGGGTTCCTGTAGACGTCCTGGTCCGGAGTCAGGTCTGGACCGGGTCTGGACCGGGTTTGGACCGGGTCTGGACCGGGTCTGGACCGGGTCTGGACCGGGTCTGGACCAGGTCTAGTCCAGGTCTGGACCAGGTCTGGAGTGTCACTGCCCTCACTCTGTTGTCCCTCAGGCTGTTCCTAAAGGCCAGTCCGTCGGTGGAAGACCCCTGCAGCTCGTCCTACTCCACGGGTCTGGACACAGGGACGTCCTCAGTGTCCACTCCCTGTCCCACTGCAGCACTGTCCCCTCACTGTCCCCTCACCTCTGTCCCTGGACACTCACTACACAGGTATCACCCTTAAACCAGGACTGAACCAGGACTGAACCAGGTCTAAACCAGGACTAAACCAGGTCTAAACCAGGACTGAACCAGGACTAAACCAGGACTAAACCAGGACTAAACCAGGACTAAACCAAGACTGAACCAGGACTAAACCAGGACTGAAGCAGGACTAAACCAGGACTGAAGCAGGACTAAACCAGGACTAAACCAGGACTAAACCAAGACTGAACCAGGACTGATCCAGGACTGAACCAGGTCTAAACCGGGACTAAACCAGGACTAAACCAAGACTGAACCAGGACTGAACCAGATGAACTTGAGCAGATGTTTACAGCAGTGTCCTGTTCCTCCTCAGACCCGGTTCTTCTCGGTCTCAGGACTTCTCCGGTCCCTCAGACAATCCCCAGACCCCGCTGTCCCCGGGTCGTACCCCGGGTCGTACCCCGGGTCGTACCCCGGGTCGTACCCCGGGTCCGACCCCAGGTCAGACCCCAGGTCCGACCCCGGGCCAGACCCTGGCCCGTAGCGTCAGTGTCTTCAGTCCCATCAGCGAGGCCTCAGGACCGTCCCGGGACCTGCCTCTGTCTGAGAGCCTGCCCTGTGACCTCCACCAGGCCACGGTACGTACCAGGGTCCGGGACAAATAGAGTCTGAAAACTGTCAGTGAAGTATTTTAATTTAGATGATTCTAATGTGGAAATATAAACCTACACGACTTTTACCTTCACCTGCTGGAAACCTTTACAAATCCAAATAAAACCTGTTCAAATCCACCTTAAACCTGTTCAAATCTAAGATCCGTTTAAATCTAGTTCTTAGACCAACCACAGGGGGCACTCTTGCAGGTTTATTGTAGTTTTTTGTTGTTTTATTGTATTACAGTGAGATTTTATGGTGAAATAAAGGATTATTTACTGCAGTGTTTGTGACCGTGCCCCCTCCTCCTCCGTCAGGACCCCCTGAGCATGGACTGGCGCCTGCACGACCCCGAGCCGGTCACAGTGCCGTACCTCAGCCCTTTGGTTCTGTGGAAGGAGCTGGAGAGTCTTCTGGAGAACGAAGGGGACGCCTCCATCTCGGAGCCGGGCCTGGTCGACCTCCATCCCATCATCTACTGGAACCTGCTGTGGTACTTCCGACGCCTGGACCTGCCCAGTAACCTGCCGGGACTCATCCTGACGTCGGACCACTGCAACGAGGGGTCGCAGGTCAGACCCCGCTCCGTTTATTTTATTATTTACTAAACACACAGTTGGAAGAAAACTTACAGTGCCATGAAAAAGTATTTGCCCCCTTCCTGATTTCTTGTGTCCCACTTGAATGTTTCAGATCAAACAGATTTAAATATTAGACAAGAATTAGACCAGATGAATCAAGTAAACTCAAAAAGGAGTTTTTAAGTGATGATTTTATTTATTTTGGGAAAAAAGCTATACAAACCTACCTAGCACTGTGTGATAAAGTAATTGCCCCCTAAACCTAGTAACTGGTTGAGTCTCAGCAACAATAACTGAGTCTGTCTCATTTCTGGAGGAACCTGGTCACTCTTCTACAGAACTGGTTTCATTCAGACTCATGGAGGGTTTTGAGCATGAACCTTGGACTAGTCCGGTCCTAAACCTTCATTTAGTTTATTTGAACCATTCAGAGGTGGACTGGTGTGTTCTGGATCATTGTCCTGCTTCAGCTCCAGTCATGGACAGATGGAGGGACGAGAGCAGGTCCAGGTCCTGAAACATCAGAGCAGCTCCGGACCATCACACTACCACCACCATATTTACCTGTTGATGATGTTCTTTTAATGAAACGCTCTGTTACTCCAGATTTAACGGAACAGACTCCTTCCAAAAACTTCTTCACTCACAGAATCGTTTCCCAGTTACTTTTCCTTAATTATTACTATTACTTTTACTTACTTTCACACAGGGCTAGGTAGGTTTGTATCGCTTTTTCCTTTAATAAATAAAATCTTCACTTAAAAACTGCATTTTGAGTTTCCTCGAGTTATCTTTGTCTAATAATATTTAAATGTGTTTGATGGGAAACATTTAAGTGTGACAAAAAAATAAGAACTCAGGAAGGTAGTACTGACTGAAAGTAAACAGTTTAAGGTGAATTCTTTGTTGGTGTTCACTTCAGAAATCTGGTCCTGGTCCGGTCTAACTCTGGTTTTACCCGGTCCTCCTCAGGTCCCTCGGCAGTGGATGTCAGAGGACAGTAAACATGTCCTGGTCCAGATTCTGTGGGACAATCTGAAGCTGCACCGAGACCCCATCCAGCCTCTGTACATCGTCTGGAACACGTACAGTGAGTTTATTATCCACAAACAGCTGTTATTATACTGTTATTACACATACGTCTGTTTATTACACTTACATTACATACAGTAGTAACTAAGACCTGTTCAAATCCAACTAAAACCTGTTCAAATCCAACTAAAACCTGTTCAAATCCAACTAAGACCTGTTCAAATCCAACTAAAACCTGTTCAGATCCATCTAAAACCTGTTCAGATCCACCTAAAACCTGTTCAGATCCATCTAAAACCTGTTCAGATCCATCTAAAACCTGTTCAGATACATTAAACCCTGTTCAGATCCATCTAAAACCTGTTCAGATCCATCTTAAACCTGTTCAGATCCATCTTAAACCTGTTCAGATCCATCTAAACCCTGTTCAGATCCACCTAAAACCTGTTCAGATCCATCTAAAACCTGTTCAGATCCATCTAAAACCTGTTCAGATACATTAAACCCTGTTCAGATCCATCTAAAACCTGTTCAGATCCATCTTAAACCTGTTCAGATCCATCTTAAACCTGTTCAGATCCATCTAAAACCTGTTCAGATCCATCTAAACCCTGTTCAGATCCACCTAAAACCTGTTCAGATCCATCTAAACCCTGTCCGGGGGTTGTGTCGTTGCAGATGTGGGATACCCGAGCAGCCGTCCCGTCTCGGAGCAGCAGAAGTCCTTCAGTGAGGAGCTGCTTCAGGGCGTCGTGAGGAGCATCCAGAAGAACGACGTGAGCCGACCCCTGTCCCAACTGCTGCAGCTGCTGGCCCTCACTGTGGGGGTCCACCGGCAGAGGTCAGAGGTCAGGGGTCAGGGCCTACCCACCTGAAGAGCCTGTTAAACTCACTGTTGTATATTTTGTGTTTCCTTCAGGAGCATTTACCGGGACGTCCTGTTCCTGTCTCTGGTGGCTCTGGGCAAAGACAACATCGACATCGGTCTGTACCCAGGTTTATTACTGAAGTCCACCTAAAACCTGTTCAAATCCATCTAAAACCTGTTCAAATCCAAATCTGTGTCTGCAGACGCCTTCGATCGAGAGTACAGACTGGCCTACGACCGTCTGAGTCCGAGCCTCGTCAAACTCACTCAGAACTGTGACCGGCCGCCGAGTTCAGGGGTCATGGAGTGTCGCCGCACCTTCGGAGAGCCCTACCTGTGAAAACACACCTGAGAGTCCTACCTGTGAAAACACACCTGAGGAGAGCCCTACCTGTGAAAACACACCTGAGAGTCCTACCTGTGAAAACACACCTGAGGAGAGCCCTACCTGTGAAAACACACCTGAGAGTCCTACCTGTGAAAACACACCTGAGGAGAGTCCTACCTGTGAAAACACACCTGAGAGTCCTACCTGTGAAAACACACCTGAGAGTCCTACCTGTGAAAACACACCTGAGAGTCCTACCTGTGAAAACACACCTGAGGAGAGCCCTACCTGTGAAAACACACCTGAGAGCCCTACCTGTGAAAACACACCTGAGGAGAGTCCTACCTGTGAAAACACACCTGAGAGTCCTACCTGTGAAAACACACCTGAGGAGAGCCCTACCTGTGAAAACACACCTGAGAGTCCTACCTGTGAAAACACACCTGAGGAGAGCCCTACCTGTGAAAACACACCTGAGAGTCCTACCTGTGAAAACACACCTGAGAGCCCTACCTGTGAAAACACACCTGAGGAGAGTCCTACCTGTGAAAACACACCTGAGAGTCCTACCTGTGAAAACACACCTGAGAGCCCTACCTGTGAAAACACACCTGAGGAGAGTCCTACCTGTGAAAACACACCTGAGAGCCCTACCTGTGAAAACACACCTGAGAGAGTCCTACCTGTGAAAACACACCTGAGGAGAGTCCTACCTGTGAAAATCACACCTGAGAGTCTACCTGTGAAACACACTGAGGAGAGTCCTACCTGTGAAAACACACCTGAGAGTCCTACCTGTGAAAACACACCTGAGAGCCCTACCTGTGAAAATCCAAGTAAAACCAGTGTAAATCTGACTGAAAATGAAACCTCTTTTTAAATAAAATCCAATCCCACATTTTTAAGTAAAAACCCAGTGTTTTTCTGTAAAAACTGTAAAAAACACCAAAGACCTGCTTGAACTCTGATCTCAGGAAACACTTCGACGGAGAATTTCAAAATAATTCATTTTTTTATTTAATTTATAGTAATTTTATATATGTTTACTGGGGTTTCTGAGACTGTGCTGTACAGTATTTACACCGTTTATATTAGGGCTCGATCCATCTAAAACCTGTTCAGATCAACTAAAACCTGTTCAAAACCAACTAAAACATGTTCAAATCCAACTAAAACCTGTTCAGATCCAACTACAACCTGTTCAAATCCAACTAAAACCTGTTCAAATCCAACTAAAACCTGTTCAAACATAAATTATGAGTAAATGTACAAAGTCTAGATCTAATATTGTCTGTGCTCAGATATTATATTCGTGTATTGTATGTATGTTTTGATTTGTTTTTTCTCTGATATTTCCGTGTTGTTGGTTGAGGACCTGAGGTTTCTGAAGAAGGTCTAATGAAAGGCCACCGTCTGAAAATGTGTGACTCCGTTTTTCTCTTTCACTTCGGCTCATTTCTCCTTCTTCTTGTTTTAGACAAATGTCAGTGTTTTGTGGCATGTTTTTTCAAAAGAGTGAAAACCATTCTCTCTAAATCTGTAAAAAGTTCACAGTTTGAGCCTCAGCACCAAAAGGCTTCAGTCAGTTTCAAAACTCTTAACAGACTTTTATGAATGTTTGCGCCCCCTGGAGGTGAAGTCCAGAACCATCAGTACGATACAAGAAAAAACCCCAGATTTGTCACATCTGTATGCTTATTTGATGATCTTTTTCACTTTTTATGTTGCTTTGTTTTACATAAATGTGATTTGTGGAATCATTTTAAGCATTATTTGTGACTGAAACAATTAAAACTTGTCTTTCGGTTTTCACCCAGAGGCTCGAACTGAGACAGATCCACTCCTGTTAACTTCGGGTGTGTAAGAGTTGTTTGTGACGAACACACTTTTAGATTTTAATTTTAGAAATGCTAAAAAATGAGCCAAAGCATTAGAGAAAAACTGTAAATAACTGGAACAAAACCATGAACTGGACAGAAATAAGTGAGGAGCTCTGCAGATGAATGGTGTATATTTGTGGATATGTTTTATAACTGTCAGATAATAATAATAATAAAGTGTACAGATCTGCATTTATCTGTAAATAAACCAAACTCCAAAACCAACTAAATTCATCTCTTATTTTAATAAAGACACGACTTCATTGATGCAATATTTCTCAGCAATGTCCTTCTGGAGTTCAAATCCATCTAAAACCTGTTCAAATCCATCTAAAACCTGTTCAAATCCATCCAAAACCTGTTCAAATTCATCTAAAACCTGTTCAAATCCACCTAAAACCTGTTCAAATCCATCTAAAGCCTGCCCAAATTCATCTAAAACCCAACAAATCCAACAAATGAGGAATACATTTACCATTAACACCCAATGTGACGTGTCAAATTACAGATTTTTGACAGTAGGGGGCAGTATTTAAATCTATTAGGTCTATATAGTCTGTTTTGTCCCCTGTAATTTTATTGAAAAGGTCATGTGACACATATGTAACTTTACACACCTTTGACAGTAGGAGGTGGTATTTTTTAAGAAATGTCAGAAATGTGTTCTTTGGGCTCTATTTAGTCTGTGTTGTGCCTCCTGTAATTTTCTGTAAAGGAAAAAGGTTCTTATGGGTTAAGAGTAACATGAAAATATTTTTGTCCAACTTCAAGGAAACAGTCAAATTCTGCTGCATTTCTGTTGCGAGTTTATTGATCAGAGACAGATTATGGCAGATTTATGTTTCACAGATGAACATCACAATAAGAATTCACTGTGAGGCTCAGGTCTGGTCCTGGATGAGGATTTGACTGGTCTTGGATCAGGAGAATCAGGATTTGACTGGTCTTGGATCAGGAGAATCAGGATTTGACTGGTCTTGGATCAGGAGAATCAGGATTTGACTGGTCTTGGATCAGGAGAATCAGGATTTGACTGGTCTTGGATCAGGAGACTCAGAGGATTTAGGATTTGCGTTGGTCTCTCAGTTTCTCGGCGCTGAAGGAGAACTGACCTGTGAACACAGACTGAGGTTAGAGGCAGTTCTAATGTGTCCTCCAGGCCAGTGGGGGGCGCTGTGATCACCAACAACAGGAAAACTGGTTCCTCTACAGAAAAAAAAACCCAAGCCCAGAAAAGATGTTCCAAAAGAGCACAATGTAATAAAAGTATTTAGTGGAGTCGACCCAAAAGACGGGCTGGAGACCTTCTGGAGGATCTGCAGGTTTATTTAGCTTCAGTAAAGACCTGGAGTAATCAGAAACACAGAGGAACCCACTGGAAAACCCTGAAAAGTTTCAAGAAGGTGTCAGAAAACTGCTAAAGATGCTCCCAGATGAACAGTATGAGCTGGCTTCTTTAACTCTGGTCCCACTGATTAAATCAGATCAAACCCATCAGTGTTTCTAAACTAAACTCTTTCTTTCAGCTGGACTCACTTATTTCCTCTCATTTCTGGCCAGGTCTAAACAAAACCCATTAAATCTAACGGGGACTGGTCCTATGTCTATGATCAGCCTGATGCCCTGACGATGGAGGTTAGTCCACACAAACCTGTGCTTCTGTGTTACCTGACTGCTCCAGCTCAAGGTGGAGAAGGACGGAGACCAGAGTCTGGAGAGAGAGCGGCGTTTGCGAATTTCTCGTCCCGACAAACACTTCTGAAAAACACAAACCAAGTCAGTGTCGCTGGATGGACTCAGAGCAGAAGTGAGTGATGTCTCTGGAGTTAAAGGTGTGTTTGAGAGTTTACCGGGACACACTGGCCGTCCCGCAGACACACGCCCGTGTTGCAGTGAAGGTGAACCTCTGCTGAGCCGCCGATGAACTGGAACAGTTTGTAGGAGAAAGAGCAGCGGTCCCCGACTCCGTTCTCTATAATCTTCACCGTTTTTTCTCTACGACTGACACACCTGGACAGGTACACAACAGCTCCAACATTATTGATGAAACTAAAGATGGGGTAAACATCGGCTAAAGCGGGACGAACCCGTTGACGATCAGGTCACGTCTCAGGTTGCCGCTGCCCTCCGGATCGTCGCTGACCCAACACGAGTCGATCACTAAGACCACCTTCTTCTCGTCCAGACCGTCTGCGTCCAGTACGACCCACACGGTCTGGTTCAGCTTCAGGACCTCACCGGGTTTGATCTCCACTTTGCACAAGGGGTCCAGGCACACCTGCTGCTTCACCGTGTAGTTGAAGATTCCTGCCGTGAAGCTCTGCATCACCGAGCTGAGAAACACAAACAGAGCTTTAACTGGAGCAGGAGGAGCAGGAGGAGCAGGAGGAGCTACAGGAGGAGCTACAGGAGGAGCTACAGGAGGAGCTAAAGGAAGAGTTACAGGAGGAGCTACAGAAGGAGCTACAGCAGGAGCTAAAGGAAGAGTTACAGGAGGAGCTACAGAAGGAGCTACAGGAGGAGCTACAGGAGGAGCTAAAGGAAGAGCTACAGGAAGAGCTACAGGGGGAGCTACAGTAGGAGCTACAGTAGGAGCTACATCAGAAGCTACAGCAGGAGCTACAGCAGGAGCTACAGAAGGAGCTACAGCAGGAGCTACAGGAGGAGCTACAGCAGGAGCTACAGCAGGAGCTACAGGAGGAGCTACAGCAGGAGCTACAGCAGGAGCTACAGAAGGAGCTACAGGAGGAGCTACAGGAGGAGCTACATCTGGAGCTACAGGAGGAGCTAAAAGAGGAGCTACAGCAGGAGCTACATCAGGAGCTAAAAGAGGAGCTACAGGAGGAGCTACAGGAGGAGCCTCGATGCTCCTCGTCTGCAGCAGCTGCTTCTACCTAAAGAGCAGTCCAACTATAAATGTACTCTGTGTTATTCGTGTCACACTGGAACATGTCCAACTGTAATATCCCAGATTCTTTGTGACTGAAGAGGACAAAAACCAGAGTGAACTTCACACTAAACTAAAAGGCCTCAGAGACAGAAGGACCAAAGCTGTCCTGAGTGGACTGTCTCTGTCCCAGCGCAGGACGAGGTTTTAGAACAAACTCAGAACAACTGTGTGGAGTTTAAAGTCCCTCCATGTTTGTTCTGCACATGCTCAGTTCATCAGCAGCTTCAGAAACAGGCCGATACAGCCTCAGTGTCAGGGTTTGTTCAGAGTTTCTCCAGAAGTTCACAGAACTTTGACTGTGGCCCTCTGGAGCAATGCTGTACCTACAGGACCTACATAAACTAACATCAGAAGAGAGGGGTAAAAACGCGTGGCACAAATGTCAGACTAGACTGACGTCTTAATGAAGACTCACGTGTCCTCGAGCTTGAAGGACGTGGCTATGGTGTCGGGCGGCTGGTAGGTGCAGGAGAACTGCAGGTTCACAGCGTTACTGCGAATGATGGTTTCTGAGGACGACGGGTTTTGGATCAGGATGGTGTTCTTGTAGATGATCAGGTTCTCACTGGACTGAAATCACACAGGTTCACAAACATTTACAATGTCTCCAAAGACTAGTCCAAGTCTCCAAGGACTAGTCCGAGTCTCCAACGACTAGTCCGAGTCTCCAACGACTAGTCCGAGTCTCCAAAGACTAGTCCAAGTCTCCAAGGACTAGTCCGAGTCTCCAAGGACTAGTCCGAGTCTCCAAGGACTAGTCCGAGTCTCCAACGACTAGTCCGAGTCTCCAAGGACTAGTCCGAGTCTCCAAAGACTAGTCCGAGTCTCCAAAGACTAGTCCGAGTCTCCAAAGACTAGTCCAAGTCTCCAAAGACTAGTCCAAGTCTCCAAGGACTAGTCCAAGTCTCCAAAGACAAGTCCAAGTCCGAGTCATTAAAAATGTCCGGTTGAGTGGAGTTATTTTGAGTTGAGTCTATGTCCAAATCAATTTGAATCGAGTCAAGACCAAAGTTAGTTATGGATCTGAAAACTGACAGTGATTTTAGTTTTGTTTGTGCCTTTTCAGAAGACATTTAATAGTTTTCATTATGGAATATTAATTAAGGCATTAGACTACATCGGCCCATTTTTAAATAAATGTATTCATTTGTTTATTTATTTATGTAGAGAATAGTTTTAGAATGGTTTTTACAGAACAGTTTAAAGTGTAGCAGCTACATTTGTTGGGGTTTACATTGACCTTCATTTGGATTTGGTTTGATTGAGATTCTTGAATAAACTGGAGCCTGTTTGTGTTGGGTTCCTCGTGTGTTTGTTTAAACTTCTGTGTTGTTCACGTTTGAGACTGAGGCCTCTCGGGTCTGGGGGCTCGTGAGCGTTACCAAGATAACGGCGCCGCAGGGTCGGCTGTGGCTGAAGCTGAAGGTGACGGTGTGCTTGGCATCGTCGATCCGACCTCTACAGGTGGGATCGATGAGGTGCATCTCAGACACGCTGTAGCCTTTCTCTTCCACCAAACAAATGGCCAGCTCCACCGAAGCCGAGTCCACGCTGCACTGCGTCTGGTCTCCTGGATTAGAAGATTAAAGCTGAAGACCTGAAGGGAGCCTGATCGTCAAAAAGGACTGAAACCGTCTGTGGTCGAAGATAATCTTACCGTACGTGCCGGCCTTTCTGTACGGAGCAGCAAACATACCACGACAATAGCACTTAGCTGCGCCGGAGTCGGTCAAACCACAGAACTCATGAGGACTGCAGTAGTAGGCCACACAAGGCGAGGGAAGGACTGAGGACACAGGAAGCACACAAAGATCCAGGTAATATCATGAAGGGCTTCAGGAAAAGCTCAAAACGCTGCTTAATATTTCTGTTAAATAGGATTCTTTTATCTGTTCTTAAAATGAGCTCAAAAACAGCTCTTTCGCCGACGGGCGCTGACCAAAAAATACCAGCAATCAAACTCAAGGCCCAAGGGCCAAATCTGGCCCTGAGTACTTGTTTATGTGGTCTCTGCAGTTCATCAAATAGACTGAAAAATGATTAAAAACGAGCAGAGATTCATTCAGTGTGATTTATAATTCTAAATCTTCATAAAAATCTAAATATTCTTGAAAAAATATTCAGTTCAGACAGTTTGATATTAAATATACTTATTTTTAAATAAATTAAATTATTTTTTTCAGATATATTTTAATGTCTGTGAAAAAGGAAACTAAGTGAAGGGTCTGGTTAAACAAACAATGTTTACACTTCATTCTGATTTAAATCCTGCTTTTGCCGTCGAGCAGCTGCAGTGAGTGGTTGAACCTGGTCAGTGGCTTTAGAGAAATATTACCACATTTTCGAACTGGTTGGCTGTTCTTGAGTTGATAGCTGCGTCGGTAAAGGTCCACGAAGTGACAGTAGAGCTGGTCCACGTTGGGATAGTTGCACATGGTGTTGGTGCAGGCCTTTACGAAGAGCTTTGGGTCTGAGCCAGAAACCGCTGCATCCCGCAATAGAGCCTTACACCTGCAGAAATACACAAGGATTCATGTTTAATATGTAACAGTCCATAATAGTCTACGAGTCCCTCTGCTCTGAGCAAAATGAGACTTCAATATACTGTAAATCACTGTTATATGTTGCATTATGTTTTCTAATTATATTTTTATGTTAGAAAAGGGTTGAAGGTTTTGGTCAGGGACAAAAGCAGCTGTAATGGCCGTAGCTGCAACAAAACATCATCTCCTGGTTTAAATTGTTATAATTATCTGCACTTCTGCCCAAAAGCGTTCACAGTTTTAGTGTTTGGTGAGGTTCGTTCTGATCAGTGACACCAAACCTGCTCCGAGACCTGTTCAAAACAGAGGTCTGGGAGCGCTTCCAAATGAACTCTGGGACGGTTCCATTCAAGTGTGAACCACAGACGAGTCCAAACAGGAAGAGGGTCAAACACTGGCGACAAAAACTTCACTTAACGTTTAGTTTTCCCCAGAGCAGAAAAAACAAACCAAAACAATATAGTCCAAAAAAAAAATTTTAGTAGAAGACGAACATAAAGCACTGAGAAGGTAAAATGCCTTATTAGCATTTGGGCTAACAGCGCCCTCTAGTGTGTTTCTTAAGAAAAGCATGTTTTTGTGTTTGGTGCAGTTTAAAACACAGCTCGGATCGGTGCTTTATGTTAGCATCATTTTATCAAACACACTGATATATTTTCTACTAGTTGTGGAAATGGTTTAAACCCAAATAGTTTATTGTAAAATCAGTCATTTGTGGAAAAAACTAAAACAGTCTTTATCCATCTACTGTTTATTGTTAATTGATTGTTAATTCAATCACGTAATGTTTAACGAGGAGGAGATATTGGTCACAGCTAAGCTAACGCTAAACTCTAAACTTCAGTTTGGTCAAATGGATTAGTATTTTGGAGGAAAAACTGGTCTGGTTTTATTTTTTAATAAAAGAGAAGCAGGAGAGGTCTCTAGACTGATTTTGGAGGAGAGTCTGAGACAGGGACAAAAAAGAAAACCATAAAGAGGAGCGTTCAGTGTCAAAAAAAAAAAAAAAAAACAGAACGGACAGAAACTTACTCTTCAGTTACGACAGTGCAGTTTATGGAGCTGTCCGGATCCTGAAAGTAATTATGCCTGCAGCTAGAGGGCGACAAACAAGAGCAGTTAAAACCAGCAGCAGACTTGTGTTGATGGAATGTGTCCTGGGCTGAAGGGTCTGACCTGGGATTACTGACGTCTGAGCGCCGATAGTCCTTAAGCTGAGCTGCTTTGTCGATGCACAGACCCTTAACTTCACTGCGGCCTGAACACAGATAATCATTCTAATGTGAGGTGGACGGAGGCGGGGATTTGGTGATGTTAGAGGGTGTACAGATGAGGAGGAGAATCATGTTATAGGCCCAGTCCCAGCTCTAACACTTAGCTTTTCCTTTTGTTCATTCACGAGACAAAGGACTGTCTCCGAACAGAGATTTAAGGACCACACTGGAAACGAATCATCATGCTTCTACAGCTGCAGTGAGGGCTTTAATCAGAGCCCTGACCCCTGACCCCTTCATTTGGAGGAACAAGGGTAGGGCTGAGGGGTAGGGTAAGTTAGAGGAGTGGGATTGGGCCTTGGTGTCCTGTAAACAGTCAGTGAGGATGTGCTGAATGAAGTTTGGAGTTGAAAATGGACCCAGCATCTGTGAACCAGGGCTACATTCTGAAGAATTAAACACAGTTTTTTTCACCTGAAACTGAGATCAGCGCCTTCACACCATCAAAGAAGATGGAGACAGTGTCCGTGAGAAGTGTGACTTTAACCTGAACTCCATCTGGGTTTTTAGAAAGCTCCACGCCGCTGAAAACCTGGACCGAGCTGCTCAGACTGAAGCTCGACCCGTTCACCTGCAGCGAGACACGTCCCAGTGACAGAAACCCACTTCAATTAAACGTTTGTGTAAAAAAACACCGTCTTACGAGAACTTGCGAGCCTTGGAGCAGTTGCAGTCTGCCTTTGTCTAGTTTCAGAGAAAGGCTGTCCAGGAAGTTGAGGTCCGTGCGGCGCCGGTCCTTGAACTCGGCCAGAACCTCGAGGCCCTTCATCGTCAGAAGAGTGTAGACGCAGCGGTCCGGGACGGTCTTCACACCGCCCTGAACGTCCACTATATTGTGGCCAATCACGGAGCAGCTTTGTACCTTCACACAACTGGAGAACAAAAACAAGAACTCAAAGAAACCGGACCGGACCGGACGGGACTAAACCAAGATGGATGATGGTGCTACATAAAAGAACTGAGTTGTATTTACAATCCTTTGCCGTCACATGTCGCGGGGGGAGGGCAGAGGTTGGTCACGGACACAGAGCCGTCCTGGCGACAGCTCAGAGAGGTGCAGCTCTCTGGGATCGTTTTTATGGAGATTCCTTTGATGACTTGACCTAAAAACACCAAGAACAGGATCAGAAAGAAAGAAGGAAACCAGGAGGAAACCAGGACGAGGACAGGCCTGAGCTGGACTCTGTTGCTGGGTCCGCGGTGTTTACCTGAATGTCGACACCCGGACAGGTCCACCAGAACTCTTGTGGGTGCCTTCACCGAGTATACAAAGTTAATTGTTTCGATGTCAATCGACTGGGCCACGGTTTTAATGCCCTGGAAAAGAGAGTGACCCGTTCAGGCGTTTGTTTAGGCCACTTTCATCCAGCTCCAGACACACACTGATCCATCTCAGAGATAATAAGGAGCACAGCGTTAACACAAAATAATGCCTCATTAAATCACTAAAAGTGGCATTTAAGGAGTAAAGAAATCAGAAAATTCCTAAATATCTTAAGTAGGATGAAGAGTGATTATATATTTTCTAAACCTGATGAAAAACTGCTCCTGTAGTTTTCCCTTCGCTCAATCAAACTAATAAATGATCAAGTATTGTGTGTCAGACTTACGTTAAACTGAGTGGTTTTAAATTCACCGATTGCATAGAGCACTGGATAACCCCCGAAGTCTGCGTAATAAAAGTAGCCCTGGGTGAAAAGAGCACACTTTCAGACAAATATTTCACAGATAATGACAGAAGATGAACAAGTGTCAACCAGACTTACGATTCTGGAATCCTGATAGGTAAACTTTAGCCTGAAATTACACTTTGCTTTTTTATTTTTAATGGCTTTGGGTAATGCTGCGATCATGTAATCTGGTAAAACCACATTTGTTAACATCACCATCTGTTTCACATTCACATATGGCAGGTAAATGCAGTCAATGTAAGGCAGAGGTTTCCCAGTGACCGGATCATTGAAGCACAAGGTCACCTTTGAAGTCAAGAAGCTGAGCTGAACAGACGAGAGACACAGCTTTTTAAACCAGTCTTTCTCTAAAATCATAGTAAAACTGGAGATAAACAGGACTGTGGACTCACAAAGGCATTTTTATGTAACGCTCCGTAGAAGCCCACAGGACAGCCATCTATCGGGACTTTGTCATCTTTACTGAAGAACTGTTGACCTGAGACAAGACACAAAGTGAGACAGAGAAAAGAGGTCTGTGTCTGCTGTTGTTGACAGATTTCTGCTCAGCCTCATATTCATTTGGATCAATTCTATAAAGGCCTCCTGCTTCTGACTTTAACCTCCTGGTCCCTGGACACAAAAATGCATTGTTTCAATACTCTGCCATTGCAATGTGAATTCTGTTTTGAATGTTTTTTTGTTTTTACATTTCCTGCTGTTGAAATCCATTAATGTTTCCATGGCAACCTGTAAAACACATTTGTTTGTGTCTGAGAGACCCCGAAGCCATTATTTACAAATGACTGACACTCTCAGACTTGGATAGTGACTCCCCAAAAACAGCGATGCCAACTGAGCGACGACAATTTAACACTTTATTTTCTCTTATTTTGTGCAGTTAAATTTTGTAATAAAATTAAAGAAAAATAATGTTAGGTATTACACATTACACACAGCTCAAGTTTTACAGTTGAGCCACTGCTAAAAAGAGGAATAATGCGTTTGGATCAGAATCTTTTCAAAATAATGTTAAATTGATAATACTTTTGTATCATTTCTGAGACCTACTCACTGCTCAGTATCTACATGAACCAGGACAGGTTCAGGAGGGTCTGGAACAGGTTCAGGAGGGTCTGGACAGGTTCTGGAGGGTCTGGACAGGTTCTGGAGGGTCTGGACAGGTTCTGGAGGGTCTGGACAGGTTCAGGAGGGTCTGGACAGGTTCAGGAGGGTCTGGACAGGTTCAGGAGGGTCTGGACAGGTTCTGGAGGGTCTGGACAGGTTCTGGAGGGTCTGGACAGGTTCTGGAGGGTCTGGACAGGTTCAGGAGGGTCTGGACAGGTTCTGGAGGGTCTGGACAGGTTCAGGAGGGTCTGGACAGGTTCAGGAGGGTCTGGACAGGTTCTGGAGGGTCTGGACAGGTTCAGGAGGGTCTGGACAGGTTCTGGAGGGTCTGGACAGGTTCAGGAGGGTCTGGACAGGTTCTGGAGGGTCTGGACAGGTTCAGGAGGGTCTGGACAGGTTCTGGAGGGTCTGGACAGGTTCAGGAGGGTCTGGACAGGTTCAGGAGGGTCTGGACAGGTTCTGGAGGGTCTGGACAGGTTCTGGAGGGTCTGGAACAGGTTCAGGAGGGTCTGGACAGGTTCTGGAGGGTCTGGACAGGTTCTGGAGGGTCTGGACAGGTTCAGGAGGGTCTGGACAGGTTCAGGAGGGTCTGGACAGGTTCAGGAGGGTCTGGACAGGTTCAGGAGGGTCTGGACAGGTTCTGGAGGGTCTGGACAGGTTCTGGAGGGTCTGGACAGGTTCAGGAGGGTCTGGACAGGTTCTGGAGGGTCTGGACAGGTTCTGGAGGGTCTGGACAGGTTCTGGAGGGTCTGGACAGGTTCAGGAGGGTCTGGGCAGGTTCAGGAGGGTCTGGACAGGTTCAGGAGGGTCTGGACAGGTTCTGGAGGGTCTGGACAGGTTCAGGAAGGTCTGGACAGGTTCAAGAGGGTCTGGACAGGTTCAGGAGGGTCTGGACAGGTTCAGGAGGGTCTGGACAGGTTCAGGAGGGTCTGGACAGGTTCAGGAGGGTCTGGACAGGTTCAGGAGGGTCTGGACAGGTTCAGGAGGGTCTGGACAGGTTCTGGAGGGTCTGGACAGGTTCAGGAGGGTCTGGACAGGTTCAGGAGGGTCTGGACAGGTTCTGGAGGGTCTGGACAGGTTCAGGAGGGTCTGGACAGGTTCTGGAGGGTCTGGACAGGTTCAGGAGGGTCTGGACAGGTTCAGGAGGGTCTGGACAGGTTCAGGAGGGTCTGGACAGGTTCTGGAGGGTCTGGACAGGTTCTGGAGGGTCTGGACACAGACTCAGACGGTCCAGACCCTCTCAGCTGCATCAGAGCAGGACATGTTCTGAGTCCAGAGCATGGATTTATTATTAAACTGTGTCTCTGTGACATAAACTAAACATGTTTCCAAGTTTTAAAATTCATCAAATTCATAAATATTTGTGAGGTTTGATGAGACTGAAGTTCAAAAAGGTTTCTGAGGGTCTCAGGTGGGACCCCCGAGAGTTAATGCAGCGGCTTCAGTGAAAAACAACCAATAAAAGGTGTGAGTTTTACCTGCTGCGATCAGGTCGATCGACGACAGAAGGAACAGGAGGCGGAGCATGTTGGAGCAGCCAATCAGACGACACCAGACAAAACACTGACACCAGGGGCGACACTGAGAACAGGAACCATTACACTGGATTTGTCATATTCATTTAACCAAGAAATCACAGCAAAACCTGCTCAAACTCCAACTAAAACATGTTTAAATTTAACCAAAACCAAAAGAATTCAACTAAAACCTGTTTAGATCCATCTAAAACCTGTTTAAATCCATCTAAAACCTGTTTAGATCCATCTAAAACCTGTTTAAATCCATCTAAAACCTGGATTAAGCGGTTCTTCAGCCGTGTCTGTTGTTACCTCTCGCTCCGATGCCGTTGTGTCTGAGGTTCACGCCGTTTGTTCATTTTATGCTGAAGATCTACAAAAGGGGTGTGGCCTGAAGGGCCTTATTCCAGGAACTAGATCTGAATCAGAGACTGTGATTGGTTCTTCAGGAGCGGCCTCTGCAGAGTCACACAATACAACAATATACAGTGTTTCAACAAAATACCACTTCACATGATCTTTGAGTCAAGTCCAAGACCAAGACCAAGTCCAGGACCAGGACCAGGATCAGGACCAGGACCAAGACCAGGATCAGGACCAGGACCAGGACCAAGACCAAGACCAAGACCAAGACCAAGACCAAGACCAAGACCAGGTCAAGTCCAAGTCAAGTCCAAGACCAAGTCAAGTCCAGGTCAAGTCCAGGTCAAGACCAAGACCAAGACCGAGTCAAGTCCAAGACCAAGACCAGGTCAAGACCAGGTCAAGACCAAGACCAGGTCAAGACCAGGTCAAGACCAAGACCAGGTCAAGACCGAGTCAAGTCCAGGTCAAGTCCAAGACCAAGACCAAGACCGAGTCAAGTCCAGGTCAAGTCCAAGACCGAGTCAAGTCCAGGTCAAGTCCAAGACCGAGTCAAGTCCAGGTCAAGACCAAGACCAAGACCAAGTCAAGTCCAGGTCAAGTCCAAGACCGAGTCAAGTCCAGGTCAAGAACAAGACCAAGTCAAGTCCAAGACCAAGTCATGTCCAGGTCAAGTCCAAGACCGAGTCAAGTCCAGGTCAAGTCCAAGACCAAGTCAAGTCCAAGACCAGGTCAAGTCCAGGTCAAGACCAAGTCCAAGTCAAGTCCAAGACCAGGTCAAGTCCAGGTCAAGACCAAGACCAAGACCAAGACCAAGACCAAGACCAAGACCAAGACCAAGACCAAGTCAAGTCCAAGTCAAGTCCAGGTCAAGTCCAGGTCAAGTCCAAGACCAAGACCAAGTCAAGTCCAGGTCACAGCAGCAGTTATTAGCAGCGCTTCAAGAAAAGGAAGACTATTCAAAACATAAGAAGTGAACATAACGTGTGTTGAAACCTCTAAATACAGACGCAAATAAATAAATAACTAGTATTTAGTCTAAATAAGTCTAAATGGACAAAAACTAGTGTCACATGATCAAGTTATTAATGTGAAAACAGTTGAAATATTTGAAATGACTGATATTAAACTCAAATATCTTAAACGTTGTTGATGAAGACAATAACATTAATAGAATCTCAGGTGAGTTTCAGAGTCTGTTCTGACTCCAGCAGGATTCAGCTGCACTTATCAAGTTGAAAAAACGAGTTCCCGAGGAGCACCTGAACGCACCTTAATACAACCGTAAAAGAGTTTGAGACATATTTTATAAAAAAAAAAAATCATGTGCTTCACAAAGTCAGTATGTTTTTCATGAGCTGCAGTTGTTGCAGGATTCTAACTCTGAGCAGGTCTCAGCTGCTGAACAGAACCGGTTCATTTTGAACAAAGCACGGGAAAGAAAATACTGATAAAAAATAACCCTAAAGTTAATCCGTCATTAGTGCTCGAGCTGAAAACTCACTCCTGATGCAGAGAAGTTTTCAAATGACATCATTATTAGTATTATTATCAAGTCTGTAAGTCAGAGGCTGAAGTCCAAGTCAAGTCTGAAGTCATTAAAGTTGTGCCTAAAACAGGAATGAATCATGGTAGTTCTTCACTTTCACAAAGCCCTGGTCTGATCTGACTCGGTAAAACGTGAACAAAGAGAGAAATAATGAATCTTTGGTGGAGCTTCTCGCTCTCTGAACTCCTCAACACCACGTCCTTCTTTACACTTTCTGTGTCCAGAAGTCACCTTAATTCAGTTTTATTTACAGTGACCTCAAAGGGCTTTACAAAGACAAGAGCCTCCAACATCAGAAAAAAACTCCAAAAACCCAGAGAAAGCTCAGGGAGAACCACAGAAGGACCCACTCTAAGGGCAATATTCAGGATCAGAACTTGTACTGGGGCAAGAAGAAAGTCGGCTTTATTTTACTAAACGAGATGAAAACGATGGCATTTACCATAACTTCACAGGTTATTTTACTCAAGCAGCAGCAGCTAACCTGCTCTGAACAGAGTAATGTCATGTTAAATATCACCAGAGTCTTATAAATAACAGGAATATTCTACAGAAACACTGTTTTATGTTTAAATAGTCTCCATTTTAGATGAAACAGGCTCAGGATGAAAGCTTTAGAACTGTTCATGTTCCTCACATTTGGTTCAGTTTTGTGAATGTTATCTTCCATCTGTTTGTTAAATAGAGAATAGTTTGATTCTATTTTAGGAGGAAGATTTTCTGACCTGTTTGTTATCCTGTATTTTATTTTCTATTCATCTCATCTTTATCTTTATTTTAGTGGTTTTTTTTATGTTATTTAACAGACTCAAAAGTTAAAACAAATGAAACCAGTTGTTTGTTGCTGAAAAAGTAAATAGGACGACTTTTCACACAGAGCTGTCAGGAATCAATCAGACAATCTTCACCTTTCTTGTTTATTTGGGTCCATAAAGGGCTTTGTGAACCTCTTTTAGCTGCAGACGGTTTAGAGCTAAGTGTGAGGCAGTTCTGCTTAAAAACTATTAAAAACATTCAATTCTCTGTCTCCACTGCATTAAACAGCAGCAGATCTTGTTAAAACCTTCTACAGTTTACTGCAGAACTTCTTTTTACTTTCATCTGTTTAACTTGCAACAAAAGTGTGAAAAGTAGCTTTAGTTTGAAAAGCCTCTGGTGTCTGTCCTTGAGTCTTTTTGGTAAAGCTTTGAAGATGTTTCTAAGGTAGTTTTTGTGAGCACAAGGTGAACAGAGAAGGCACAGCTCGACCCTTTCCTTCTGATCTGAAGCCTTTGAATCAAACAGTAAACTATCAGCTTCATCTTTTTAAATAATCCACCTTTGACAAAGTGTAAAGGACACGGTGTTCCACAAAAGCGTTCTAGCTCATGGAAGACTTCTAAATACACGTGAGAAGAAAAATACACTTTACCGACTGTTTATGAAGAATAAAGAGTTTGTACAAGAACCATAAAAACAAAGTGACTCGTGTTTGAATCCACTGGCCCTGGATTCACTGCTGTCCTCAGAGAAATGTCCTCCGTAGAGTTTTGGTAGTTTTAAAGTGTGTTTGTACAGAAAATCCTTTTGAGCTTTTCAGATAAAGCAGCTACAAAAGGGGTTTCTTTGCTCTTCCCTTTTTCTTTGGCTTTCCTTCTGAGGAAGTGGATGGTGCGACTCAAACAGTAGATACTGCTCCGTGTGAAAATCTGTTTTAATCACACAACTTTTATTAAACACTGAATCTTCAATTTAACAGAAGGTAATTAACTTCATTTTGAATCATTTAACTTTTCCAGACAAACTTTTGTATAATGTGTAAATTGTAATGTATTAATTCTGGATTGTTCAGACTCAAACTGAGTCTCTATGACAGTCCAGGCTATGAATGAAACAATGATCTGATAAATCACTTCAAAATAACTTCAATAAAATACAGTCACTTAAAGAGCATTAATACATTCACTTTGTGAACGCTCTGAACCAAAAAAACCAAAACAAACAAACAGTAAAGGTCCTAATAAAAACCATCAGACAAACACACACAATAAAAACTATAAACGCCTCATTTAAAAAATACCCTGCCTGTTAAACATGACACATTAAAATGTTATTGCAGGTAATGATTTAGTGCATTAAAGGTATTTACTGTGACCTGATGCAGTTGATAAAGCTGTACTTGCAGCGTCTCAGAAGGCCATGAGTCTCCACGGCTCCATCTTCTCCACAGCCTCCAGTCCAGCCATTGGCCTCATTTTCAGGAGACGCCATTAATGCCCGTATTATACTTGAGTATTGTACATAAGTATTGTACTTGAGTATTGTACATAAGTATTGTACTTGAGTATTATACATGATTATTATACTTGATTATTGTAATTGAAAATTATACTCGAGTATTGTACTTGAGTATTATACTTGATTATTGTACTTTAGTATTATACATAAGTATTGTACTTGAGTATTATACTTGATTATTGTACTTGAGAATTATGCTCGCGTATTGTACTTGAGTATTATACTTGAGCATTGTACATATGTATTGTACTTGAGTATTATACATAAGTATTGTACTTGAGTATTATATTTGAATATTGTAATTGAAAATTATACTCGAGTATTGTACTTGAGTATTGTACTTGAGCATTGTAATTGAGTATTATACATAAGTACTGTACTTGAGCATTGTACTTGACTATTATGATAGAGTACTGTACTTGAGTATTGTACGTAGTTTTGTACTTGAGTATTATACTTTTGTTACATCGAGGTTAGATTACTGTAATTCTCTGCTGGCAGGATGCCCAAATAACTCCTTGAAGTTTTCAGCTCATCCAAAACGCAGCAGCTAGAAACTAACAGACAAGAGCACATTACTCCAGTGTTAGCCTCTCTTTACTGGCTTCACATTGAATTCAGAATTAAGTTCAAAATCACTTATAGTGAGGAAGGCCCCGTCCTATCTCAGAGACCTCATAGAGTCATACCATCCTAACAGAACGCTTCGTTCTCAAAATGCAGGGCTAACAGTCGTTCCTAGAGTTTCCAAAAGTACAATGGGAGGTACAGCCTTTAATTACCAAGCTCCTATTTTATGGAATCAGCTTCCAGCTCGCGTTAAAGAGGCAGGCACAGTCTCAATGTTTAAGGTTAGACTTAGGGCTTATGGTCAGGACATATACATTAGATGAGATAAGGGCCTATGGTCAGGACATATACAGTAGATGAGATAAGGACTTATGGTCAGGACATATACATTAGATGAGATAAGGGCCTATGGTCAGGACATATACAGTAGATGAGATAAGGGCCTATGGTCAGGACATATACAGTAGATGAGATAAGGGCCTATGGTCAGGACATATACAGTAGATGAGATAAGGACTTATGGTCAGGACATATACAGTAGATGAGATAAGGACTTATGGTCAGGACATATACATTAGATGAGATAAGGGCCTATGGTCAGGACATATACAGTAGATGAGATAAGGACTTATGGTCAGGACATATACATTAGATGAGATAAGGGCTTATGGTCAGGACATATACATTAGATGAGATAAGGGCCTATGGTCAGGACATATACAGTAGATGAGATAAGGACTTATGGTCAGGACATATACATTAGATGAGATAAGGGCTTATGGTCAGGACATATACATTAGATGAGATAAGGGCTTATGGTCAGGACACATACAGTAGATGAGATAAGGGCTTATGGTCAGGACACATACAGTAGATGAGATAAGGGCTTATGGTCAGGACACATACAGTAGATGAGATAAGGGCTTATGGTCAGGACACATACAGTAGATGAGATAAGGGCTTATGGTCAGGACACATACAGTAGATGAGATAAGGGCCTATGGTCAGGACATATACATTAGATGAGATAAGGGCCTATGGTCAGGACATATACATTAGATGAGATAAGGGCCTATGGTCAGGACATATACATTAGATGAGATAAGGGCTTATGGTCAGGACACATACAGTAGATGAGATAAGGGCTTATGGTCAGGACACATACAGTAGATGAGATAAGGGCCTATGGTCAGGACATATACATTAGATGAGATAAGGGCCTATGGTCAGGACATATACAGTAGATGAGATAAGGGCTTATGGTCAGGACACATACAGTAGATGAGATAAGGGCTTATGGTCAGGACACATACAGTAGATGAGATAAGGGCTTATGGTCAGGACACATACAGTAGATGAGATAAGGGCCTATGGTCAGGACATATACATTAGATGAGATAAGGGCCTATGGTCAGGACATATACATTAGATGAGATAAGGGCCTATGGTCAGGACATATACATTAGATGAGATAAGGGCTTATGGTCAGGACACATACAGTAGATGAGATAAGGGCTTATGGTCAGGACACATACAGTAGATGAGATAAGGGCCTATGGTCAGGACATATACATTAGATGAGATAAGGGCCTATGGTCAGGACATATACAGTAGATGAGATAAGGGCTTATGGTCAGGACACATACAGTAGATGAGATAAGGACTTATGGTCAGGACACATACAGTAGATGAGATAAGGGCTTATGGTCAGGACACATACAGTAGATGAGATAAGGACTTATGGTCAGGACATATACATTAGATGAGATAAGGGCTTATAGTCAGGACATATACATTAGATGAGATAAGGGCTTATAGTCAGGACACATACATTAGATGAGATAAGGGCTTATGGTCAGGACATATACAGTAGACAACTGAACCGTCCAGAACCAGGTGAGCTGTACCTGTGACCTCCTGGTGCTTCTGCAGATGTTCATACAGCCCCAGCAGCACAGACAGGACACAGAAGACCCACCTCCTGAACAACTGCACACCTGTCACAGGTGAGACATGAGAACCTCTCTCATTGACCCTGCCTCACGTCTGATCGAACCAGAACCAAATGGTCCAGAAGCGCCTTGTAATAAACTCAAGGTCATTTACATCAACTGTATTTACACCTGTTCCATCAACACTGCTCAGAGTCGCCTCGGGAGGACGCAGTGTTCCATCAACACTGCTCAGAGTCGCCTCGGGAGGACGCAGTGTTCCATCAACACTGCTCAGAGTCGCCTCGGGAGGACGCAGTGTTCCATCAACACTGCTCAGAGTCGCCTCGGAAGGACGCAGTGTTCCATCAACACTGCTCAGAGTCGCCACAGTCCCATTGAGTCTCTCTGTCTATGGCCCCTAAACCCTCTGAGTCTGCGGCCCCTAGACCCTCTGAGTCTGCGGCCCCTAGACCCTCTGAGTCTGCGGCCCCTAGACCCTCACCTCTGAGTCTGCGGCCCCTAGACCCTCACCTCTGAGTCTGCGGCCCCTAGACCCTCACCTCTGAGTCTGCGGCCCCTAGACCCTCACCACTGAGTCTGCGGCCCCTAAACCCTCACTTCTGAGTCTGCGGCCCCTAGACCCTCACCACTGAGACTGCGGCTCTTAGCCCCTCACCTCCGAGTCTGCGGCCCCGCTCCCTGCAGTAGATGGTGGGGGTCTCCTCTGTCTCTGTGGCCCCTGGTTTGAGAGAGGAGCAGGAGGAGTCTCTGAGCTGTTCACAGTCTTTACAGTGAGTCACATGAGAACTGTGTTTACTGCAGCCAGAGTCTGGACCAATCAGAGCGCTGCGTTTGGAGCAGGAAGAGTCTGGACCAATCAGAGCGCTGCGTTTGGAGCAGGAAGAGTCTGGACCAATCAGAGCGCTGCGTTTGGAGCAGGAAGAGTCTGGACCAATCAGAGAGCTGCGTTTGGAGCAGGAGGAGTCTGGACCAATCAGAGAGCTGTCTGCGATGATGGTGCTCTGATCACAGACCATGGTAGCCTGGCCAGCCAGACCGACTTTCTCATTGTATTACATACAGAGAAAGTTAGTCTGGAATCGCACAATCTGCCTCCGATTTCTGCTCCGGCGCTTTCTTTCCGACCAATCGTAGCGAGGGAGGCGGGATTTTGTTTCGCGTCATATTGAGCGCGAGAAAACAGTAGCAGGTTTCGGCAGCTTACAACGATCGAAATAAGCACTAAACTCGATATTACACCCCGTGTCCTCAGATTTTTCTGACAAAAACAACAGAAGTCATTCAACGTCACCGAAGCATCTTCTCTCTCGAGCCACGCTGGTGTACGCTGTGGTTTGTTGACAACTAGAATAAGTTTCGCTTTCCTTACGTCACATCCGTGGCTTCTCTGATTGGTTCACTCAGCGAGCGTTAGTTCTGCCCATGGTCCTGCCTTGAAATCCTGTTTAAATCCATCGATCCCAGACTAACTTTCTCTGTATGTAATACAAAGGGAAAGTCGGTCTGGCTGGCCAGGCTAAGACCATGGTGCTCTCTGGAATAAAAACAGGATGAATACATACAGCTCATTAATAAACAATTAAAGAACAAAGCACCAAAATGGATCTGAAAGGCGCCTTAAAACATATAAACTCACCTTTGGGATCAGTGTCATGGTCCAAACCTGAAAAAACAAAAGAACATTTTAAATACTGATAATACATTGATCAGTGGTTTGGACAAATACTACATACAGAGTATTTTCAGCAATACATCATGAACATGAAAGAGAAACGGATCAACATTTAAACTTGAAAATGGAACAGAAGTTAGGGTTGAATTTCACAAAAGTACAAGAATTTAAACAGGACTAAACCAGGACTAAAAACAGGGGTAAAACAGGGGTAACACAGGGGTAAAACAGGGCTAACACATGGGTAAACACGGGTAAAACAGGGGTAACACAGGGGTAAACACAGGGGTAAAACAGGGGTAACACAGGGGTAAACACAGGGGTAAAACAGGGGTAAACACAGGGGTGAAACAGGGGTAAAACAGGGGTAACACAGGGGTAACACAGGGGTAAAACAGGGGTAACACAGGGGTAACACAGGGGTAAAACAGGGGTAACACAGGGGTAACACAGGGGTAACACAGGGGTAAACACAGGGGTGAAACAGGGGTAAAACAGGGGTAAACACAGGGGTAAAAACAGCCTGTACCTGTGCTTCCAGCCCGGTGCTGCTCCTCCCAGACTGAAGGAGGCGCTGCCTTGCGGCAGACTCCGGTCCAGCAGGCTGTCATCGATGCGGAGGCTGCGTCTGGACATAGTTCTGGTCCAAGGACAGTCCTGGTCCTGACAGTCCTGGTCCCAGACCAGATGAGATAAATCCAGAGTAATACTGAGCAGCGTATTTCACTCTGAACTCTCAGCAGCTGCAGGAAACTACAACAAGAACAGACTATGTTCATGAATGAATCAAAGAGTCACTTTAAAGTTTAAACTAGTTCACAGCTTAAAATGAAACAAGATTAGATTTAATCTGGTTTAAAGAAAACTAAACTAAAGTGGTGCAAATGATATTTTAAGTTAAACCAGGATTAAAACCGGTTTTAAGACTCAGACTCAGGATTAGTCTGGATTTTTGAGAGATAGTAGAGAAACCTACAGAGAACAAACCTGGAAACAAGACAAAACTAAAGTAACTCTTTAACAAAAGACAGTAAGATTAATCTCTCTCTCTCTGCATTTTTCTTTTACCATTTTTTAACGATTACATGACGTATTATTCCATGTCAATTCCAATGTTTTACTTTCATAAATTAATACAGAAGAAAGAGACTCTGCAATTGCTCAAAGCAAACCCACGTGTGTAAAAGTGTAAATGCCTTTTCAAGTACAAGTGTTAAATTCTAACCAATCAGCGCTGGAGCTCGGACAAGTGACTGTTCCAACAACCAATCACAGCTCGCAGTGGGCGGGCCCCCGCGAAAAACAAACTAGGCTATCAACAAACTTCACGTATTCGTTTCTTTTTATTGATAAACTGGAACATTAACAAGCTAAAAAAACACCTATTAGAGCGACATACCTTCAGTCCAACTCCGAAAATAAAGCGGTGGTTCAAAAATTAGGTTTTAAATTCGAAAATGCCGCCCGTTAGCGGTTGCTATGCTAACTGTTGCTAGCGGCGATCCATTCTTTTAGCTCTCGCTTAAACTTCTCTTTCAAAAGCTGTTGTCAGTATAAACTAACCGTACTTAGCTGGTATTATATTTATAAAAGGCACATGCTCCCAAAACCGACTGACAAACAAAAATGCAGCAGAATTTAAGTTTTATCGATCACTCACATACTTCTGCTAGTTTCACAGGTATTTATAAACTCAGCGGGATTTATCTCCCTCTGGCGGCGGGAGGACGAACAGCAGCTGCGAATAAATAAATAAAATAAAAAATATATGAAAATTACGCTTATAAGTGAATAAATTGCTCAAAATCAACAACAAAATTCCACAATATTCATACAGGAATACAGTTGTTTGCCATGTAAACTTTTATAAAAGTAGTTCAAAAGACCATAGACTTCTGTGTGTTACTGCAGAGACAGGTGGTCCATTGCTCTTTACTATTTTGATTGAATTGTGAGCACTGTGGGTTGGTGTCCAGCAGAGGGGGCAGAGTTTAACATGCATGTATATATAACCTACAGCAGATTTAAAGACTCTGAGTCACTCAGTTCAGTTTAGAGACAGACCCTGGACACGAGGAAGAACAGCAATATTCAAAAACACAAGGGGTTTACAAGAATTTTTATTTCTAATACATTAAATACATTGACAAAAGTCTCCAAAACGTGACAGTAAATAAAATACATGTGGCATAGGTTTACGTTTTTAATTAGTTTTTAATTCGAGAGGGTTTTATTCACTTCTCATAGCGCTTCGAGGCCTACAGTCAGTGAAGGGGGTTAACAGCCTTTTACTGTTTTCAGAGACATTAACAAAGGACTGTATTCTGTAACAGGCCTGAAGTGGTGACCACATCAGAGATACAGGCTGAGATACATAGATCCATGTTCAGATGTGGAGCCTGAACTCAGGGTTGTCTGACGTCATGGAGCTATTCTCACGAGCAAAACCACTTTCAAAGGCCTTGGCCTCATTCAGACTAAAATGACTCAGAGAAAATAAACAAAGACTAAAGCACAACTAAACTTGGTTCTGTTTGTCGAGATAAACTGAGAGATTGAGGTTATCTTTCAGTAAAAGCTGAGTTCTCTGGAGGTGTGTCTGTAACAGCAACAGGCCACGTTTCACTGTGTCACCGCCTCGTGTTTATGGAGGACTCCTGGGGTTTTCAGGGTGTATTCCAATCATGCACCACACTGTCTCCGTCAGAATGAGACACACATGTTTTATTTGTATTTATAAAACAGAATCTGTCAACAGTTTATTTAAACAGTGTCAACCCTGATTTTACAGTTCTTTACAGTTTGTCTTTGGCACAGAACGGAGTTTACAGTAAAAAACTGTCAAACTGCAAAGACCGTAGACTTCACACAACAAAGAGAAAACCAGGTCTGAACCAGGTCTAAAGAAACAGAGAAAAACTGTGGAAAAAAACACCAAACCATTAAAATGTGGAAATATATTAAACAAAAACTGGTTCAGACCTGGTTCAGACCTGGTTCAGACCTGGTTCAGACCTGACCTGTGTGTGACACTGACAGTGGTTTTTGTCTGAGTCTGGTTTCAGCCTCAGGGACCTAACCTTGCGCTGCAGCTGGATTCTCTGGAGATTTGGGAGTTTCCAAAACTCTTGTAAATCCATCTTGTATCATGCCAACCAAACCGCTTGAGTCGCGAACCGTGGACTCACCGGACTCTGTTGACCAATGATGTTGCAGCACTAACAGGTAGAGGCGGGTTTTTAATTTGAAGAAAGCAACTAGTGCTCTCTTCTCCTCTTTGTTATCAACATGGCTACGCCGAAAGACGTTAGTGTTGACGCTGCTATCGAAACATTTTTATCAGAAGTAGAGAGTATTTCTTCTTTGAAAGAAGCACAAAGAGTATTATGTCTATCGTTGCTGTGATTGGTTAAAGGAACCTCTTGGAGGCGGAGACTAGTGCTTCAATGGAATACAGTGAATAAGTAATGTTAAAGTATAACATAAATAAATTTTACGTCCTATGAGTTTTAACATTTCACTGAGATCTGAAAATGCATTAAACAATTATAAATCCACAAAATGGACATAATTTCAGTCACTTGCCATGATTTGAGCTCAACACTTGAGTCTTGGTTTAAAATCTTTCATGAAGAATCACAGTTTGGGCCATGTTTCTTTTGCTTTGAGCCACTTTAACTCGAGCTAAACCTCATTAAAAGGTTTGCCGTTAGCCTCATGTTGTCGTCACCTGAAACTACTTTATAGTCAGGTTTAACATTAAAAATTAACAGAACGGAAAAGGCTGACCTAGACTTTAGGTTAGTGGCTGTTCCTGGACAAAGTGGACTCACAAAGACTCCAAAAAACAAAACAAAAAACTGAAGAGACAGGGATTGCAGAAAAAACAGTGGAAGGCTTTTACAGGCTAAGCTAATCTGGAAGCTAACTTAGCAGCTAACACGTTTATTGAGGCTGTAATGGCTGAATTTTTTCAGTACTTTTTTTACTTTGAGTTTTAAAGGCACAACTTTTAGTCAAAAGAAAACTTGACCAAAGCAGCAGAAACTTGGAATAGAAAAGTAAACATGGTCTATAAAAATATGTGGGTTTTGGTTTGTGAAAAACACTAAAATCTAAACCAACATAGGAGCTAATACTTTATGTGGCAATGATTGAATCATAATTATTAGGCACAACTTTTATTTGATAAAAGATTTACAAAAGTAGCAACACGTGAAAAAAAAATCAACATAAATTACTACAATATTTATATTTATAAATAGAAATCTGCATATTTGATTTGTCAAAACAATGAATTGTAAAGGCTAAGCTAACTTGGAAGCTAACTTTTTTTTTTATTTATAAAGAAAACATTTGGTAAACTTGACCAAAGCAGCAACACGTTGATGGGGATGCTAACAACTATCTTGGTCATAAATATTAAGGCACAGTGTTACACAATGAAAAACTTGACCAAGTCTCTCTGGCTTTGGACTGTATTTGAGTTAGACTTGATTTAAGGAGGTCATGACCTTGTATTTGTCTTGAACTGTTTCTGACCTGAAGCATGTGTTGGATCCACGTTTGCCTTTGAATAGTCTTTGATTGATTTTTGGTCGACATTAGCTTGATGTTATCATGAGGTGGTGGTCCTTCTCCAAAGTTGCACAGCCACCTTCCACAAGAAATGCTTTTGTTGCCGTTGATTGATGACCATCTTAGTAAATAAGAGCTGGGACGTGGAGCTGCTTTTGTTGGTTTAGTGTTTAGTGTAAAACATCTATCTTGATTCATTTCCATGCATTTCCACTTGGCCTTGAAGTGCAAGTACCAACTACAAATCGAAAAAAATGTGAAACCTTTGTGTTCATTGCTTAGTGCTCCTTTGTGCTCGTATTGAACCTGTTGGACATAATCTGTGTCTGGGTTCAGTCATGTGACCAAACGCCTTCCTGTTTCTTAAGCCACCTGTTTCCTCTCAGGAAGGAGTTCTGTCCATTCCAGAGCTAAGGTCTCATCCTTCTATATTCTGACTTTGGAATTTGTTGTTGAAGTCCCACATGTTACCACAGCGCTAGGCTAATGGCTAACATAATCAAGAAAGTGGTACAAATCCACAGCAGGATCCAATAAAAAACACAGGAAAAGATGCAAAACTGTAGCGTAAAAGCAGTTTATCACTAGGTTTCCTTGGCTGGATTTGAGTCGACAGTTTTAGCCTCTAGTCCCTCGTTTGTCAGAAAAAAAGTTGAGTTAAATGGGACTAGATCCTCTTAGACTTGAACCAGCCTTAAAGCTGACTTCGAGTGGTCTTGATCTGGACTCAATCACATCAGGACTTCATCTTTACTTGTGGTCTTTGCTTCTTTGACCCCATTTCTGGAGGTCTCTGGAGGTCTCTAGAAGTCTCTTGAGGTCTCTAGAAGTCTCTGGAGGTCTCCGGAGGTCTCTGGAGGTCTCTAGAGGTCTCTAGAAGTCTCTAGAAGTCTCTGGAGGTCTCTGGAGGTCTCCGGAGGTCTCTGGAGGTCTCTGGAGGTCTCTAGAAGTCTCTTGAGGTCTCTAGAAGTCTCTGGAGGTCTCCGGAGGTCTCTGGAGGTCTCTAGAAGTCTCTTGAGGTCTCTAGAAGTCTCTGGAGGTCTCCGGAGGTCTCTGGAGGTCTCTAGAAGTCTCTTGAGGTCTCTAGAAGTCTCTGGAGGTCTCCGGAGGTCTCTGGAGGTCTCCGGAGGTCTCTAGAGGTCTCTAGAAGTCTCTGGAGGTCTCCGGAGGTCTCTGGAGGTCTCTGGAGGTCTCTAGAGGTCTCTGGAGGTCTCTGGAGGTCTCTGGAGGTTTCTGGAGGTCTCTGGAGGTCTCTGGAGGTCTAGACTTGGTTCTGGTCCTGGTGCATGTAGAGCCTGATGAGTCCAGCCTTGTGCAGCTCTTGCCACAGGTTCATCTCGAGGCGCAGGTCGTGGTTGATGTAGAAGCCGACCCGGTGGAAGTTCTTGTCGTAGTAATGATCCGAGTATCGGCTGTAGTCGGGCGTCATGAAGCCGTAAGCACTCACCTGAGAAATACAAAAAGCATTTCAAAACCTCACCTGGGAAATAAAGAATGTTTTGCTATCTGAGTTTTTAAAATGTCAAAGACATTTCAAAAGAATAAGCAATCTTAGATGCAAACACAAAAGGACACTTTAAAACCTCATTTGGAAAAATAAAGACCTACATAATAATTATAAAATGATTTATATTACACTTTTGAGGACTTTTGGGGCGTTATTGATAGTTTGACAGTAGCTGGACAAGAAGCAGGGTGAAAGAGAGTGAGGAAAGACACTGGACAAATGACCCGACCGAGACTCCCGCTCTGCCTTTGATTTGAAGAGAAAATAGGTCATGATGAAGATTCAGCAGGTCCTTCAACGAAGCCAGGTCTGGGACTGACAGGAACTTTTACAGGACGTTCCACAGCAGTCTCACAGGATCATCAGTCTTTATGTTTGGGTTTTTTAAAAACCTAATAACCTCTAAACAGTTTGTTCTGGGACCTTCGGAGTGTCTGTGTTTGTTCAGACAAGTCTCTGTGATTAATGAGTTAATCAGGTCCTGTTTACTGCCGTGGTTTTCATTCAAAGAGCTGACCGTGATCAGGTCTGATTGGACGAGCAGCTTCTGGGAAACACATAAAAACTGTTCTTAGCGATGATTAAATCCAGTTGTTGCTGATGGAGCAGAGATAATGATATCGTGTCCTGACTCTTGGGAGAGTACAGTCTAATCTCAGGATGATAAAGGTCTGTGTGTTCTCAGCAGGTTTGAGATATTCTTTATGTTTACATCCACATAAGGCCTTGTTTCTTTCAAATTAAAAGTCAACAAATGCATTAGACTTTCAAAACACCTTCTATAACGTCAGACAGAAACAAACCAAAGGCTGGATTTGGACGTCAAACTAATGTCTCGTTTTCACTGGAACAAGTAGTGTCTATTAAACCAGTAATAATGTGTTTTCACCTGGTCACAGGTGTGGAGCGCTGCCAGCAACATGACGGCTCCAGTCGACGGTCGATAGATGTCTTTGTATTTGGTTTTCAGAGCGTTCGATCGGAGGAATCTGAAACACACCAGTTTATCTCTGATGAAATAAACCTGATTTATTTCAGCCCGACGTCACTAACCCCTGAAGTACTCACCTGTTCCTGAGGTATCGGATAAAGTCCGGGTGGTATATCTTCAGTTTCTCCAACGACACGTTTTTCCCAAAAAACTGAGTAGGACTGAAACAGGAACAACATTTAGATTATTGTCATCATATAAACCTACGGCGTTCCTCAGGGGTCAGCACCTGCTCCTCTAAGTCTTTAGGGAGAGTTTAGGAACACCTCGTTTAACACTAAACTTAGTAAACATTAACGTCCACAGTAATATAAGCTCTTACTCGATGTTGCGTTCAGGGCCCCGGTCCACCCTGGTGTGAGTGGCCGCTGCCTTCATGAGCAGATAATCTCTGTCCTGGTCCGGGAGGAACACGTACCGAGTTTCCTACATAAAAAAACACAACACAGTGACATTAAGGCCACTCCTGTCCAGCAGGGGGCGTCCTACAGCCCCTCAGTGTCACATTATTACAACAAAAATACACCTTTTATTCAATATTTGTCAAATGTATCAAAACTCTTATTTCCACAGTTTTTTTCAAAGAAAACAACACAGGTTTCATGTGTTTCCACAGTTCCACGAGACCGAGGAGGACTCACCTGAGACTGGACCCACCTGAGACTGGACCCACCTGAGACTGGACTCACCTGAGACTGGACTCACCTGAGACTGAGACTGGACTCACCTGAGACTGGACTCACCTGAGACTGGACTCACCTGAGACTGGACCCACCTGAGACTGGACTCACCTGAGACTGGACTCACCTGAGACTGGACTCACCTGAGACTGAGACTGGACTCACCTGAGACTGGACTCACCTGAGACTGGACCCACCTGAGACTGGACCCACCTGAGACTGGACCCACCTGAGACTGGACTCACCTGAGACTGGACCCACCTGAGACTGAGACTGGACTCACCTGAGACTGGACTCACCTGAGACTGGACCCACCTGAGACTGGACCCACCTGAGACTGAGACTGGACTCACCTGAGACTGAGACTGGACTCACCTGAGACTGGACTCACCTGAGACTGGACTCACCTGAGACTGGACCCACCTGAGACTGGACTCACCTGAGACTGGACTCACCTGAGACTGGACCCACCTGAGACTGGACCCACCTGAGACTGGACTCACCTGAGACTGGACTCACCTGAGACTGGACCCACCTGAGACTGGACTCACCTGAGACTGAGACTGGACTCACCTGAGACTGAGACTGGACTCACCTGAGACTGGACTCACCTGAGACTGGACTCACCTGAGACTGAGACTGGACTCACCTGAGACTGAGACTGGACTCACCTGAGACTGGACTCACCTGAGACTGAGACTGGACTCACCTGAGACTGGACTCACCTGAGACTGAGACTGGACTCACCTGAGACTGGACCCACCTGAGACTGGACTCACCTGAGACTGGACCCACCTGAGACTGGACTCACCTGAGACTGGACCCACCTGAGACTGGACTCACCTGAGACTGGACTCACCTGAGACTGGACTCACCTGAGACTGGACCCACCTGAGACTGGACCCACCTGAGACTGGACTCACCTGAGACTGGACCCACCTGAGACTGGACCCACCTGAGACTGGACCCACCTGAGACTGGACCCACCTGAGACTGGACCCACCTGAGACTGGACTCACCTGAGACTGGACTCACCTGAGACTGAGACTGGACTCACCTGAGACTGAGACTGGACTCACCTGAGACTGAGACTGGACCCACCTGAGACTGGACCCACCTGAGACTGGACTCACCTGAGACTGGACTCACCTGAGACTGAGACTGGACCCACCTGAGACAGGACTCACCTGAGACAGGACTCACCTGAGACTGGACTCACCTGAGACTGGACTCACCTGAGACTGGACTCACCTGAGGAGGACTCACCTGAGACTGGACCCACCTGAGACTGGACTCACCTGAGACTGAGACTGGACTCACCTGAGACTGAGACTGGACCCACCTGAGACTGAGACTGGACCCACCTGAGACAGGACTCACCTGAGACAGGACTCACCTGAGACTGGACTCACCTGAGACTGGACTCACCTGAGACTGGACCCACCTGAGACTGGACCCACCTGAGACTGGACCCACCTGAGACTGGACTCACCTGAGACTGGACTCACCTGAGGAGGACTCACCTGAGACTGGACTCACCTGAGACTGGACTCACCTGAGACTGGACCCACCTGAGACTGGACTCACCTGAGACTGGACTCACCTGAGGAGGACCCACCTGAGACAGGACTCACCTGAGACTAGACTCACCTGAGGAGGACTCACCTGAGACTGAGGAGGTCTGCCGTAGCCCAGACCTGCGTAGTTCCTCAGAGAGTTCCTCAGAGTGTTTGTGGAGAACGTGTAGTGAGTCGTTCTGTAGCCAACGTCTGCCTCAAAACCCTTCAGTATGGCTCCGTTAGTCCTGATAAGACCAGAGATAGACCGGTTAGAACCAGGACTGAACCAGGAGCGTACCAGGTCTCACTAGGACCTCACCTGAAGACGTAGTGGTGCAGGTCGATCTCGGGTCCTTTGCTGGAGTTTTTGAGGATCCCTCCGTTTCCTACGACGGCGCAGCGAATGCAGCGCGATGCGTTCAGGCGCCGGGGCCAGTCGTCCAGCAGCTGTCCGCTCAGAGAGGAGTTCAGGGCGGACAGGGTCTGCACCAGGACTGCACCAGCAGAGGGCACGGAGGTTAAATCCAGCTAAAACCTGTTCAAATCCAACTAAAACCGGTTCAAATCCAACTAAAACCTGTTCAAATCCAACTCGAACCTCTTCAAACATGTTGGATTATGGCTCAGGTCTTATGCTCATCATCATTACTCTCCCTGTATTCTGTTTGTCTTTATCAAAATAAAGACAAAAGCCCAAAACATCTTCTTAAAAATACAAACTCTGACCTCTACAGCCCACTCTGTTCACTTCCTCTGACCTCTACATCCTCTACAGCCCACTTCCTCTGACCTCTGACCTCTACAGCCCACTCTGCTCCATTCACTTCCTCTGACCTCTGACCTCTACAGCCCACTCTGCTCCGTTCCTCTGACCTCAGCCCGAGGTCAGACTCGTGATAAGATTGGAGGCGTTATAGTAAATAAATTCTGGAGATGAGCTACAAACGGAGTCAAGGACAGACACTGACGTTTGTTACAGTTTTATTTCAAAGAAACTGAGTCACTGAGTTGGACTTGAACAGGTTTTAGTTGGACTTGAACAGGTTTTAGTTGGACTTGAACAGGTTTTATTAGACCTGGTTTTGACCTGGTTTTAATAGGTTTTACTCACGGTCGTAGCTGAGGCCTCCCCAGCCGTGAGCTCCTGGAAACTGGCTCAGTCTCTGGAACTGGTCTGGGGTCAGGTGTTTGGACCACTGCAGAACCGGGACGTCGGGTCTGAACCGGTCCCAGAAGTCCGTCTGGACCACGGTCCTGCGAGGGCTGTCCGGGCAGTCCTGAGTCAGCAGAACCGAGCACGAGTCAGCAGAACTGAGCACGAGTCAGCAGAACACGAGTCAGCAGAACACGAGTCAGCAGAACACTACAACTCCCAGAATGCTTTGCAAACAACTGAATCTAAGAACAGAACAATACTGATAAACTCACCGTGAGAGGAGCTACATCTTCAGAGAAATATGAGTCTCCGATGAACGAGGGCTTAGTGGGTTTAGGACCAGACCCTGGACGGGACCCTGGACCGGACCCGGGGCGGGACCCTGGAACGGTCCCTGGACCGGACCCTGGACCGGACCCGGGGAGGGACCCTGGACCGGACCCTGGACCGGACCCGGGGCGGGACCCTGGAACGGTCCCTGGACCGGACCCTGGGCCAGACCCGGGGCGGGACCCTGGAACGGTCCCTGGACCGGACCCTGGGCCAGACCCGGGGCGGGACCCTGGAACAGTCCCTGGACCGGACCCTGGGAGGGACCCTGGAACGGTCCCTGGACCGGACCCTGGGCCAGACCCGGGGAGGGACCCTGGACCGGACCCTGGACCGGACCCGGGGAGGGACCCTGGACCGGACCCGGGGCGGGACCCTGGAACGGTGCCTGGACCGGACCCTGGACCGGACCCGGGGAGGGACCCTGGACCGGACCCTGGGCCGGACCCGGGGCGGGACCCTGGAACGGTGCCTGGACCGGACCCTGGACCGGACCCTGGACCGGACCCTGGACCGGACCCTGGACCGGACCCTGGACCAGAACCTGGACCAGACCCCAGACCTGGTTTAGACCTGGCTGTGGTGGGTTTAGGTCCTGGTTTAGAGGTGGTTTTGACCCTGGTCTGAGTGGTTTTCGTCTGTTCTTTCGTCTGAAGAATCTGAGACGGTTTTGGTCCAAAAGTTGAGAACAGAGCCTCCTCAGAGTCTTGTACAAAACTGGAAACACAAAAACAGAAACGAAATTAGTGCAGATCCTGTCAGACTCACGGAGATTCTGAGAGGAGCTAATGTTGCTAATGGACCAAACTCTTGATAAAAAACAACAGGTCGGGTTAAAAACTGTTGTGTCTTCAGTAACAGATCTGTGTGTGGAGGATTTAAAGACTTATGGCTCTGTTTTTGTTCATGATTACTGTGACTTCTTCAGAAGCAGAGCCGTAAACATCTGTGTTGATGAAGCTAAAAGGAGACAGCCTTCATTTACTGGAGCTCCTAAAGCCCAGTCGTCCCTCTACAGCCGAGTATTATCGTCTGAAATGATCCTGAAATGATCCTCTGCAGCGAGTCCAACCGAATCCAGACAAATGAATAAATACAGGCCTGAGTTCTGCTGCGGACTAATGTATCTACGAGGAGTCTAATGTGGTTTATCCAACTAAAATACTCCCATTTCATTTTTATACCCATTTTATTACATTTTCTTTAAATAAAATATATTTTTGTATGTATATATTATTATTTTTTATAATTGTTTAAATTTTAGATATTCTGCAAAAAATACTATAACACTCAAGACAATTAAACCAATATAATAAATATAGTAATATTTTTTAGTTAAATGTAAAATTACAAATAAAAAAATACAATTTTGCACCTTTTTAAATTTACATTTAACTATATTCAGTGATTTTTAATCAAAATTGAAGCTTTAGAATGTTTTTTTATATTTGACTCAGGATTGTGTTTGTGTTTGTTTGAGACTCACGACGATGAATCTGGAAACAGACCTGTCACTGTTTACATCCACGTCCGACTGAAACACCAGAGACGACAGGACAACTGCTGTCCACACCTGTCCACACCTGTCCACACCTGTCCACACCTGTCCCTCACCTGTCCACACCTGTCCACACCTGTCCTCACCTGTCCTCACCTGTCCACACCTGGTCCACACCTGTCCACACCTGTCCACACCTGTCCACACCTGTCCACACCTGTCCTCACCTGTCCCACACCTGTCCCACACCTGTCCCACACCTGTCCCACACCTGTCCACACCTGTCCACACCTGTCCACACCTGTCCACACCTGGTCCACACCTGTCCACACCTGTCCACACCTGTCCACACCTGTCCCTCACCTGTCCACACCTGTCCACACCTGTCCTCACCTGTCCTCACCTGTCCTCACCTGTCCACACCTGGTCCACACCTGTCCACACCTGTCCTCACCTGGCCCTCACCTGTCCACACCTGTCCACACCTGTCCTCACCTGGCCCTCACCTGTCCACACCTGTCCCTCACCTGTCCTCACCTGGCCCTCACCTGTCCCTCACCTGTCCACACCTGTCCACACCTGTCCTCACCTGTCCACACCTGTCCACACCTGTCCACACCTGTCCACACCTGTCCCTCACCTGTCCACACCTGTCCACACCTGTCCCTGATAAATTCTGACGTAGATGTGAAACCTGAGAACTACTTTGTGAAACGACACAAAAGGAAGCAAGTGTTTTAAATGTTTCTGTAAAATAAATGTCCAGTCGGGACGTTTTGGGGAAAGGACGGTAAAGGACGGTGAAGACCAGAGACGTCACGAAGACACAGGGACCTTCTATATTTACTTGGTTTTATATTTTTATTGATTTTGTAGAACCGTCCGACATTTCTTCTGTTAAAGTTTGTGAATATTATCACTAGATCAGACACAGATTTCTGTTTTATTTCTTCCGTCGTAGATGTATTTATGAGTTCATGCACAGGTACAAGTGTGTGTTTCTCTGCTGAGGTGGGACAACCCTGTTTTTGTAGATTGTTTTTTTATTTTCGGAGCTGATGTCTGTTTGATTTGTGTTGTGTAGCTGTGTCTGCTCCAGGACACAGTCCAGGACACAGTCAGGATTAATCACATTTATATTTGACCAGGACTGAACTCAATGCAGAGAGTGACTCATTTGTGTTTGAGTCGAAACAAACCTAAAATCCACTATTACTTCACTTTTGAATAATGAGTTAAAGAAATACAGTCTGCAGTAAAAGTTAATGTTTGGTTTAGTAAAAGTTACTCATAAACCTGGTCTTGGTCCTGGTTTAGGTCTGGACTCACTGGGCTAAAGAGGAAACAGGCAAAAGGTTTTGTCTCAGAGAAAACCACAGAATGATTTTTTTGATACAGATATTTTGGTGCATAATACTGTGATAATAATCTATAGTCATTTTATTGTTAAAATTTACAAAACCAGCAGATTTTTGGTCAAAATTCCTGAAAGAAACAGACTAACTTCTGGTTCCTGATAATATCTGTCACTAACAGAACAGCTACAGACAGTACCTCTGCTGCACTGAAGGGGGCGTGCTTTTTACTGACACCAATGTTCTAAACTAAAAATCAAAATGGAAGACTTAATATGAAAACTTACAAATATCTCAAACTGGAATTTCAATAAAAACAGAGAGTGACAAATGAATGAGAACCAGAACTGTTCCTGAAAGAGTTAAAGTTCAGAAACACGGTGGAATTAAAGTAAAAACAGTGAATGTACTTTCTGCAAACAGATTTTCATCTTGATGTGAGGAAACCAAATCCAGAAACAAGGAAATTAAAATTCCAGAAATGATTCCCCAACACTGCTCTCTTTCCTTGTGTCCTGTGTGTCTAATTTGGATTTTCTGGTATTAAAACTAAAGTCTGGTGTTCAGGAAGTACAAACCAAACCAAAACTCCAGGACAACGTCTCTAGTGTTTTAGTCGATCAGGAACTGAAAAGACTTCAGAGCTGTTTAAACAACAGAGTTTTACTGAATCTGCAGTGATTCTGTTCTGGATCAGCCTCTCGTTTAAACGACGTTTTCACTCAAAGAAAACACTTTTGAACCTGTCAGAGGACCCCCTACTGGTCTGGCAGGTGTACTACAGTGTTTTGGGCCGCTCTGTGTCGTTCACGATTCTTCTGGCAATAATCCATCAAGAAGGAGAGACTTCTTAATAACAGAAAATAAGTCTTTTTAACTCTTTATTTGTCCAGAAAAATTGCAAATATGTGACTCTGTTTAATCGTAACAAATCAGTGAGTCCACACAGTTATTCATTATCAGAGAAGGGACTGGAGTCTGCAGTGTTCTCTCGTGTGATTGGCTGCAGCAGGGGGCGGGGCCTGTGTTCTCACCTGCGCAGGTCGTCCGTCAGGTTGCGTCGGTCGAAGGTGAAGAGCTGCAGTTGTTTGAACGGCGTGAGTCTCCAGCTCAAAGGAGACTCCAGGTTCAGACACAGAACGTAAACGAGCAGCAGCGACGACACTGTTCCCAGAGCCACCAGCAGGCGCCGCTGTGGAGCCATCCCATCATCCACACAGGCCTGTAACACAGAACAACAAGTCCCATCATGCACCAGGGCCTCACCCACACAGGCCTGTAACACAGAACAACAAGTCCCATCATGCACCAGGGCCTCATCCACACAGGCCTGTAACACAGAACAACAAGTCCCATCATGCACCAGGGCCCCATCCACACAGGCCTGTAACACAGAACAACAAGTCCCATCATGCACCAGGGCCCCATCCACACAGGCCTGTAACACAGAACAACAAGTCCCATCATGCACCAGGGCCTCATCCACACAGGCCTGTAACACAGAACAACAAGTCCCATCATGCACCAGGGCCTCATCCACACAGGCCTGTAACACAGAACAACAAGTCCCATCATGCACCAGGGCCCCATCCACACAGGCCTGTAACACAGAACAACAAGTCCCATCATGCACCAGGGCCCCATCCACACACGAGGTCTAAACCAGGACTAAACAAGGCCTGGTCCAGTCCTGGTCCGGTCCTGGTTTAGTCCTGGTCCGGTCCTGGTCCGGTCCTGGTTTAGACCTGGTTTGGACCTGGTTTGGTCCTGGTTTGGTCCTGGTTTAGACCTGGTTTAGACCTGGTTTAGACCTGGTTTAGTCCTGGTTTAGTCCTGGTTTGGTCCTGGTTTGGTCCTGGTTTGGTCCTGGTTTAGACCTGGTTTAGACCTGGTTTAGTCCTGGTTTAGTCCTGGTTTAGTCCTGGTTTAGTCCTGGTTTAGACCTGGTTTAGTCCTAATATTAGTCCTGGTTTAGACCTGGTTTAGACCTGGTTTAGACCTGGTTTAGTCCTGGTTTAGACCTGGTTCGGTCCTGGTTCGGTCCTGGTTCAGTCCTGGTTTAGACCTGGTTTAGACCTGGTTCAGTCCTGGTTTAGACCTGGCTTAGTCCTGGCTTAGTCCTGGGTTAGACCTGGTTTAGTCCTGGTTTAGACCTGGTTTAGACCTGGTTTAGACCTGGTTTAGTCCTGGTTTAGTCCTGGTTTAGACCTGGTTTAGACCTGGTTTAGACCTGGTTTAGTCCTGGTTTAGACCTGGTTTAGACCTGGTTTAGTCCTGGTTTAGTCCTGGTTTAGACCTGGTTTAGACCTGGTTTAGTCCTGGTTTAGTCCTGGTATTAGTCCTGGTTTAGACCTGGGTTAGTCCTGGTTTAGACCTGGTTAAGTCCTGGTTAAGTCCTGGTTTAGTCCTGGTTTAGTCCTGGTATTAGTCCTGGTTTAGACCTGGGTTAGACCTGGGTTAGTCCTGGTTTAGACCTGGTTTAGACCTGGTTTAGTCCTGGTTTAGTCCTGGTTTAGTCCTGGTTTAGTCCTGGTTTAGTCCTACATTAAAACTTTTGCTCCACTTTTTATGCATCATTTCTGAAATTGTCCACTCTAGCTTTAACTTAAACTTCACCTTTTCATCTTAATTCAAAATAAATTATTCTAGAAACAAATCCAGAACCAGATCCAGACCAAGACCAGACCCAGGACTAGACCCTACCAGAAGAATCCACTGAAAAACCTGTCAAATCCCAGTGAAGTCCATCTGAAACTCTTTGTCTTACCGTTAGAGCAGTGCTGTCCTCATGTCTCTCTCTTTTCTCTGGTTTAGTCCAAATCCTGGTCCCGGTCTTGGTCTGGTTTTGGTAAATCCGGGTGAGTCTTTGTTTGGGGCTGTAGTCCTGGCCCCGGTCTTGCCCTGGTCTTGCACTGGTCTTGGTCTGAGTGAGTCTGAAGAGTCTGTGGGACGGTCTTCAGTGAAATGAGACACAGCTGTTGCACAAGGCCCCGCCCCCGGAGTCTGACAAAGACCGAGCCCAGACCGAGCCAAGACCTCCCCCGAGTCTCAGAGGGACAGAGAAAGACCGGCGCTAGGCCTGGAGTCAGAGCAAGACCTGGACTAGACCAGGACTAAACCAGGTCTAAACCAGGTCTAAACCAGGACTAAACCAGGTCTAAACCAGGTCTAAACCAGGACTAAACCAGGACTAAACCAGGACTAAACCAGGACTAAACCAGGACTAAAATACTTTCTAAAACATCACTTAATGCTTTTAATTTTGAAAAACATTATGTTTAATCAATAAAACAAATACTAATCGTGTTCTTGTTAAATAACTGTTATATATTATGTAATAGGTTTAAATACATTAATTTACTTAAAAACACAGAAGAAGACAAAGCAACTGTGGACTCCAGACTGTTATTGGGTCTAGTCCCATTTCTCTGAAGGACATAATGTTTATAATTATTAATCAAATAATCAATTTCAACAGAAAGCATTGATCATTGTGACATTATTTTTACAGCATCTATTTTTTGGCTGTAAATTTTTTTTTTTATTAACTATTATTTACAGTGTAATGTCTTTTATTACGTCTCTGTTTTAAATAATAATAAAAGCCTTTTATACATAATTTGACAGAACGTTGTCCCTGGACCCGGTCTGAGTCTGGGCCTGGTCTGAATCTGGACCCGGTCTGAATCTGGACCCGGTCTGAATCTGGACCCGGTCTGAATCTGGACCCGGTCTGAATCTGGGCCCGGTCTGAGTCTGGACCTGGTCAGAGTCTGGACCCGGTCTGAATCTGGACCCGGTCTGAGTCTGGACTTAGTCTGAATCTGGACCCGGTCTGAGTCTGGGCCTGGTCTGAATCTGGGCCCGGTCTGAATCTGGACCCGGTCTGAGTCTGGACCCGGTCAGAGTCTGGACCCGGTCTGAATCTGGGCCCGGTCTGAGTCTGGACCCGGTCTGAGTCTGGACCCGGTCAGAGTCTGGACCCGGTCTGAATCTGGACCCGGTCTGAGTCTGGACCCGGTCAGAGTCTGGACCCGGTCTGAATCTGGACCCGGTCTGAGTCTGGACCCGGTCAGAGTCTGGACCCGGTCTGAATCTGGACCCGGTCTGAGTCTGGACCCGGTCAGAGTCTGGACCCGGTCTGAATCTGGACCCGGTCAGAGTCTGGACCCGGTCAGAGTTTGGACCCGGTCAGAGTCTGGACCCGGTCTGAATCTGGACCCGGTCAGAGTCTGGACCCGGTCTGAATCTGGACCCGGTCTGAATCTGGACCCGTTCAGAGTCTGGACCCGGTCTGAATCTGGACCCGTTCAGAGTCTGGACCCGGTCAGAGTCTGGACCCGGTCTGAGTCTGGACCCGGTCTGAATCTGGACCCGGTCAGAGTCTGGACCCGGTCTGAGTCTGGACCCGGTCTGAGTCTGGACCTGGTCTGATGAGACCTCCTTTAGACAAACTGAAGCTGGAAGTGATGGCCATATTTGGTAAAGGCACGGCAGAAGCTGATTGGTCAATTATTGGTCTCAGAATCTAGTTCGACACAAAAAGAATCTATAATCTATAAGTATAATACTCAAGAACAATACTCAAAAATAATGCTCAAGTACAATATTCAAGTACAATACTCAAGTAAACTACTAAAGTATAATACTCAAGTAAAGTACTAAAGTATAATACTCAAGTACAGTACTCCAGTATAATACTAAAATGTACAATACTCAAGAACAATGTTCGAGTACAATGCTCAAGTATAATACTTAAGTACAATACTCAAGTATAATATTCAAGCACAATACCCAAGTAAAGTAGTTACTACTTAATACTCAAGTACAAATCTCTAGTATAATACTAAAATGTATAACACTCAAGAACAATACTCAAGCATAATGCTCGAGTACAATACTCAAGCGCAATACTCAAGTACAATGCTCAAGTATAATACTCAACTACAATGCTCAAGTATAATACCCAAGTACAGTACTCCAAGATACTAAAGTACAATACTCATGTACAATACTAAAATGTGTAATACCAGTCAGTACAGTACTCAAGTATAATATTCAAGTACCAGTAAGTACAGTACTCCAAGATAATACTAAAGTACAATACTTAAGCACAATACCCAAGAACAGTACTCAAGTATAATACTAGAATGTATAATACTCAAGCACAACTCTCAAGCACAGTACTCAAGTATAATGCTCAAGTGCAATACTCAAGCACAAGACTTAAGTATAATACCCAATTATACTAATCAAGTATAAAACCCAAGTACAGTAGTCAATTACAATACTCAAGTATAATGTTTGAGTACAATACTTGAGTATAATACTAAAGTATAATATTCAAATACAGTACTCAAGTATAATACCCAAGTACAGTACTCATGTACAATACTCGAGTATAATAATCAAATACACTACTCAAGTATGATACCCAAGTACAGTACTCTAATAAAATACTCAAGTATTATACCCAAGTACAGTACTCAAGTACAATACTCGAGTACAGCACTCAAGTATTATACTCAAACATAGTACTCAAGTATAATACTCAAGTATAATACCAAAGTACAATACTCAAGTACAGTACTCAAGTATAATACTGAAATGTCCAATACTCAAGTATAATACCCAAGTACTGTACTCAAGTACAATACTCAAGTACAAAACTCACGTACAGTACCCAAGTTTAATTCTCAAGTATAATGCCCAAGTACAATATTCAAGCACAATACCCAAGTACTGTACTCAAGTATAATACTAAAATGTATAATACTCAAGCACAATACTCAAATACAGTACTCAAGCACAATACTTATATATATAATACAATAATAATATAATACTTATAATGCTCAAGTATGTTACTCAAGTACAATACTGGAGTACAGTACCCAAGTTTAATTCTCAAGTATAATACTCAAGTACAGTACTAAATACTAGGAGCTGAGCTGCAAAGCAAAGCTCTCCATTTACCATCGATCTACATTCCTACTCTCACCTGAGGTCATGAGCTCTGGGTCATGACTGAAAGAACAAGATCTTAGATACAAGCGACAGATATGAGTGAACGCCTCGGTATTCCCCCAGAGGAGCTGGAGGAAGTGTCTGGGGAGTGGGAAGTCTGGGCGTCTCTGCTTAGACTGTTGCCCCTGCGACCCGGCCCCGGATCAGTGGAAGTAGATGGATGGACAATACTAAAATGTATAATACTCAAGTACAATACTCAAGTACAATACTCAAGTAAAATACTAAAGTACAATATTCAAGCACAATACTCAAGCACAGTACTCGAGTATAATACTCAAGTACAATGCTCAAGTATAATACTCAATTACAATGTTCAAGTACAATACTCAAGTATAATACTCAAGTACAATATTCAAGCACAATACTCAAGTATAATACTCAAGTACAATGCCCAAGTATAATACTCAATTACAATGCTCAAGTATAATACTCAATTACAATACTCAAGTATAATAATCAAATATAATACTCAAGTACAATACTGGAGTATAATTTTCAATTACAATAATCAAGTATAATACTCAAGTACAATACTTATGTACAATGCTCAAGTACAATACTCAAGTATAATACTCAAGTACAATACTCGAGCATAATTCTCAAGTATAATTCTCAAGTACAATACCTATGTACAATACTCGAGTACAATACTTATGTCTAATACTCAAGTACAATACTCAAGTATAATACTCAAGTACAATACTCAAGTACAATGCTCAAGTATAATAATCAAGTATAATAATCAAGTATAATACTCAAGTACAATACTCAAGTATAATACTCAAGTACAATACTCAAGTACAATGCTCAAGTATAATAATCAAGTATAATGCTCAAGTACAATACTCAAGTACAATACTCGAGTATAATTTTCAATTACAATATTCAAGTATAATACTCAAGTACAATACTTATGTACAATACTCAAGTACAATACTTATGTACAATACTCAAGTACAATACTTATGTACAATACTCAAGTATAATACGGGCATTAATGGCGTCTCCTGAAAATGAGGCCAATGGCTGGACTGGAGGCTGTGGAGAAGATGGAGCCGTGGAGACTCATGGCCTTCTGAGACGCTGCAAGTACAGCTTTATCAACTGCATCAGGTCACAGTAAATACCTTTAATGCACTAAATCATTACCTGCAATAACATTTTAATGTGTCATGTTTAACAGGCAGGGTATTTTTTAAATGAGGCGTTTATAGTTTTTATTGTGTGTGTTTGTCTGATGGTTTTTATTAGGACCTTTACTGTTTGTTTGTTTTGGTTTTTTTGGTTCAGAGCGTTCACAAAGTGAATGTATTAATGCTCTTTAAGTGACTGTATTTTATTGAAGTTATTTTGAAGTGATTTATCAGATCATTGTTTCATTCATAGCCTGGACTGTCATAGAGACTCAGTTTGAGTCTGAACAATCCAGAATTAATACATTACAATTTACACATTATACAAAAGTTTGTCTGGAAAAGTTAAATGATTCAAAATGAAGTTAATTACCTTCTGTTAAATTGAAGATTCAGTGTTTAATAAAAGTTGTGTGATTAAAACAGATTTTCACACGGAGCAGTATCTACTGTTTGAGTCGCACCATCCACTTCCTCAGAAGGAAAGCCAAAGAAAAAGGGAAGAGCAAAGAAACCCCTTTTGTAGCTGCTTTATCTGAAAAGCTCAAAAGGATTTTCTGTACAAACACACTTTAAAACTACCAAAACTCTACGGAGGACATTTCTCTGAGGACAGCAGTGAATCCAGGGCCAGTGGATTCAAACACGAGTCACTTTGTTTTTATGGTTCTTGTACAAACTCTTTATTCTTCATAAACAGTCGGTAAAGTGTATTTTTCTTCTCACGTGTATTTAGAAGTCTTCCATGAGCTAGAACGCTTTTGTGGAACAGCGTGTCCTTTACACTTTGTCAAAGGTGGATTATTTAAAAAGATGAAGCTGATAGTTTACTGTTTGATTCAAAGGCTTCAGATCAGAAGGAAAGGGTCGAGCTGTGCCTTCTCTGTTCACCTTGTGCTCACAAAAACTACCTTAGAAACATCTTCAAAGCTTTACCAAAAAGACTCAAGGACAGACACCAGAGGCTTTTCAAACTAAAGCTACTTTTCACACTTTTGTTGCAAGTTAAACAGATGAAAGTAAAAAGAAGTTCTGCAGTAAACTGTAGAAGGTTTTAACAAGATCTGCTGCTGTTTAATGCAGTGGAGACAGAGAATTGAATGTTTTTAATAGTTTTTAAGCAGAACTGCCTCACACTTAGCTCTAAACCGTCTGCAACTAAAAGAGGTTCACAAAGCCCTTTATGGACCCAAATAAACAAGAAAGGTGAAGATTGTCTGATTGATTCCTGACAGCTCTGTGTGAAAAGTCGTCCTATTTACTTTTTCAGCAACAAACAACTGGTTTTATTTGTTTTAACTTTTGAGTCTGTTAAATAACATAAAAAAAACCACTAAAATAAAGATAAAGATGAGATGAATAGAAAATAAAATACAGGATAACAAACAGGTCAGAAAATCTTCCTCCTAAAATAGAATCAAACTATTCTCTATTTAACAAACAGATGGAAGATAACATTCACAAAACTGAACCAAATGTGAGGAACATGAACAGTTCTAAAGCTTTCATCCTGAGCCTGTTTCATCTAAAATGGAGACTATTTAAACATAAAACAGTGTTTCTGTAGAATATTCCTGTTATTTATAAGACTCTGGTGATATTTAACATGACATTACTCTGTTCAGAGCAGGTTAGCTGCTGCTGCTTGAGTAAAATAACCTGTGAAGTTATGGTAAATGCCATCGTTTTCATCTCGTTTAGTAAAATAAAGCCGACTTTCTTCTTGCCCCAGTACAAGTTCTGATCCTGAATATTGCCCTTAGAGTGGGTCCTTCTGTGGTTCTCCCTGAGCTTTCTCTGGGTTTTTGGAGTTTTTTTCTGATGTTGGAGGCTCTTGTCTTTGTAAAGCCCTTTGAGGTCACTGTAAATAAAACTGAATTAAGGTGACTTCTGGACACAGAAAGTGTAAAGAAGGACGTGGTGTTGAGGAGTTCAGAGAGCGAGAAGCTCCACCAAAGATTCATTATTTCTCTCTTTGTTCACGTTTTACAGTCAGATCAGACCAGGGCTTTGTGAAAGTGAAGAACTACCATGATTCATTCCTGTTTTAGGCACAACTTTAATGACTTCAGACTTGACTTGGACTTCAGCCTCTGACTTACAGACTTGATAATAATACTAATAATGATGTCATTTGAAAACTTCTCTGCATCAGGAGTGAGTTTTCAGCTCGAGCACTAATGACGGATTAACTTTAGGGTTATTTTTTATCAGTATTTTCTTTTCCGTGCTTTGTTCAAAATGAACCGGTTCTGTTCAGCAGCTGAGACCTGCTCAGAGTTAGAATCCTGCAACAACTGCAGCTCATGAAAAACATACTGACTTTGTGAAGCACATGATTTTTTTTTATAAAATATGTCTCAAACTCTTTTACGGTTGTATTAAGGTGCGTTCAGGTGCTCCTCGGGAACTCGTTTTTTCAACTTGATAAGTGCAGCTGAATCCTGCTGGAGTCAGAACAGACTCTGAAACTCACCTGAGATTCTATTAATGTTATTGTCTTCATCAACAACGTTTAAGATATTTGAGTTTAATATCAGTCATTTCAAATATTTCAACTGTTTTCACATTAATAACTTGATCATGTGACACTAGTTTTTGTCCATTTAGACTTATTTAGACTAAATACTAGTTATTTATTTATTTGCGTCTGTATTTAGAGGTTTATGTTCACTTCTTATGTTTTGAATAGTCTTCCTTTTCTTGAAGCGCTGCTAATAACTGCTGCTGTGACCTGGACTTGACTTGGTCTTGGTCTTTGTCTTGGACTTGACCTGGACTTGACTTGGACTTGACTTGGACTTGACTTGGTCTTGGTCTTGGTCTTGGTCTTGACCTGGACTTGACTCGGTCTTGGACTTGACCTGGACATGACTTGGTCTTGGTCTTGACTTGGTCTTGGACTTGGTCTTGACCTGGACTTGACCTGGTCTTGGACTTGACTTGGTCTTAGACTTGACCTGGACTTGACTCGGTCTTGGACTTGACCTGGACATGACTTGGTCTTGGACTTGACTTGGTCTTGTTCTTGACCTGGACTTGACTCGGTCTTGGACTTGACCTGGACTTGACTTGGTCTTGGTCTTGGTCTTGACCTGGACTTGACTCGGTCTTGGACTTGACCTGGACTTGACTCGGTCTTGGACTTGACCTGGACTTGACTCGGTCTTGGTCTTGACCTGGACTTGACTCGGTCTTGGACTTGACCTGGACTTGACTCGGTCTTGGACTTGACCTGGACTTGACTCGGTCTTGACCTGGTCTTGGTCTTGACCTGGTCTTGACCTGGTCTTGGACTTGACCTGGTCTTGACCTGGTCTTGGACTTGACCTGGACTTGGTCTTGGTCTTGGACTTGGTCTTGGTCTTGGTCTTGGTCTTGACTTGGTCTTGGTCTTGGTCTTGGTCTTGGTCTTGGTCCTGGTCCTGATCCTGGTCCTGGTCCTGGTCTTGGTCCTGGTCCTGATCCTGGTCCTGGACTTGGTCTTGGTCTTGGACTTGACTCAAAGATCATGTGAAGTGGTATTTTGTTGAAACACTGTATATTGTTGTATTGTGTGACTCTGCAGAGGCCGCTCCTGAAGAACCAATCACAGTCTCTGATTCAGATCTAGTTCCTGGAATAAGGCCCTTCAGGCCACACCCCTTTTGTAGATCTTCAGCATAAAATGAACAAACGGCGTGAACCTCAGACACAACGGCATCGGAGCGAGAGGTAACAACAGACACGGCTGAAGAACCGCTTAATCCAGGTTTTAGATGGATTTAAACAGGTTTTAGATGGATCTAAACAGGTTTTAGATGGATTTAAACAGGTTTTAGATGGATTTAAACAGGTTTTAATTGGATTTTAACTGGTTTTAGTTGAATTCTAGCAAGTTTTGGTTACATTTAAACATGTTTTAGTTGGAGTTTGAGCAGGTTTTGCTGTGATTTCTTGGTTAAATGAATATGACAAACCCAGTGTAATGGTTCCTGTTCTCAGTGTCGCCCCCTGGTGTCAGTGTTTTGTCTGGTGTCGTCTGATTGGCTGCTCCAACATGCTCCGCCTCCTGTTCCTTCTGTCGTCGATCGACCTGATCGCATCAGGTAAAACTCACACCTTTTATTGGTTGTTTTTCACTGAAGCCGCTGCATTAACTCTCGGGGGTCCCACCTGAGACCCTCAGAAACCTTTTTGAACTTCAGTCTCATCAAACCTCACAAATATTTATGAATTTGATGAATTTTAAAACTTGGAAACATGTTTAGTTTATGTCACAGAGACACAGTTTAATAATAAATCCATGCTCTGGACTCAGAACATGTCCTGCTCTGATGCAGCTGAGAGGGTCTGGACCGTCTGAGTCTGTGTCCAGACCCTCCAGAACCTGTCCAGACCCTCCTGAACCTGTCCAGACCCTCCTGAACCTGTCCAGACCCTCCAGAACCTGCCCGCCCCCCCAGAACCTGTCCAGACCCTCCTGAACCTGTCCAGACCCTCCAGAACCTGTCCAGACCCTCCTGAACCTGTCCAGACCCTCTTGAACCTGTCCAGACCCTCCTGAACCTGTCCAGACCCTCTTGAACCTGTCCAGACCTTCCTGAACCTGTCCAGACCCTCCAGAACCTGTCCAGACCCTCCTGAACCTGTCCAGACCCTCCAGAACCTGCCCAGACCCTCCAGAACCTGTCCAGACCCTCTGACGCCTGTCCAGACCCTCCGAACCTGCCAGACCCTCCAGAACCTGTCCAGACCCTCCTGAACCTGCCCAGACCCTCTTGAACCTGCCCAGACCCTCCAGAACCTGTCCAGACCCTCCAGAACCTGTCCAGACCCTCCAGAACCTGTCCAGACCCTCCTGAACAGGTCCAGACCCTCCTGAACCTGTCCAGACCCTCCAGAACCTGTCCAGACCCTCCTGAACAGGTCCAGACCTTCCTGAACCTGTCCAGACCCTCCAGAACCTGTCCAGACCCTCCTGAACCTGTCCAGACCCTCCAGAACCTGCCCAGACCCTGCTGAACCTGCCCAGACCCTCCTGAACCTGTCCAGACCCTCCTGAACCTGTTCCAGACCCTCCAGAACCTGTCCAGACCCTCCAGAACCTGTCCAGACCTTCCAGAACCTGTCCAGACCCTCCTGAACCTGTCCAGACCCTCCAGAACCTGCCCAGACCCTGCTGAACCTGCCCAGACCCTCCTGAACCTGTTCCAGACCCTCCAGAACCTGTCCAGACCCTCCAGAACCTGTCCAGACCCTCCTGAACCTGTCCAGACCCTCCTGAACCTGTCCAGACCCTCCAGAACCTGCCCAGACCCTGCTGAACCTGTCCAGACCCTCCAGAACCTGTCCAGACCCTCCTGAACCTGTCCAGACCCTCTAGAACCTGTCCAGACCCTCCAGAACCTGTCCAGACCCTCCAGAACCTGCCCAGACCCTGCTGAACCTGTCCAGACCCTCCTGAACCTGTCCAGACCCTCCAGAACCTGTCCAGACCCTCCAGAACCTGTCCAGACCCTCCAGAACCTGTCCAGACCCTCCTGAACCTGTTCCAGACCCTCCTGAACCTGTCCTGGTTCATGTAGATACTGAGCAGTGAGTAGGTCTCAGAAATGATACAAAAGTATTATCAATTTAACATTATTTTGAAAAGATTCTGATCCAAACACATTATTCCTCTTTTTAGCAGTGGCTCAACTGTAAAACTTGAGCTGTGTGTAATGTGTAATACCTAACATTATTTTTCTTTAATTTTATTACAAAATTTAACTGCACAAAATAAGAGAAAATAAAGTGTTAAATTGTCGTCGCTCAGTTGGCATCGCTGTTTTTGGGGAGTCACTATCCAAGTCTGAGAGTGTCAGTCATTTGTAAATAATGGCTTCGGGGTTTCTCAGACACAAACAAATGTTTTTTACAGGTTGCCATGGAAACATTAATGGATTTCAACAGCAGGAAATGTAAAAACAAAAAAACATTCAAAACAGAATTCACATTGCAATGGCAGAGTATTGAAACAATGCATTTTTGTGTCCAGGGACCAGGAGGTTAAAGTCAGAAGCAGGAGGCCTTTATAGAATTGATCCAAATGAATATGAGGCTGAGCAGAAATCTGTCAACAACAGCAGACACAGACCTCTTTTCTCTGTCTCACTTTGTGTCTTGTCTCAGGTCAACAGTTCTTCAGTAAAGATGACAAAGTCCCGATAGATGGCTGTCCTGTGGGCTTCTACGGAACGTTACATAAAAATGCCTTTGTGAGTCCACAGTCCTGTTTATCTCCAGTTTTACTATTATTTTAGAGAAAGACTGGTTTAAAAAGCTGTGTCTCTCGTCTGTTCAGCTCAGCTTCTTGACTTCAAAGGTGACCTTGTGCTTCAATGATCCGGTCACTGGGAAACCTCTGCCTTACATTGACTGCATTTACCTGCCATATGTGAATGTGAAACAGATGGTGATGTTAACAAATGTGGTTTTACCAGATCACATGATCGCAGCATTACCCAAAGCCATTAAAAATAAAAAAGCAAAGTGTAATTTCAGGCTAAATTTTACCTATCAGGATTCCAGAATCGTAAGTCTGGTTGACACTTGTTCATCTTCTGTCATTATCTGTGAAATATTTGTCTGAACGTGTGCTCTTTTCACCCAGGGCTACTTTTATTACGCAGACTTCGGGGGTTATCCAGTGCTCTATGCAGACGGTGAATTTAAAACCACTCAGTTTAACGTAAGTCTGACACACAATACTTGATCATTTATTAGTTTGATTGAGCGAAGGGAAAACTACAGGAGCAGTTTTTCATCAGGTTTAGAAAATATATAATCACTCTTCATCCTACTTAAGATATTTAGGAATTTTCTGATTTCTTTACTCCTTAAATGCCACTTTTAGTGATTTAATGAGGCATTATTTTGTGTTAACGCTGTGCTCCTTATTATCTCTGAGATGGATCAGTGTGTGTCTGGAGCTGGATGAAAGTGGCCTAAACAAACGCCTGAACGGGTCACTCTCTTTTCCAGGGCATTAAAACCGTGGCCCAGTCGATTGACATCGAAACAATTAACTTTGTATACTCGGTGAAGGCACCCACAAGAGTTCTGGTGGACCTGTCCGGGTGTCGACATTCAGGTAAACACCGCGGACCCAGCAACAGAGTCCAGCTCAGGCCTGTCCTCGTCCTGGTTTCCTCCTGGTTTCCTTCTTTCTTTCTGATCCTGTTCTTGGTGTTTTTAGGTCAAGTCATCAAAGGAATCTCCATAAAAACGATCCCAGAGAGCTGCACCTCTCTGAGCTGTCGCCAGGACGGCTCTGTGTCCGTGACCAACCTCTGCCCTCCCCCCGCGACATGTGACGGCAAAGGATTGTAAATACAACTCAGTTCTTTTATGTAGCACCATCATCCATCTTGGTTTAGTCCCGGTCCGGTCCCGGTTTCTTTGAGTTCTTGTTTTTTGTTCTCCAGTTGTGTGAAGGTACAAAGCTGCTCCGTGATTGGCCACAATATAGTGGACGTTCAGGGCGGTGTGAAGACCGTCCCGGACCGCTGCGTCTACACTCTTCTGACGATGAAGGGCCTCGAGGTTCTGGCCGAGTTCAAGGACCGGCGCCGCACGGACCTCAACTTCCTGGACAGCCTTTCTCTGAAACTAGACAAAGGCAGACTGCAACTGCTCCAAGGCTCGCAAGTTCTCGTAAGACGGTGTTTTTTTTTACACAAACGTTTAATTGAAGTGGGTTTCTGTCACTGGGACGTGTCTCGCTGCAGGTGAACGGGTCGAGCTTCAGTCTGAGCAGCTCGGTCCAGGTTTTCAGCGGCGTGGAGCTTTCTAAAAACCCAGATGGAGTTCAGGTTAAAGTCACACTTCTCACGGACACTGTCTCCATCTTCTTTGATGGTGTGAAGGCGCTGATCTCAGTTTCAGGTGAAAAAAACTGTGTTTAATTCTTCAGAATGTAGCCCTGGTTCACAGATGCTGGGTCCATTTTCAACTCCAAACTTCATTCAGCACATCCTCACTGACTGTTTACAGGACACCAAGGCCCAATCCCACTCCTCTAACTTACCCCTAACCCTCAGCCCTACCCCTTGTTCCTCCAAATGAAGGGGTCAGGGGTCAGGGCTCTGATTAAAGCCCTCACTGCAGCTGTAGAAGCATGATGATTCGTTTCCAGTGTGGTCCTTAAATCTCTGTTCGGAGACAGTCCTTTGTCTCGTGAATGAACAAAAGGAAAAGCTAAGTGTTAGAGCTGGGACTGGGCCTATAACATGATTCTCCTCCTCATCTGTACACCCTCTAACATCACCAAATCCCCGCCTCCGTCCACCTCACATTAGAATGATTATCTGTGTTCAGGCCGCAGTGAAGTTAAGGGTCTGTGCATCGACAAAGCAGCTCAGCTTAAGGACTATCGGCGCTCAGACGTCAGTAATCCCAGGTCAGACCCTTCAGCCCAGGACACATTCCATCAACACAAGTCTGCTGCTGGTTTTAACTGCTCTTGTTTGTCGCCCTCTAGCTGCAGGCATAATTACTTTCAGGATCCGGACAGCTCCATAAACTGCACTGTCGTAACTGAAGAGTAAGTTTCTGTCCGTTCTGTTTTTTTTTTTTTTTTTGACACTGAACGCTCCTCTTTATGGTTTTCTTTTTTGTCCCTGTCTCAGACTCTCCTCCAAAATCAGTCTAGAGACCTCTCCTGCTTCTCTTTTATTAAAAAATAAAACCAGACCAGTTTTTCCTCCAAAATACTAATCCATTTGACCAAACTGAAGTTTAGAGTTTAGCGTTAGCTTAGCTGTGACCAATATCTCCTCCTCGTTAAACATTACGTGATTGAATTAACAATCAATTAACAATAAACAGTAGATGGATAAAGACTGTTTTAGTTTTTTCCACAAATGACTGATTTTACAATAAACTATTTGGGTTTAAACCATTTCCACAACTAGTAGAAAATATATCAGTGTGTTTGATAAAATGATGCTAACATAAAGCACCGATCCGAGCTGTGTTTTAAACTGCACCAAACACAAAAACATGCTTTTCTTAAGAAACACACTAGAGGGCGCTGTTAGCCCAAATGCTAATAAGGCATTTTACCTTCTCAGTGCTTTATGTTCGTCTTCTACTAAAATTTTTTTTTTGGACTATATTGTTTTGGTTTGTTTTTTCTGCTCTGGGGAAAACTAAACGTTAAGTGAAGTTTTTGTCGCCAGTGTTTGACCCTCTTCCTGTTTGGACTCGTCTGTGGTTCACACTTGAATGGAACCGTCCCAGAGTTCATTTGGAAGCGCTCCCAGACCTCTGTTTTGAACAGGTCTCGGAGCAGGTTTGGTGTCACTGATCAGAATGAACCTCACCAAACACTAAAACTTTGAACGCTTTTGGGCAGAAGTGCAGATAATTATAACAATTTAAACCAGGAGATGGTCTTTTGTTGCAGCTACGGCCATTACAGCTGCTTTTGTCCCTGACCAAAACCTTCAACCCTTTTCTAACATAAAAATATAATTAGAAAACATAATGCAACATATAACAGTGATTTACAGTATATTGAAGTCTCATTTTGCTCAGAGCAGAGGGACTCGTAGACTATTATGGACTGTTACATATTAAACATGAATCCTTGTGTATTTCTGCAGGTGTAAGGCTCTATTGCGGGATGCAGCGGTTTCTGGCTCAGACCCAAAGCTCTTCGTAAAGGCCTGCACCAACACCATGTGCAACTATCCCAACGTGGACCAGCTCTACTGTCACTTCGTGGACCTTTACCGACGCAGCTATCAACTCAAGAACAGCCAACCAGTTCGAAAATGTGGTAATATTTCTCTAAAGCCACTGACCAGGTTCAACCACTCACTGCAGCTGCTCGACGGCAAAAGCAGGATTTAAATCAGAATGAAGTGTAAACATTGTTTGTTTAACCAGACCCTTCACTTAGTTTCCTTTTTCACAGACATTAAAATATATCTGAAAAAAATAATTTAATTTATTTAAAAATAAGTATATTTAATATCAAACTGTCTGAACTGAATATTTTTTCAAGAATATTTAGATTTTTATGAAGATTTAGAATTATAAATCACACTGAATGAATCTCTGCTCGTTTTTAATCATTTTTCAGTCTATTTGATGAACTGCAGAGACCACATAAACAAGTACTCAGGGCCAGATTTGGCCCTTGGGCCTTGAGTTTGATTGCTGGTATTTTTTGGTTCAGCGCCCGTCGACGAAAGAGCTGTTTTTTGAGCTCATTTTAAGAACAGATAAAAGAATCCTATTTAACAGAAATATTAAGCAGCGTTTTGAGCTTTTCCTGAAGCCCTTCATGATATTACCTGGATCTTTGTGTGCTTCCTGTGTCCTCAGTCCTTCCCTCGCCTTGTGTGGCCTACTACTGCAGTCCTCATGAGTTCTGTGGTTTGACCGACTCCGGCGCAGCTAAGTGCTATTGTCGTGGTATGTTTGCTGCTCCGTACAGAAAGGCCGGCACGTACGGTAAGATTATCTTCGACCACAGACGGTTTCAGTCCTTTTTGACGATCAGGCTCCCTTCAGGTCTTCAGCTTTAATCTTCTAATCCAGGAGACCAGACGCAGTGCAGCGTGGACTCGGCTTCGGTGGAGCTGGCCATTTGTTTGGTGGAAGAGAAAGGCTACAGCGTGTCTGAGATGCACCTCATCGATCCCACCTGTAGAGGTCGGATCGACGATGCCAAGCACACCGTCACCTTCAGCTTCAGCCACAGCCGACCCTGCGGCGCCGTTATCTTGGTAACGCTCACGAGCCCCCAGACCCGAGAGGCCTCAGTCTCAAACGTGAACAACACAGAAGTTTAAACAAACACACGAGGAACCCAACACAAACAGGCTCCAGTTTATTCAAGAATCTCAATCAAACCAAATCCAAATGAAGGTCAATGTAAACCCCAACAAATGTAGCTGCTACACTTTAAACTGTTCTGTAAAAACCATTCTAAAACTATTCTCTACATAAATAAATAAACAAATAAATACATTTATTTAAAAATGGGCCGATGTAGTCTAATGCCTTAATTAATATTCCATAATGAAAACTATTAAATGTCTTCTGAAAAGGCACAAACAAAACTAAAATCACTGTCAGTTTTCAGATCCATAACTAACTTTGGTCTTGACTCGATTCAAATTGATTTGGACATAGACTCAACTCAAAATAACTCCACTCAACCGGACATTTTTAATGACTCGGACTTGGACTTGTCTTTGGAGACTTGGACTAGTCCTTGGAGACTTGGACTCGTCTTTGGAGACTTGGACTAGTCCTTGGAGACTCGGACTAGTCCTTGGAGACTTGGACTAGTCTTTGGAGACTTGGACTAGTCCTTGGAGACTCGGACTAGTCCTTGGAGACTCGGACTAGTCCTTGGAGACTCGGACTAGTCTTTGGAGACTCGGACTAGTCTTTGGAGACTCGGACTAGTCGTTGGAGACTCGGACTAGTCCTTGGAGACTCGGACTAGTCGTTGGAGACTCGGACTAGTCCTTGGAGACTCGGACTAGTCCTTGGAGACTCGGACTAGTCCTTGGAGACTCGGACTAGTCCTTGGAGACTCGGACTAGTCCTTGGAGACTCGGACTAGTCCTTGGAGACTCGGACTAGTCCTTGGAGACTTGGACTAGTCTTTGGAGACTCGGACTAGTCCTTGGAGACTTGGACTAGTCTTTGGAGACATTGTAAATGTTTGTGAACCTGTGTGATTTCAGTCCAGTGAGAACCTGATCATCTACAAGAACACCATCCTGATCCAAAACCCGTCGTCCTCAGAAACCATCATTCGCAGTAACGCTGTGAACCTGCAGTTCTCCTGCACCTACCAGCCGCCCGACACCATAGCCACGTCCTTCAAGCTCGAGGACACGTGAGTCTTCATTAAGACGTCAGTCTAGTCTGACATTTGTGCCACGTGTTTTTACCCCTCTCTTCTGATGTTAGTTTATGTAGGTCCTGTAGGTACAGCATTGCTCCAGAGGGCCACAGTCAAAGTTCTGTGAACTTCTGGAGAAACTCTGAACAAACCCTGACACTGAGGCTACGGCCTGTTTCTGAAGCTGCTGATGAACTGAGCATGTGCAGAACAAACATGGAGGGACTTTAAACTCCACACAGTTGTTCTGAGTTTGTTCTAAAACCTCGTCCTGCGCTGGGACAGAGACAGTCCACTCAGGACAGCTTTGGTCCTTCTGTCTCTGAGGCCTTTTAGTTTAGTGTGAAGTTCACTCTGGTTTTTGTCCTCTTCAGTCACAAAGAATCTGGGATATTACAGTTGGACATGTTCCAGTGTGACACGAATAACACAGAGTACATTTATAGTTGGACTCTTTTTAGGTAGAAGCAGCGCTGAGACGAGACAGAGGCTCCTCCTGTAGCTCCTCCTGTAGCTCCTCCTGTAGCTCTCTTTAGCCGGCTCCTGTGTAGCTCCTCTTTTAGCTCCTCTGTGCTCCAGATGTAGCTCCTCCTGTAGCTCCTCCTGTAGCTCCTTCTGTAGCTCCTGCTGTAGCTCCTCCTTAGCTCCTGTAGCTCCTTCTGTAGCTCCTGCTGTAGCTCCTGTAGCTCTCGTGCTCCTCAGCTCCTCCTGTAGCTCCTTCCGAGGCTCCTCCTGTAGCTCCTCCTGTAGCTCCTTCTGTAGCTCCTGCTGTAGCTCCTCCTTTAGCTCCTCCTGTAGCTCCTTCTGTAGCTCCTGCTGTAGCTCCTGCTGTAGCTCTTCCTTTAGCTCCTGCTGTAGCTCTTCCTTTAGCTCCTTCTGTAGCTCTTCCTTTAGCTCCTTCTGTAGCTCTTCCTTTAGCTCCTTCTGTAGCTCCTCCTGTAGCTCCTTCTGTAGCGCCTCCTGTAGCTCCTCCTGTAGCTCCTCCTGTAGCGCCTCCTGTAGCTCCTCCTGTAGCTCCTCCTGTAGCTCCTGCTGTAGCTCCTCCTGTAGCGCCTCCTGTAGCTCCTCCTGTAGCTCCTCCTGTAGCTCCTCCTGTAGCTCCTGATGTAGCTCCTGATGTAGCTCCTCCTGTAGCTCCTTCTGTAGCTCCTTCTGTAGCTCCTCCTGTAGTTCTTCCTGTAGCTCCTCCTGTAGCTCCTCCTTTAGCTCCTCCTGTAGCTCCTGCTGTAGCTCTTCCTTTAGCTCCTTCTGTAGCTCCTGCTGTAGCTCTTCCTGTAGCTCCTTCTGTAGCTCCTCCTGTAGCTCCTCCTTTAGCTCCTGCTGTAGCTCCTCCTGTAGCTCTTCCTTTAGCTCCTCCTGTAGCTCTTCCTGTAGCTCCTGCTGTAGCTCTTCCTTTAGCTCCTTCTGTAGCTCCTCCTGTAGCTCCTCCTGTAGCTCCTCCTTTAGCTCCTGCTGTAGCTCCTCCTGTAGCTCTTCCTTTAGCTCCTCCTGTAGCTCTTCCTGTAGCTCTTCCTGTAGTTCTTCCTGTAGCTCCTTCTGTAGCTCCTCCTGTAGTTCTTCCTGTAGCTCCTCCTGTAGCTCCTCCTTTAGCTCCTGCTGTAGCTCCTCCTGTAGCTCTTCCTTTAGCTCCTCCTGTAGCTCTTCCTGTAGCTCTTCCTGTAGTTCTTCCTGTAGCTCCTCCTGTAGCTCTTCCTGTAGCTCCTCCTGTAGCTCTTCCTTTAGCTCCTTCTGTAGCTCCTCCTTTAGCTCCTGCTGTAGCTCCTCCTGTAGCTCTTCCTTTAGCTCCTCCTGTAGCTCTTCCTGTAGCTCTTCCTTTAGCTCCTTCTGTAGCTCCTTCTGTAGCTCTTCCTTTAGCTCCTTCTGTAGCTCCTCCTGTAGTTCTTCCTTTAGCTCCTCCTGTAGCTCCTCCTGTAGCTCCTCCTGTAGCTCTTCCTGTAGCTCCTCCTGTAGCTCCTCCTGCTCCTCCTGTAGCTCTTCCTGTAGCTCCTCCTTTAGCTCCTGCTGTAGCTCCTCCTGTAGCTCTTCCTTTAGCTCCTCCTGTAGCTCTTCCTGTAGCTCTTCCTTTAGCTCCTCCTGTAGCTCTTCCTGTAGCTCCTCCTTTAGCTCCTGCTGTAGCTCCTCCTGTAGCTCTTCCTTTAGCTCCTCCTGTAGCTCTTCCTGTAGCTCTTCCTTTAGCTCCTTCTGTAGCTCCTCCTGTAGCTCTTCCTTTAGCTCCTTCTGTAGCTCCTCCTGTAGTTCTTCCTGTAGCTCCTCCTGTAGCTCCTCCTGTAGCTCCTTCTGTAGCTCCTCCTGTAGCTCCTCCTGTAGCTCCTCCTGTAGCTCCTCCTGTAGCTCCTCCTGTAGCTCTTCCTGTAGCTCCTCCTGTAGCTCCTCCTGCTCCTCCTGCTCCAGTTAAAGCTCTGTTTGTGTTTCTCAGCTCGGTGATGCAGAGCTTCACGGCAGGAATCTTCAACTACACGGTGAAGCAGCAGGTGTGCCTGGACCCCTTGTGCAAAGTGGAGATCAAACCCGGTGAGGTCCTTAAGCTGAACCAGACCGTGTGGGTCGTACTGGACGCAGACGGTCTGGACGAGAAGAAGGTGGTCTTAGTGATCGACTCGTGTTGGGTCAGTGACGATCCGGAGGGCAGCGGCAACCTGAGACGTGACCTGATCGTCAACGGGTTCGTCCCGCTTTAGCCGATGTTTACCCCATCTTTAGTTTCATCAATAATGTTGGAGCTGTTGTGTACCTGTCCAGGTGTGTCAGTCGTAGAGAAAAAACGGTGAAGATTATAGAGAACGGAGTCGGGACCGCTGCTCTTTCTCCTACAAACTGTTCCAGTTCATCGGCGGCTCAGCAGAGGTTCACCTTCACTGCAACACGGGCGTGTGTCTGCGGGACGGCCAGTGTGTCCCGGTAAACTCTCAAACACACCTTTAACTCCAGAGACATCACTCACTTCTGCTCTGAGTCCATCCAGCGACACTGACTTGGTTTGTGTTTTTCAGAAGTGTTTGTCGGGACGAGAAATTCGCAAACGCCGCTCTCTCTCCAGACTCTGGTCTCCGTCCTTCTCCACCTTGAGCTGGAGCAGTCAGGTAACACAGAAGCACAGGTTTGTGTGGACTAACCTCCATCGTCAGGGCATCAGGCTGATCATAGACATAGGACCAGTCCCCGTTAGATTTAATGGGTTTTGTTTAGACCTGGCCAGAAATGAGAGGAAATAAGTGAGTCCAGCTGAAAGAAAGAGTTTAGTTTAGAAACACTGATGGGTTTGATCTGATTTAATCAGTGGGACCAGAGTTAAAGAAGCCAGCTCATACTGTTCATCTGGGAGCATCTTTAGCAGTTTTCTGACACCTTCTTGAAACTTTTCAGGGTTTTCCAGTGGGTTCCTCTGTGTTTCTGATTACTCCAGGTCTTTACTGAAGCTAAATAAACCTGCAGATCCTCCAGAAGGCCTCCAGCCCGTCTTTTGGGTCGACTCCACTAAATACTTTTATTACATTGTGCTCTTTTGGAACATCTTTTCTGGGCTTGGGGTTTTTTTTCTGTAGAGGAACCAGTTTTCCTGTTGTTGGTGATCACAGCGCCCCCCACTGGCCTGGGGGACACATTAGAACTGCCTCTAACCTCAGTCTGTGTTCACAGGTCAGTTCTCCTTCAGCGCCGAGAAACTGAGAGACCAACGCAAATCCTAAATCCTCTGAGTCTCCTGATCCAAGACCAGTCAAATCCTGATTCTCCTGATCCAAGACCAGTCAAATCCTCTGGTTCTCTTGATCCAAGACCAGTAAAATCCTGATTCTCCTGATCCAAGACCAATCAAATCCTCTGGTTCTCTTGATCCAAGACCAGTCAAATCCTCATCCAGGACCAGACCTGAGCCTCACAGCGAATTCTTTTTCTGATCATAATCTGTGAGATGTGAACGTTACAGAACTGTAAAACTGTCTGTGATTAATAAACTCTGCATATTTAACCTGAGAGTGTCTGTGTGTAGACCAGGTCTGACCCAGGACTAAACCACGTCTGACCCAGGACTAAACCAGGTCTAAACCAGGACCGGATGTATGTACAGGTTTTAGATTGATTTAAACAGGTTTTAGTTGGATTTGAACAGAAATTGTAGGTTAAACCTGTATATTAAGATGAGGGCCTGACTTTGTAGAACAGGGAGAAGACAGAGAAGAGTCTTTTTAAAGAGAAATAGCACAAAAAAGAGAAACAAAAAGGGCAACATTAAAGTCAAATCTGACGGTTTTTATTACAAACAGTGTCTCTGTTAAACACTTGACAGAGTTAAATGTGAACAAATGTCGCTGATAATAAACTCGTATAAATGGAATCTTTGGTGATAAAACTAATTTGCTTAAAGTTTCTTGTAAAGAGACCAGTGTTGTATTGTGAGTATTTATGAGTATTTATGAGTATTTATGAGTATCGTAGCTCGACATGATTAGTTTCCATAGTTTCCTCAGAGTCAGAGATGCTACTGTGTTTACACAGGTTTTATCAAAAAAACACAAAAGTCTAGAATGACCAGAACAAAAATGGAAAAGCTGTGGAACAAGGCCAGAGTTATTAGAACAGAAGACAAGAAAGAGGCGCTGGCTCGAGGAGGGACTCGAGGGACAGCTCCATTTAATGGACCATTAAACTGAAATAACGCAAAGGTTTGTTAAAGGTCCTATATTATACTATTTTGAACATTATACAGTGTATTGGATACATGTAGGTTACCATATCACATTTTCAACATGAAACACACAATATTTATCTTATACAAGCGGTTTGGATGAGCTCTCATCATGAGTCCAAAGTGAACGGTCTGATTTGGCGCTGTCACTTTAAGGCTCAGCTCTCCCGTGTTGGCCCCGCCCACTCATGACGTCACGCTATAGCTACGCGAGCTACGCTGGAAACAGACTGAAGTAAACACGGTACATGGTAGTAATAACTTTTTCAGCAATAGCTTTGAGAGTAAATGAGCCGTATATCTTCGACCCAGAGTCTGATTCTGAGTTTAAGAACATGAGCAAACACAAAGACCTCGAAGGCTTCTACAAGACGTTTCTGCTTGGTAAATGAAAAACTATTTATTGTGTATGTTTCTATGGTGTAGCCCGTAGCATAGCGCGTGTTAACTGCTTCTGTTTATCGGTGCACATGTGGAAATGACCGTACAATGCCTACTGAAGTTGAGAATGTATATGCTGCCTGGAGACTCCTAAGGTAGCTGGTGTGCAGTGTATTGAAAGAACTATAATAAAGTAGCCTAGCAATATGTAGAGCTATGTAAGTAATGCTTGTTAGTAATACAATAATGTTGCTGACTGTTAGTAAGCTAACACAGTAGCAGCGATGCTTCTCTGTGTCTGAGCTGCAGAGCACGGCACTTGTTGACAGTGCAGGAGAGAGGGGCAGGAGGAGTGTGGAGGAGCACTTCCTGGAGAGGAGTGGTTTATTTCACATATTGACGTCATTGCGTGAAACAGCTCGTTGAAAGGACTGTAGCTCAAACTAAATAAATGACTTAAACATGCGCGAATGAAACAAAACACAACTTTGGGTATGTGTTTGAGGTAGAAACAACGTTAGAACATGGTTAAAAGCTCGATTTAGCATAATATGGGACCTTTAATACTAAATTGTTGAACTCTATGTAACGAGCTTATTAGACGCCAAAATGTTGTAAAAGGATGGAGGATTAATTTGTTTATTTATTTATTTGTTGTTTATTTGTTTTACTCTACTTTACTCTATTCTATTTTACTGAGTAAAATAAAAGGAAACAAAGCCACCATTGTTTTTACACTGTTTTGCTGTTGTATGAAAAGTGCAGTATAAATAAAGATTGATTGAGCTGAAGGGTTCTTCTGTAGTTAATGTGCAAAAAAAGAGAAAAAAGTCAGCATCAAAACATGTCGAGGTACAGAGGGATATAGGTAGATTTGTTTTATCCTGTGTTTATCTCCACTGTCTCAGCCACTTCCTGAATGATCAGCACCTCCGCCTCCTGTGACATCACCACCTGTACAAGCCCCGCCCCTTCCGCCTGGTGCTCCAGTGTCTCCTCCTCGAGCGCCGTCGCGTCTCTTTTCTCGTCTCTCTGTCCGAGTTTGTTCGGTGGGCGGGGCTCGCCTCGGGGCCGGCCTCTGATTGGACGGCAGTGCCGGTTCCGGTCCGGTTGGTGCCGGTTCTGGTCCGGTGAGCGCCGGTTCCGGTCCGGTGGGTGCCGGCTCTGGTGCCGGGTCAGGCTCTGTTTGAGGGAGAAGGCGGCGCCGCAGTGACACCTGAAGGGCCTCTCTGAGCTGTGAGCCGAGCGCAGGTGACGACGCAGCTTTGTGGCCAAAATGTAGCCTGAAAGACAAGACCCAGGGATTAACAAAAACTAAACCAGCCGTAAAAAATGTCTAAACCAAGATTAAATCAAGACTTAACCAGATCTACACAAGTCTTTCCGTCCTAGACCTGTTTGGTTCGGACCAGATCTAAACCAGGTCTAAATCAGCTGACCTCTCCCCTGACCTCTGACCCCTGACCTCTCCAACACTTGGGGCAGCTGCGGGGCCTATCCCCTGACCTCTGACCTTTGCCACACTGGGGGCAGCTGTGGGGCCTGTCCCCTGACCTCTGACCCCTGACCTTTGCCACACTGGGGGCAGCTGTGGGGCCTATCCCCTGACCTCTGACCCCTGACCTTTGCCACACTGGGGGCAGCTGTGGGGCCTGTCCCCTGACCTCTGACCTTTGCCACACTGGGGGCAGCTGTGGGGCCTGTCCCCTGACCTCTGACCCCTGACCTTTGCCACACTGGGGGCAGCTGTGGGGCCTGTCCCCTGACCTCTGACCCTTGACCTTTGCCACACTGGGGGCAGCTGTGGGGCCTGTCCCCTGACCTCTGACCCCTGACCTTTGCCACACTGGGGGCAGCTGTGGGGCCTGTCCCCTGACCTCTGACCCCTGACCTTTGCCACACTGGGGGCAGCTGTGGGGCCTGTCCCCTGACCTCTGACCCTTGACCTTTGCCACACTGGGGGCAGCTGTGGGGCCTGTCCCCTGACCTCTGACCCCTGACCTTTGCCACACTGGGGGCAGCTGTGGGGCCTGTCCCCTGACCTCTGACCCCTGACCTTTGCCACACTGGGGGCAGCTGTGGGGCCTGTCCCCTGAGTGCAGAGCCTCGTGGTTCCTCAGGGTCTGGGCGTCCCTCAGAACTTTGCCGCAGCAGCTGCAGAGGAAGGCCGTGCCGCTGTGGTCCTGCAGGTGGCGCTGTAGCTCCGCCCGCTGACTGAAGCTCCGCCCACACTGTTCACACCTGAACGGCCGCTCCCCGCTGTGAGCGCGCAGGTGAGCCGCCAGGTTACCTAGCAACAGAGTCATGTGACCTGAGTTAGAGTGGGTTAAGCTTTAGTCCCGGTTTAAAGTCAGGTTTTAGTCCAGTTTTAGTCCCGGTTTTAGTCCAGTTTTAAGTGCAGGTTATAGTCCAGTTTTAGTCCAGTTTTAGTCCAGGTTTTAGTCCAGTTTTAGTCCAGGTTTTAGTCCAGTTTTAGTCCAGTTTTAGTCCAGTTTTAGTCCAGGTTTTAGTCCAGGTTTAGTCCAGGTTTTAGTCCAGTTTTAGTCCAGTTTTAGTCCAGGTTTTAGTCCCGGTTGTACCTTTCTGGCTGAAGCTCTTGGTGCAGTACTGGCAGCTGTGAGGTCGCTCTCCGGTGTGAATCTTCATGTGGTTCCTCAAAGACCCAGAGTTCGCCAAGAACTTACTACAGACAGAGCACTGCACCTGGGACAAGAACCGAGACAAAGAGACAGAGTTATGAGAGAGGAGACACCGACAGAGACACTTTAGAGAGTTATGAGAGAGGAGACACTAACAGAGACACTTTAGAGAGTTATGAGAGAGGAGACACTAACAGGACATTAGAAAGAAGAGGAACACTAAAAGACATAAAAAAAGAGACACTAAAGAGACACTAGAAAAAAGGAGAAAGAGACGAAGCAAAAAACAAAACCAAACAAAGCAAAACCAGCAAAAAAACAAAAAAACAAAAACAAAAAAACAAAAAAAAACAAAACAAAAAAAAAAAAAAAAAAAAAAAAAAAATAACAGAGACACTTTAGAGAGTTATGAGAGAGGAGACACTAACAGAGACACTTTAGAGAGTTATGAGAGAGGAGACACTAACAGGGACACTTTAGAGTCTGTCCTGGGAGCGTCCCTACCTTCGGGACCTGTCCGGCCGTCCTCTGGACACAGTGGTGCAGTCGGTGGATTCTCAGAGACGGACGTCGAGCGAAGGCCTTCCCACAGTCACAGACGAACGGCCTCAGCCCCGAGTGCAGCACCATGTGTTCCTGCAGGTCCCGCCTCAGACCGTAGGACTTCAGACAGATGGGACACGAGAAGGGACGCTCCCCCCGGTGGGACATCTGAGAGCGGGACACAACCGGTTCAAAACTATCTAAAACCAGCTCAAATACTGATAAAACCTGTTAACAACCAACTTAAATGTGTTCAAATCCAACCAAACCCCCCTCTAAACCTCCAGACCCCTGTAGACTGGTCCAGACCCTCTAAGCCCGGTCCAGACCCCTGTAGACCGGTCCAGACCCTCTAAGCCCGGTCCAGACCCCTGTAGACCGGTCCAGACCCCTCTAAACCTGGTCCAGACCCCTCTAAACCTGGTCCAGACCCCTCTAAACCTGGTCCAGACCCCTGTAGACCGGTCCAGACCCTCTAAGCCCGGTCCAGACCCCTGTAGACCGGTCCAGACCCCTGTAGACCGGTCCAGACCCCTGTAGACCGGTCCAGACCCCTCTAGACCGGTCCAGACCCTCGTAGACCGGTCCAGACCCTCTAAGCCCGGTCCAGACCCCTGTAGACCAGTCCAGACCCTCTAAGCCCGGTCCAGACCCCTGTAGACCGGTCCAGACCCCTGTAGACCGGTCCAGACCCTCTAAGCCCGGTCCAGACCCCTGTAGACCGGTCCAGACCCTCTAAGCCCGGTCCAGACCCCTGTAGACCGGTCCAGACCCCTCTAGACCGGTCCAGACCCTCTAAGCCCGGTCTAGACCCCTGTAGACCAGTCCAGACCTGGTGAGCCCTGAAGCTCTCGATGGAGCTGTAGCTGCGTTCACACTGGTCACAGGAAAATGGTTTTCTGTCGCTGTGAGTGAACTCGTGCTTCTTCAGGTGACCTTTCTGGAAAAATGCCTTCCCACAGGTGTCACACCTGTGCCGCCGCTCCCGCCCACCAGCCATCTCCGTGGAAACGCCAGCTCCCACCTGAGGACAGAGAAGGGAAAAGACTAAATTAAAAATGAAGACAGGGTTCAGATTAGACCTGGTTTATACTTGGTTTAGACTGGTTTTCATTTTGTGTGGTTTAGACTCACCTGCGCCTCACCTGTTGTCTCCGCGGTAACGCTCCCCGTCTGCGCCTCACTTGTCGTCTCCGCGGTAACGCCCCCCGTCTGTGGTGCACCTGTCGTCTCCATGGTAACGGCCGCCGTCTCACGCTTCTCGAAGTTTTCGTCCCGTCTCCGTTCGGACTGAGCCAGTTTGGAAACGGGAGGCGTCGCTCTGTTGGACAAACGGTGAACCACACGAGGCTTCGAGGCCAAACGCGAGCTGCAGCGCGCAGCAGGGGGCGCTGTTTCAGACTCAAACACCACTTTCTCCACTCTTCTCTGTCCCATCACTTTGTCTTCTTCCAACGTTTTGGGTCCCTCCATTTTGTCTTTTTCTTTTGATATGTGTTTGTCCATTTCTATGACGGCCATTTTGTCTTCTTCCACCATTTTGTTTGCAGATGCTCCCTGTTTTCGGTTTGCTTCTCCTTTGTCTGTATCCACTATTTTGTTTCTCTCACATAAACCGTTTCGAGTTACTCCATGTTTTCCCTCGTTGTTCTTTTCCAAAGTCTTGTTTGCTTTTACTCTGTCCCTTTCTGACTTTTTGAGCCCCTCTGTTTTGTCTTCTTTTGTTGATATGTATTTTTCGGATTCTGTGGCAACCATTTTGTCTTTTTGTTCCACTGTTTTCTCTTCCACTGTTTCTTGTCTCTCCGTGTCCTCTGTCTCTTGTGTCTTTGTGTCTGCCAACAAAGTAATAATAAAATACATTACTTCAGGGTTAGTCCTGGTTCAGACCTGGTTCAGACCTGGCTTTACCTGAGTGTGTGGTCAGTCCCAGCAGGAGTTCTGTCCCAGTCTCAATGCGCTGAGTCGCTCTCAGACTCACTCTGTGACCCTCAGAATGGACTGAGAGGTTCTGCTTAGACCAATGCTGAGCCTGACAGACAAAACTGAGGGCAAACACATCAGGCAATTAAATTAGAGTCAGACCAGATCCTGGTCCAGAGTCAGACCGGATCCTGAGCCTGGTCCAGAGTCAGACCAGATCCTGAGCCTGGTCCAGAGTCAGACCAGATCCTGAGCCTGGTCCAGAGTCAGACCTGATCCTGAGCCTGGTCCAGAGTCAGACCAGATCCTGAGCCTGGTCCAGAGTCAGACCTGATCCTGAGCCTGGTCCAGGGTCAGACCTGATCCTGAGCCTGGTCCAGGGTCAGACCTGATCCAGATCCTGGTCCAGAGTCAGACCTGATCCAGGGTCAGACCTGATCCAGATCCTGGTCCAGAGTCAGACCTGATCCAGGGTCAGACCTGATCCTGAGCCTGGTCCAGAGTCAGACCTGATCCAGATCCTGGTCCAGAGTCAGACCTGATCCAGGGTCAGACCTGATCCTGAGCCTGGTCCAGAGTCAGACCTGATCCTGAGCCTGGTCCAGAGTCAGACCTGATCCAGGGTCAGACCTGATCCTGAGCCTGGTCCAGAGTCAGACCTGATCCTGAGCCTGGTCCAGAGTCAGACCTGATCCTGAGCCTGGTCCAGAGTCAGACCTGATCCTGAGCCTGGTCCAGGGTCAGACCTGATCCTGAGCCTGGTCCAGAGTCAGACCTGATCCAGATCCTGGTCCAGAGTCAGACCTGATCCAGATCCTGGTCCAGAGTCAGACCTGATCCTGAGCCTGGTCCAGGGTCAGACCTGATCCTGAGCCTGGTCCAGAGTCAGACCTGATCCTGAGCCTGGTCCAGAGTCAGACCTGATCCTGAGCCTGGTCCAGAGTCAGACCTGATCCAGGGTCAGACCTGATCCTGAGCCTGGTCCACAGTCAGACCTGATCCAGGGTCAAACCTGATCCTGAGCCTGGTCCAGAGTCAGACCTGATCCAGATCCTGATCCTGGTCCAGATCAAAGGAAGAAGATGGAGCAGAAAACTAAAGAGGTTTTAGTTCCAAACCTGAGAAAAGCAGGATGCTGTGTGGGAGCAGTCTGAGCGGCTGCAGCCTGAACCAGACAAAAAAACTGATGAGAGAAAACGTCTGCAGAGAGTCTCATTCATCCGGGTCTTTGTCTCGTTAAACTCTGCGTTAGTTCATTAAACGACTAATAATTGGGTTTTAGTTTAGAGTTTACCGTGTGCTTCTGCGTCTCTTCAGCGTGGTCCTGCCGTAAGCTCCGCCCACTGGGCAGCTCAGACTCCGCCTCCAGGGGAAGCCCCACCCACCACAGCCCCACAGCGCCCTCACAGGACAGAGAGGGTCCTACAGCGAGGCCGGGGGACAGAAGGGACATCAGGGAGGACATCAGGGAGGACCAGGACCCCTCCATCTGCACCTGGAACCAGAGACCAGACCTGAGACCAGAGACCAGAGACCAGACCTTAGACCAGAGACCAGAGACCTGAGACCTGAGACCTGAGACCTGAGACCAGACCTTAGACCAGAGACCAGAGACCTGAGACCTGAGACCAGACCTTAGACCAGAGACCAGACCTTAGACCAGAGACCTGAGACCAGACCTTAGACCAGACCTTAGACCAGAGACCAGAGACCAGAGCGAACCATTTATTTTAATAATAATGAAACCTGCTGCTCGTTTGTTAAAGAGAGGACGTGGTTCTGGTCCAAACTGAGCCTTTAAGTCTTTAAGAAAAAAAATAAAAAATTATATATATATATATATATATATATATATATACATATATATATATATATATATATATATATATGTATATATACATATATATATATATATATATATATATATATATATATATATATATATATATATATATATATATATATATATATATATATATATATATATATATACACATACACACATAATAAAGACATATTATGTGCCAACAATTTTTTCCCATTTTTATTTTGTATGAATCCCATTATTATCTTCAGTCCTCATCAAACAGAACAAATATTTATGATTTTTCTGAATTTTTAACCCCTTAAATGCCAGTTTTAGCAATGAAAGTCTTTGTGTTTTTTTTGACAAAAACACTACGTTTTTTTTTTAATCATTGCATATTTTTTGAATAAGTTGAATTTTTGGGGGATATTATCCGAGTCTAAGAGTGTCAGAAAACATTTTTTCTGATCAGTTTTTATATTTTGTGCAAAGTCGTTGTTAAATAGATTGCTCCTGGGTCTCTCAGACATAAATAATGTTTTTTTGAAGGTTGTCAACATTAAGTAATTTCAACACCAGGGAATGAAAAAAATAAAAAATAAAACAGAAATCACATTGCAATGGTAGAGTATTGAAAACATGCATTTTGAGGAAGTCAATGGCACAAAAAAGCTGAAGGGTATAAGAAAAAATAATAATAAATTTACCCCAAAATACACAACCTGTACTAATTTTTGCCATTTGCATCAACACAACCAAAGTTATGCAAAAATAAAATTCAAAAAGGACCAGGAGGGTTAAGACCTAGAGACCTCTGTAAATTTCAATAAAAAGGAAGTAAAAGTTTTGTCCTGTTTGAGTGAATGAAGAGAAACGCAGGAAAACCGCATTTGTGGCCAACATCAGCAGCTAACTTTAGCTAAATCACTAAATAAAGAGTTAAATCCGACCCGACTCGTGATAAAACTTAATTTATAGATATTTGAGAGCAGTACGTACCTGTCCGGCGCCGCGTTCTCTCTGTTTAAGGATTTAATTTAGAGAAAAGAGTCTCGTTTCATCGCGGGTTGTTTAACTCTGGGAAAAACAATCACTAACCGAGGCCAACAGCTGCCACTGCGCATGCGCCTGCTCAGGGTTTTCTTCTGTTTAACGTGAGCGCAGTACCGCCCTCTGCTGGACTGGAGCAGACCGTAGACCAGGTCTAGTCCCAGTTTAACCTCGAACATTCAAAATACTCGGATTAGTAACACTCAGAGGTGTGTGTTTGTAACACCTGACCCACCTCCGACATCAGCACCAGTCTATGGGTTAAGAACATGTGACATTATATAAATACACATTATTATATCATTTGATAAAGTTTTCAGATCTTATCGTGATTATTTTCCAGTGAAAGCAGTGGGTTCCTCTGCAGTGGACTCTGGTTCAGGTGTTTGTGTCTCCAAAAGGAATGAACATGAAAACCATCAGGATGAAACTGAACAAACACATTCATCTTTTTTGGATAGAGCTTCAATCTTTATCTTACCCTGGTTTTCTTTTGCATGTTTTTAGCTCCTAACTGTGATTTTATAAAAACAGTTTAACTCTGCCTCTTCTCCAAACACTGACCTCCATGAGTTAAAACAGAATCAGAAACTGGTTTTGGTCTTGACTCGGTCTGGCCCTGACGTAGTCTTGGACTTGGTTGCACCAGGCTTTGGTCCGAGACCAGTGTCGTCCGAGGATTTACCTTCAGACAAAGGACATTTCTTAAATCTACACATTTAAAGATATTTAAAAAAGCGCAAATAGCTGCAACAAGACCAGCGCTTTTTGGGGTTTCTCAGAATAAGACGCAGCATAAAGTTATCTCTTATATTTTAAAAGCTTTCTTCTTCTTTTTAATGAATAAAGACATTTATTTCCTGCCTCTGTGGGAATCTGTCTTAACTCAGTTTCCCACTGGTCCCTGGCTCTCAGTCGGGACAAAGAGCTAAAAAAAAAAGGAAAAGGCCAAAAACAGGGAAATGCATTTTAACTGCAGACACAGTGTAAACACCACTCTGTTCAAACTGTGCTCTTTTCAAAGTTGATTTATTATGAGCACATTTTAAGTGTCATGTCTTTTATATAAACTTCAGCTCAACAACAACATCACATACTGAAGGCACATCGCAGAGTTAAAGCCAGAGCAAAGGGAGCTGATGTGACAGCAGCAGAAACAGGTAGAAACACAAGATTCTGTAGAAGCAGTAGTTTGTAGGACACTAGGAGTCACTGTGGATGAAACTAAATACAGTGCAGTCAGTGATACAGACATATACATATGTTTATACTGATAATCTCTCTGATTATTACAGAATATAAGACTGGGTCTGTCCACCAGGGGGTGCTATGTCCCCTCTGTCTACATTTTCACCAGAGACACTGAACCAACCCGTGATCCGTGTCCAATCCTCTGCTGGCAGGGTTCTGGCACCTTTTTTAAGTTCAATTTCCAGCACTTTTCAAGCACTTTCAAGGTGTATTTTCACGTTTTTCAAGTACCTTCCAACTGCAGTAAATTACATGTCATACAGGACACGTGCCCCGGGCTGGAGTCTAATAGCTCGAGGTTAGCAGCGTTTACTGTTTTCTGAAACTGTCAGAGGGAAGGGGCGGGGCTGAGGGCGGGGCGTTGTCATGGTAACGACGTTCACTGCATTGGCCTGCGTCATAGAGTCAGCTTCATTTGCATACAACAATAAATAAATAAATAGGTCCAGGTAACTGTAAAGAATATGGACAGGTGAGTCTTGGGAGCACACACCTGTCTGACAGGGGACAGATAACACTGTTGCCCCTCAGAGATCTTTAATACCCACTCACTGCTCAAGGCCACGGACAACACCATCAAATACACTCCACTCCAGGAAACAAAGTCTTTATTACAGCTGAACAATTCACAGAAATAAAACTCATTAATGTTTTATCAGATTTTACAGGAAAAAAATTGAAAACTTTTTTTTTTTATTTAGAGAGAAAACCTTCCTGGTTTAGTTTGCTTTTGTGAAGAAGGCACAGCCCTCGAACAAAAAGAGGAACAGAGGAAGACTGCGCGCTGCACAGTCAAAATTTATATTTATATTTCATTTTATTATATTATTAATGTTAGAATTAGGTCCTGTGTCATTTCTGAGAAATTTGAACAAGTTTTAGATGGATTTAAACAGGTTTGAGATGGATTTGAATAGGTTTTAGTTGGATTTGAACAGGTTTTAGTTGGATTTTAAACTGGTTTGAGATGGATTTGAACAGGTTTTCGGTGAATTTGAACAGGTTTTAGATGGATTCAAGCAGGTTTTCGTTGGATTTGAACAGGTTTTAGTTGGAGTTGAACAGGTTTTAGTTGGATTTGAACAGGTTTTAGTTGGATTTGTGGATCAGTGGCGTCAGATCTGATCAGAACCTGTCTCTTTAAATAAATCCAATATAAACATCTTTATATATTTTATACAAATCTAAATCTCTCTAATCTGACCCTCACAGGCCACCGTCTGTGTCTCTGCAATAATTTATGTTTGAGAATAAATAAAACATGGTTAGAGTCCGATTATTGACAGCCGTCTCCTGTTTGTGGATTTTCTGTCGAAGAGACACGGCTTCATCTTCGTCTGGAGTTCGCTGAAAGAAAGGGCAAAGGTCAAAGGTCAAATGGAGGAAACACACTTTACATTATTTTTTATTTAATACATTCTTTAAATGTCTTTTCATGTTTGTTTGAGTTGTATTTTAAGTTTTTAATTTGTCACAGACACAGGGGCGCACGGGGGTGTGTTTGGCGTGTTTCTCATGTTTGGCGTGTTTCTCATGTTTGGCGTGTTTCTCATGTTTGGCGTGTTTCTCGTGTTTGGCGTGTTTCTAGTGTTTGGCGTGTTTCTAGTGTTTGGCGTGTTTCTCGTGTTTGGCGTGTTTCTCGTGTTTGGCGTGTTTCTAGTGTTTGGCGTGTTTCTAGTGTTTGGCGTGTTTCTAGTGTTTGGCGTGTTTCTAGTGTTTGGCGTGTTTAGCGTGTTTGCCGTGTTTCTCGTGTTTGGCATGTTTGCCGTGTTTGGCGTGTTTCTAGTGTTTCTTGTGTTTGGCGTGTTTCTTGTGTTTGGCGTGTTTCTAGTGTTTGGCGTGTTTCTAGTGTTTGGCGTGTTTGGCGTGTTTCTCGTGTTTCTTGTGTTTCTCGTGTTTGGCATGTTTGGCGTGTTTAGCGTGTTTGGCGTGTTTCTAGTGTTTGGCGTGTTTCTTGTGTTTGGCGTGTTTGGCGTGTTTCTCGTGTTTCTAGTGTTTCTCGTGTTTAGCGTGTTTCTCGTGTTTCTAGTGTTTAGCGTGTTTGGCGTGTACCTGACCGTCCTGAGCGTGTGACTCACCTGTCGGCCTCTCGCAGGTGAACGGCAGGTGATAGACACAGGGCACATCGTTCCACTGTCCGTCCTGATCCCAGATCAGAGCCACACAGTCCTCCTCAGAACCAGAGTACGAGTCGGGCTGGTGGGGGCGCCAGTGAGTGAAGGCCTGAACAACACCGAGGGGAGTTAGAACAACACCAGGGGGAGTTAGAACAACACTGAGGGAGTTAGAACAACACCAAGGGGAGTTAGAACAACACTGAGGGAGTTAGAACAACACCAGGGGGAGTTAGAACAACACTGAGGGAGTTAGAACAACACCGAGGGGAGTTAGAACAACACCAGGGGGAGTTAGAACAACACCAGGGGGAGTTAGAACAACACTGAGGGAGTTAGAACAACACTGAGGGAGTTAGAACAACACCGAGGGGAGTTAGAACAACACCAGGGGGAGTTAGAACAACACCAGGGGGAGTTAGAACAACACTGAGGGAGTTAGAACAACACTGAGGGAGTTAGAACAACACCAGGGGGAGTTAGAACAACACCAGGGGGAGTTAGAACAACACTGAGGGAGTTAGAACAACACCAGGGGGAGTTAGAACAACACCAGGGGGAGTTAGAACAACACTGACGGAGTTAGAACAACACCAGAGGAGTTAGAACAACACCGAGGGGAGTTAGAACAACACCAGGGGGAGTTAGAACAACACCAGGGGGAGTTAGAACAACACTGAGGGAGTTAGAACAACACCAGAGGAGTTAGAACAACACTGAGGGAGTTAGAACAACATTGAGGGAGTTAGAACAACACCAGGGGGAGTTAGAACAACATTGAGGGAGTTAGAACAACACCAGGGGGAGTTAGAACAACACCGAGGGGAGTTAGAACAACACCAGGGGGAGTTAGAACAACACCAGGGGGAGTTAGAACAACACCAGGGGGAGTTAGAACAACACCAGGGGAGTTAGAACAACACCAGGGGGAGTTAGAACAACACCAGGGGAGTTAGAACAACACTGAGGGAGTTAGAACAATACCAGGGGAGTTAGAACAACACCAGGGGGAGTTAGAACAACACTGAGGGAGTTAGAACAATACCGAGGGGAGTTAGAACAACACCAGGGGGAGTTAGAACAACACTGAGGGAGTTAGAACAATACCGAGGGGAGTTAGAACAACACCAGGGGGAGTTAGAACAACACTGAGGGAGTTAGAACAACACCAGGGGGAGTTAGAACAACACCAGGGGGAGTTAGAACAACACTGAGGGGAGTTAGAACAACACTGAGGGAGTTAGAACAACACCAGGGGGAGTTAGAACAACACCAGAGGAGTTAGAACAACACTGAGGGAGTTAGAACAACACCAGGGGGAGTTAGAACAACACCGAGGGGAGTTAGAACAACACCAGGGGGAGTTAGAACAACACCAGGGGGAGTTATAGTTAGATCAGTGAATACAATGAGTAAAGTAAGTGCAGTACAGTGAGTACAGTACAGTGAGTACAGTGAGTACAGTACAGTGAGTACAGTGAGTACAGTACAGTGAGTACAGTACAGTGAGTACAGTGAGTACAGTACAGTGAGTACAGTACAGTGAGTACAGTGAGTACAGTACAGTGAGTACAGTGAGTACAGTACAGTGAGTACAGTACAGTGAGTACAGTGAGTACAGTACAGTGAGTACAGTAAAGTGAGTACAGTGAGTACAGTGAGTACAGTGAGTACAGTACAGTGAGTACAGTACAGTGAGTACAGTACAGTGAGTACAGTGAGTACAGTGAGTACAGTACAGTGAGTACAGTACAGTGAGTACAGTACAGTGAGTACAGTACAGTGAGTACAGTACAGTGAGTACAGTACAGTGAGTACAGTGAGTACAGTACAGTGAGTACAGTACAGTGAGTACAGTACAGTGAGTACAGTACAGTGAGTACAGTGAGTACCAGAGCAGAGGCGTCGCTCCAGGTGAAGGCTCCCTCCAGGACTCTGTCGCTCAGACCGATCCACTGATAAACCTGGACCAGCTCTGGACAAACACACCACGTCAAACCTTTATCCAACAGATCACCTGCAGGGTCAGCTGTTCACCTGCAGGGTCAGCTGATCACCTGCAGGGTCAGCTGATCACCTGCAGGGTCAGCTGTTCACCTGCAGGGTCAGCTGATCACCTGCAGGGTCTTTCCCTAGGGCATAGGGTCCTTTCACCTGGGCACTATCACCTGCAGGGTCAGCTGATCACCTGCAGGGTCAGGTTCAGGAGCCGTACCTTGTATAAAGCGTTGTTCCTCAGGTGAGTTGATGCTCACCAGGTGAGCCTCCATCTCTCTGCAGGTAAGCTCCGCCTCCGGCCAGGTGAGCCGCTCAGACAGGTGCAGGTAACAGCTGTCGGTGAAGTGGACCCAGCTGTCAGAGCAGACTTCAGCTGAAAACAACAAACATCCAACTAAAACCTGTTCAAAGCCAACCAAAACCTGTTCAAATCCATCTAATACCTGTTCAAATCCTTCTTAAACCTGTTCAGATCCATCTTAAACCAGTTCAAACCCGTCTAAACTCTTGGTCTGAAGTCTGGTTTTGGGTCTGAGGGCGTTCACACTGAGACCGGACCCTGTTTGTTGATTTTTCTGCTGCTTTTCTCTGACGTCTGTTTGTTTGTGGAAACACTCTGACTCAGTGAGAGACCGAGGTGGAGTCCTGGACCAGGTCTGAGTCTGGTCTGGTCCAGCCACAAAGACCGGTCTATGACATCAGAGCCTGCAGCTCATTACACCACACCCTGGACTTTACCGGGATCTACCAAAGACCAGACAGAGACCAGAGAGTTTTAGTTAGATCTGAATCAGTTTTAGATGGATTTGATTGGCTTCTAGATGGACTTCAACAGGTTTCAGATGGACTTCAACAGGCTTTAGTTGGACTTGAACAGGTTTTAGACAAATTCCTAGAGGTTTTACTTGTTCTTGATCAGGTTTTGTTTGGATTAGACAAGGTTCTACTTGGTCTTGGCCAGGTTTTGTTTGGATTAGACAAGGTTCTACTTGGTCTTGGCCAGGTTTTGTTTGGATTATACCAGGTTCTGTCTAACAGTGACTCACCTGTGTGGGCCGTGACACCTGGAGGCAGCTGATTGGTGGATTTCCCTTCAGGAGGCGGAGCAAACAGAGAAGACAGGTCTGGACTCTCTGAGGGCGGGACATCCCCAAATCCAGATCCAGAACTCCCAAAACCAGATCCAGAACTCCCAAAACCAGATCCAGAACTCTCAGAACCAGATCCAGAACTCCCAGAACCAGATCCAGAACTCCCAGAACCAGATCCAAATCCGGAGCCGAACAGTAAAACTCCAGAAGCCTCTTGTTGTTTATCTCCAAACGATGAAAACTCACTGAAACCAGAGAAATGGACCATGGAGACCATCCCTGATCCAGAACCAGAGCTGGACCCGGATTCCCCAGAACCAGAGAATTCCTCAGATCCAGAACTAAGTCCAGATCCAGAACTAAGTCCAGACCCAGAAATAAGTCCAGATCCAGAACTAAGTCCAGACCCAGAACTAAGTCCAGACCCAGAACTAAGTCCAGACCCAGAACTAAGTCCAGACCCAGAAAACAGCAGCAGATCTCCACCAAGTTCTTCTCTGGATCCAGAATGAATTGTTAAGTCGATCAGATCACCGTCGATGAAAAACACTTCTCCTGATGATCCCCTGAAACCAGAACCAGAGCTGGACCCGGATCTCCCAGAACCAGAGAAGTACTCAGATCCAGAAAAATGCCCGTTTTCTCCAAAACCAGGAACGTGTCCACTGAGGTCCCCGAGGATCCAGAGAGGCCCCGGCACCGCTGCTCTCCCAGAGAAACGGAGCCTGGGAGCTGGGTAGGATCAGCACAGCGCTCCCCTCTCCCCCGGCTCCTCTGGGCTCCAGAACCAGAACCAGACAGAACCGGGTCAGAGCCTGAAAAAACAACACTGATACCAGACCCAGAGAGACCAGAACCAAAGTCTGCACTGACAGATCCAGAAAACTCCACAAAACCAGATCCAGAGAAGTCTTTAGGTCCAGAACCAGATCCAGAGAAGTCTTTAAGTCCAGAACCAGATCCAGAGAAGTCTTTAAGTCCAGAACCAGATCCAGAGAAGTCTTTAAGTCCAGAACCAGATCCTGAGAAGTCTTTAAGTCCAGAACCAGATCCAGAGAAGTCTTTAAGTCCAGAACCAGATCCAGAGAAGTCTTTAAGTCCAGAACCAGATCCAGAGAAGTCTTTAAGTCCAGAACCAGATCCTGAGAAGTCTTTAAGTCCAGAACCAGATCCAGAGAAGTCTTTAAGTCCAGAACCAGATCCAGAGAAGTCTTTAAGTCAGAACCAGATCAGATGCATCTCCAGATCCACTACCAGCTGCTGATCCAGAACCAAAGCCTGCTGATCCAGAACCAGATCCAGGAGTCTCGACGTGAGTCTCTGGAGGAGCAATCGGCGAAGGACCTGAGAAAAGAAAAGGAAGAGAAATGAAAAGGCCACATTAACCCAATATCAGTTCAAGAATTCCTCTAACATCTTTTTTCACTAGTTGATTATTTTTAACTGCTTTGTGTCGTTCAAAGCGTCACGGCGAAAGGGATTGTGGGTAATATCCTTGAGTGAAGTCAGGTCCCATGCAGGTGAGGACATTACCAGAGAATAAGGACACACTACGTCCTTGTATTCCTCAGTGTGAGCTTTGGGACAAGTCTGTTTGATAAAGTGTCCACAGCAGGCTTTGAGGAGTCTTCAAACTCAAACCCGAGAACCAGAGAAGAACTGTGAGTCTCACCAGGTCTGAGCAGGTCTGAGAAGGACGTCATGTTGAGCACTTCCTCCACATCAGACACATTTAGACCGGTCCCATGAGAGACCGCCGGGACTTCAGCTAAAACAGGGAACACAGGGTCAGAACAGGATTTACATGGATTTCAAAGGTTTAGTTGGGTTTGAACATGTTTTAGTTGGGTTTGAACATGTTTTAGTTGGATTAGAACAGGTTTTAGTTGGGTTTGAACATGTTTTAGTTGGATTTGAACAGGTTTTAGTTGGATTTGAACAGGTTTTAGTTGGATTTGAACAGGTTTTAGTTGGATTAGAACAGGTTTTAGATGGATTAGAACAGGTTTTAGTTGGATTAGAACAGGTTTTAGTTGGATTAGAACAGGTTTTAGTTGGATTAGAACAGGTTTTAGTTGGATTTGAACAGGTTTTAGATGGATTAGAACAGGTTTTAGCTGGATTTGAACAGGTTTTAGCTGGATTAGGACAGGTTTTAGCTGGATTAGAACAGGTTTTAGTTGGATTTGAACAGGTTTTAGTTGGATTTGAACAGGTTTTAGTTGGATTTGAACAGGTTTTAGTTGGATTAGAACAGGTTTTAGTTGGATTAGAACAGGTTTTAGTTGGATTAGAACAGGTTTTAGTTGGATTAGAACAGGTTTTAGTTGGATTAGAACAGGTTTTAGTTGGATTAGAACAGGTTTTAGTTGGATTTGAACAGGTTTTAGTTGGATTAGAACAGGGTTTAGTTGGATTAGAACAGGATTTAGTTGGATTAGAACAGGTTTTAGTTGAGATCGGTTTTATTAGAACATGTTTTAGTTGGATTAGAACAGGTTTTAATTGGATTAGAACAGGTTTTAGTTGGATTAGAACAGGTTTTAGTTGGATTAGAACATGTTTTAGTTGGATTAGAAAAGGTTTGAATTGGATTAGAACATGTTTTAGTTGGATTAGAACAGGTTTTAGTTGGATTAGAACAGGCTTTAGTTGGATTAGAACATGTTTTAGTTGGATTAGAACAGGTTTTAGTTGGATTAGAACATGTTTTAGTTGGATTAGAACAGGTTTTAATTGGATTAGAACAGGTTTTAGTTGGATTAGAACAGGTTTTAGTTGGATTAGAACATGTTTTAGTTGGATTAGAACAGGTTTTAGTTGGATTTGAACATGTTTTAGTTGGATTAGAACAGGTTTTAGTTGGATTAGAACAGGTTTTAGTTGGATTAGAACAGGTTTTAGTTGGATTAGAACAGGTTTTAGTTGGATTTGAACAGGTTTTAGTTGGATTAGATCAGGTTTTAGATGGCTTACACCTGGTTCCAACTGGTCTAGAGCAGGTCTTGGCCGTACTCGAGGCAGAAGGCGTCGAACTGAGCGTGCTCACTGGGGAAGCCGCCTGGTCGTCGTCACATAAACAGTGTGTACTCCTGAAGCCCCGCCCCCACAGTCCGCTCGGGGCCTGCTGATTGGATAACGCACGCCCATCAGACAGCCACCCGCCCTGCACCAATCAAACCCAGCCTCCAGGCCACGAACAGGTCCCCCACCGAGGCCAAGACCGCCTGGAACCGCCCACAGCCCAGGACCGCCTCCGAGAAAGACCAGCCCTGAGGAGACGCCAGCGGGAACACCTCACCTGGACCAAAACGAGACCAGAGCCAGACCAGGACGGGACCAGACCAGGATCACAGCAAGACCGAAAAAAGAGCAGGACAAGAGAACAGAGAGACAAGTGAAACTGCAGTAAACTGAAACCAAACCAGGTCTAAGAAGGTCTAGACTAACCTCTACCGGTCTGGCCCGGTCCAAACCAGGTCTAAGACGGTCTAGACTAACCTCTACCGGTCTGGCCCGGTCCAAACCAGGTCTAAGACGGTCTAGACTAACCTCTACCGGTCTGACCCGTAAACCGGTCTAGACTCACCTCTCCTGGTCTGGCCCGGTCCAAACCAGGTCTAAGACGGTCTAGACTAACCTCTACCGGTCTGACCCGGTCTAAACCAGGTCTAAACTGGTCTAGACTCACCTCTCCTGGTCTGGCTGTAGCAGTACACGTCCCAGGTCTCGTTTGCAGGTCTAAGTCCGTAAGACCGGACTCCGGGACGGTCTCCCAGGTCTCAGCACACGGCGCGGGGGGTCACTATGGGATACCTGCAACAGACCAAGACCACGTAAAACCAGACCAAGACCATGTAAAACCAGACCAAGACCATGTAAAACCACACCAAGACCACGTAAAACCAGACCAAGACCATGTAAAACCAGACCAAACCACGTAAAACACCCAAGACCACGTAAACCAGACCAAGACCATGTAAAACCACACCAAGACCATGTAAAACCAGAGCAAGACCAGAGCAAGACCAGAACAAGACCAGACGAGACCCAGATCTAAGAAAAATTAGTTCATGAAGGAGCATCTGTCCTGGTCCGGTCTTGGTCCAGTCGGGTCTTACCTGACAGTCTGGTTCTAGTGTGGTCCGGTCCAAAGTCCAGTCCAGTCCAGTCCGTCTGTCTTATCTGACGGTCCTGGTCTGGTTCAGTCCGGTCCGGTTCAGTCTGGTCCTTACCTGACGGTCTGGTCCGGTCCAGTCTGGTCTTACCTGAGCGGTCCGTTCGGTCTGGTCTAGTCTGGTCCGGTCCAGTCCGGTTTAGTATGGCGTCCGCTCTGGCCTCTCCGGCTCCAGTCAGTCCGGTTCAGTCCGGCCCACTTGACGTCTCGGTCCGTCCAGCTCGGTCCGGTCCGGGTTCAGTCCCGTCCGTCCGCAGTCCTGTCTTACCTGGCGGTCCGGTCCCGCCTGGTCCAGTCGGGTCTTACTTGACGGTCTGGTCTGGTCCGGTCCGGTCCGTTCAGTCCGGTCCGGTTCAGTCCGCCTTACCTGACGGTCCGGTCCGGGTCCTGGTCTTAGTCCTGTCGGTTCAGTCCGGTCCGTCAGTCCGGTCTTACCTGACGGTCTGGTCCTGGACCCAGCCGGCGTCGCACTGGTTCAGGCCGGTCTTGAAGGCGGCTGTGAGCTGCTGAGGAGACGCGATGGAGGCTCCGCCCAACACAGGCCTGGACCGCCTCCTGAAAGGTCAAAGAGCAAACAACCCAGACGAA